>CM049811.1:2665968-2820968 GCA_027422405.1 Ptychobarbus kaznakovi
AATTATCCTGAAAAAATGGCATAAAAAGATGCTAATAGAATAAATTATAACAATATTTTACAATATTTCTGTTGTTACTGTATTTTGAACCAATGAAATGCAGCATTAGAGACACTTCTTTCAGAAATATCTACAGAGTATGTGCTGGAGGTGGCAGGCAAACATCAGGAATAAAACACGGCGTTGTTTCGGTGATCTGTAGCATAATTCCTCTGATGGAGATTCATCTGTTCTGCCGTTATCCATGCTCGTCGATCTTTGTGAATTACTCCTTCACTTCAGGTGCATAATGCTCCTCTGTTACTCTTAGACATGCTGGATCTGTATTCACAGTGGAGCTTTCTTCATGTTTCACGTATAAAGAATTGATCTGGAAAACCGCCTGGTTTAATGTCACAACTGACAGGGAGCACTGGAGAATAATATAACTGTTTATGGCTTTTATTGTAACTTTAGTACGCTTTAAAATGATGACATTTCAAAAGATGGAAGTGCTTTTATTTTATATAAATGAATGCTTGTGTATAGAATGACTCGTGATTATAAACCATCAGTATGTATGCTGTGAATATTTTTATAGGACTTGTATCATATGGATGCCTCACTTCTTTTCATTTCTATTTTTTAAAGTGAATCCAAATATGAGAACAAGATCTAAAGAGCAATTCATCCTCAAAAACCTTAACATCTGAATATATTCAGACTGAAATGCATCTCTGGAGCACAAAAGCAGTCATAAGCAGCACAGCTATATTTGTCAAATGTTGTCCAATCATAACTAACCATACATCAATGGAAATATATTTATTCAGCTTTCAGATGATGCATAAATCTCAATATCACAAAATTGACCCTTATGACTAGTTTTGTGCTCCAGGGTCACATATGTAATACATGTCTGTTCAGTATATTGATTAAAGCCGTGATATTTCTGCTTGTGTAATTCAGATATTATGCATTTTAACCTTTAGATGAACATCAGTTGACGTTTAAATCAATGTTTCAATTATTTTGCATTCTCAAACCAATATCAAGTTAGAATCTCGATCTCGAAATGAGTCAAAGGAGACGGAAATGTCTAGTCAAGGAGACGACGTTAGTTTTTTTTCCATCATTTCAAAAGTGGGGGGGATGGAATGTCTGCTGAATACCTGTTTTTTTCAGATTTTATTTTTAATCATACCTTTTTGTCTAATGTCTAGCTTTATTTTATTTTTAATCATACCTTTTTGATTATATTATTATAATGATTTATTATAAAACAGAAGGAAAGAAAGAGAAAGAAAGGAAAGAAATATAACTTTATGATTATATTATTATATATATTATAAAACAGAAGAAAGAAAGAAAGAAAGAAAGAAAGAAATATAACTTGTCTTGTCTCTGCTGGCTTTGCCCTTAAAAGGACATCTTTAAACCTTATTTACCCCAAAAAGTTTCTATAGTTGTACATTAAGGTAATATTGGTACAGAAGGAAAGAAAGAGAAAGAAAGAAAGAAAGAAATATAACTAAGTCTCTGGCTGGCTTTGCCCTTAATATTGTGCACCTTTTTGACCTTTTTGACCTTATTTACAAAGATGTCCTTATAAGAGTACTATTGTTTACATATTTCACAATGTATTTTGTGTATGTTGTATGTACAGTACATGGCACACAGTAATGGATATGTTCACATATACTTTATTCTGTTCTATTATACAGTCCATGTTTCAGGAGTTAAATAATAAAAGTAATTCAAAACAAACTATTGCAAAGAAACTATGTATTGAGCTCAACTGACAAACATGCCAATGTATAGACCCTGAATCAATTAAACAACAAGATGAAATAATCATTTAGTGACATTTCCTTTAAGCTTTCTGGCTGGTTTGATTAAAAGTAGTAGCTTTTTGACACAGTATTAAAGCTAACATATATCTCAATATATAAAGCTACTTAAAACTGAAGTATAAAAAAGTACAAATTAGTCTGATTAGTGTTAAAAGGTATAAGAAATATCTGTATTTAATGCTGTAAATAATCTGTCCTTACCTCTGAAGCCTCATTCACTCTCAACTCTGAATTCACTTCTGTCTCGGTCTAAATAAAGTAGTGTTTGAAACATGTACACAGGGAATAGTGACATACAGAAGAAAATAACACATTAAGTACACTGCTGGACAATAACCAATCATTTGTATCCTAAATAATTTTTAACACTTTAGTATGGGGAACACATATTCACTATTAACTATGAATTTTGCCTCAATAAACTCTTCATTTACTGCTTATTAATAGCTTGTAAGGTAGTCGTTGTAGTTGTTAAGTTTAGGTATTGGGTAGGATTATGGGATGTAAAATGTGGTAATGAAGAATACCATAACAAGTTGTTTATCGTTTTAATAATGTTATATTAATTGCCATTATGTGTTTTTTTATGATTGGTCAAAACTACAAACACTGTGTATTAATATTTTTATACAATGTTAAAAACAGCCAGGTGTTTAAAAGCCACTCTATGTGTTCTCACTCTGTGTCAAGTTTATCACTCAGTGTATCTCAGTAAAAGCAATGCAAAAGGCTCTACCTTTGAGTAAATTAAAGATCGTGCGCTTATATCTGATTCGCAACAGGACATGCTACCTCAAAACGTGTAAAAAGCAAGCTGCACAACGCTAAAAACATCGAATCACCTGGATATTTGAAGGGTTCTGTTTACATACATTCACATGATGGCAAAAACTGAAAGACTGACTTCCCTCAGGCCATTTTTTTCTCCATATAATTAACATCAAAACTTGCTTAAAACTCAGACTCAGTTCAACATTGTGCGGACTAATTTAACCAACTTACGTAAACACATCCATTATTCTCATCATCCACACTGGCTGCTAGTAAAAAGGAGTGACGAACCTATTTGCACATTTTTTGAAGCTTTGAATTTATCTCATCACATCTTACTTTTTATTATTTGCGGCCTCTATGAATCCTGAATACAGCGCGGGACCGCGTGTGCGATCTAGGGCGTGTCCTAACGTGACGAACTGAGTGACTGATTGCCATGGAAACGTAAACGTCATGTATAGACTATCTTGTCTTATGTTATCCGCATGCCCAATACACGTCTCCCCAAACAGATCCTGTACTCCCAGCTGAAGGAAGGCAGTCGAGCAACTGGTGGACAAAAGAAACGTTATAAGGACAACATTAAGGCCAACTTGAAGAAATTCCATATTACTTCGAGCAACTGGGAACACATTGCACTGGACAGAAGTTCCTGGAAGAAATCCGTGCAGGATGGTGCAGCAAATCATGAAATAGAACTCCACCGTGCCGCAAAGATAAAGCGACAGCTTCGCAAGGAGAAAGATAAAAAGGCTCAACCATTATCAACATTACTTCTCTCTCCTGTCTATACTGCACCAAAATATGCGGATCGCGGATTGGCCTCTACAGCCATCTGAAGTCCCACAAGTAAACCCAAAAGTGAGGACAGTCATACTCGTTTCGAGTGACCGCTGATGATGATCTTGTCTTTTTGAAATTTAAACTTATGCATTTATATACATTGCTCCATTAAAACCTTAACATGTCGAGAACACAACTGTCCAATGAAAAAGTGCGGGGGACGAATTTACTTTTTATAAAAAGTGAGGGGGACACGTCCCCCGCGTAATCTACGCCCCTGGCTGCTGATGTTCTGGTTCATCACACACACTGAGGACAGAAGAGCATGATGGGATACACGATCTGCGCAGCATGCTCTGTTTTATAATGCATGAAGAAAGTTTGAATATCTGCGTTATTCTGCAGAAGCGGTGTGCTGATGTGTGTGTGTGTGTGTGTGTGTGTGTGTGTGTGTGTGTGTGTGTGTGTGTGTGTGTGTGTGTGTGTGTGTGTGTGTGTGTGTGTGTGTGTGTGTGTGTTCAGGCTGCTGCGGGAGTTTCTGGGGGAGAAGGAGGTGGAGCTGTCGCTGGTCTTTGACGCTGTGGAGGAGACAGACATGGGCAACTACACCTGTAACGTGGAGAACCACATCGGCCGAGGCAGCGGCAGCGCCATCCTGCAGAAGAAAGGTGAAGCGCTCAGATCTTGTGCTGTCTTCCTCATCTTCAGCTCGTGGACAGGGCTGAACTCTGACTCTCTCACTCATATAACAGCGGTTATAAACAGGAGGTGATATTAAAAACAGCTTCACACTGCTCAAAGTGATCCAGCACTGTCTCACAAACATAATAAGAGTAGCTTAAGAAGTGTTTCAGGCGCTGATATAAACTCACTTGCATTGTGCACTTAAAAGAAGCGCATTATCATAATTTCTTTAGTTTTTTCTGAAGTGAGTCTTTAGCCATCTTCAAGAAACGGCTAAAAAACATCTCTTTCATCTGTACTTGACCCTCTAACACCAGCTTTCTCTATTTCTATTCTATCTACTTGTCATTAATTGGATTATTTATTACTTATTATTTGAATAAATAACCTTGCTATGTGTACTGCGTTAGACTAACTAGAGCTTATCACAACACTTATATATTGTTGCTCTTTTGTTGGTTTTGATTGCTTCTATTGTCCTCATTTGTAAGTTGCTTTAGATAAAGGCATCTGCTAAATGACTAAATCTACTGTAAATATTGCTGCAGATACATTTTGGGTCATTAAACTCTTTGAATGATGGTCACTCAATCAGCCACAACACTCAACCAATCCCAGATATATATAAATCCATCGTTTAGACAGAGGATTGGTGATTTAGTCGTGAGATGTGGTGGACGTAACATTTTGTTTATGACCATTCAAAGAGGGGGGGGGGGGGGGGGGGGATGGTGACACAACCAATCAAATGTTTGGAATAACTAAGTTCTTTGTAATAATATTCCAATATTCCGGTTTTGATCAGATGAATGTATTTAAGTCATCTGTTTTCTCCTGCAGACATGTACAGGCTGGAGCTGGTGGGTGGTCTGGGGGCCATCATGCTGATATTGGGGATCTTCACAGCCATCTATAAGTGCTATAATGTGGAGATAATGCTGTGCTACCGACGACACTTCGGCAGCGATGAGGCCGATGATGGTACGTAAGAATAACATGAAAAATAAAGCTTTCTGTTTCTAATTACCTAATATTTTGGGTGCAACATCTAGTTCATGGTATGCAACTGTGTTTGCAAGCCTTGCAAAATAAAAAAAAAATGTTTTACTACTGTAATGATGGCTAGAAAAGCCTAAACAAGGCATTAATGCAATGCATTGATTTCTCTCTACAAAAAATGCATACAATACATATATCATAACATATAGAGTTACCTACACTCTCAGAAAAAAGGTACAAAAGTTGTCACTGGGGCATTACCTTTGAAAAAGGTACACGTTTGTACCTTATCTACACCATAAAGGGAGCCTATTAGTACATTAAAAGTACACATTAGTACTTAAAGTGTACATATTAGTAACTAAATGGTACTTAAGGTCTCATTACTTTCACATTATCCTTATCAACTCATTATTATTAGCTATTCTTTAAGATTACTTTAAGTAAAAATGTATTTTATATATTATTTTATATTACCCTTATCAACTCATTCATTGGCATTACTCCAAATGTTAGAACTTTAAGGAAAGATTGTATTGTATAACTGTATTGTCCACCTGAGTGGAAAATTGTCTTTGGCTCACCAGCACAACAAAATAAGTAACAACACTTTTTTAAAGTGCAAAATTTGCGGACAAATTTGGGACTCAGAGTGCAAGAACCTTAAATCTCTGATTTAAAGAACCTCTGAAACTTTCGTCTGTCATAAAAAAGATTCGGACCAGGTTCAATTTTCTGCGTTTTCACATCCATAGCAAGCATTTTTATAGGAAAGGATGACGAATACGGAAAAAAAAATTACTTTTGGACTCTGTGTGCAAGGACTTTAACACTTGAAATGACACTCCTTTGTTTTGTTATTTATTCAACAATCAAGGGCCAGATTTACTAACAGCTCGCGCCAGCGTAAACCATCTTTTGCCGTTAAAATAGTACTGATTTACTAAAGACACGCAGTGAAGAATTAGCGCTGAAAAGGCATGGAGACTGACCTTATTGAATATGCATTTGTAGGAGTTTCCCTTTCAGACTCAAAATTTATGAGAGTATTCAAATGAATCACGCAACGAGATTTACTAACATTTGCGCTCATCAAATTACTGGCATTTGCGCCATTATTTAATGCCCAAAAAAAGCATTTCTTTAAGCAGGCGGTAATTGCGCTGCTCTTGGTAGATTGCGCGCCGGTCATTGTGGAAATGATCTGGCTGTGTCGGTGTTCTTTAATGTGCACCTTTTCAGTAAATCACGTGCAGAATTTTCCCCTCCCATCAGCTCTAATGCTAATTTGCCCTGTTTAGTAAATCTGGCCCCAAGTGTTGTAATTCAAAATGGTTTTAATAATAATACTTTCATCAAAACACATTCAAAATGTTTAAAATCTAAATGGATTACATAAGAAGGTTACATTCATAACTCTACATCATGTTATTGACCGGTGTCTGAACACATGTGGAAACACACCAATCTTGAGGTCAGGGCAGCAAGACCATAACATGGCATCTGTCACGGAATCCCTGGATTCTAGTCATCTGAGGGAAAATGCACAGGCACGCCTGAAGTGTGGCATAGCAGCGCCTCATTCCCTTCTCAGGGAACCGGGTTACATATGTAACCTAAGACATTCCCTTTTGAATGGAACTTAACGCTGCATCATGTGCAGACAGCTCTAGCTCAGCCCTGAAGTACAAGAGATCCTGGGGTTAAGTCCTTGTCCAGACTGTAAAATCCTATGAATGCGTTCAGAGAGGACCAGCACATACATCATGTAAGATTGCACTCTTAAGAAGCTTGGAAGATGCTACACCCGAGTGCAGTGAGCCCTTGAGGCTAAGCCATTCCCCGCACCTCACAGGAAAGTGCGAGGGCATCTGAAATCCACTGTGAAAGGTGCTGTGTGGAGAGAACACCACAGTTTGGGAGGATTTATCCCACTGGCCTGAGCAGTGGACGTAGATCCTAAATGCCCGGCCTGGACATAAAGGGTGAAGCCATTTTTCTCCGGAGATTCATGAGGCAGATGGAAGAAGGCTTGCAAGATGACTGCCTGGCTAGTCGCAGAAGGCACCTTTAAAATGTAATCCAGTCTGGGATGCAGAATTGCTTTGGACGTTCCAGGAGCAGAGTCTACTGACGGGGCCTGCAGATCTTTTTGAGATTTTCACTCAATATTTGCATAAAGTCGAGGAATGGCAAACTTTTTTGATGCTCTCGGCAACTCTCAACGCTTTCACCCCACCGCACTGCTAATTTAATTAAATTTTTTGAATGCACTGCACGAGCATTTATGCTCAACTTACATAGGAATGAATTGAAAACGCTCGCTACGGGCCAGTGGAAACGCACCGTAAGGGCTATAATTGGGCTCAAATGGAGCCTCTGATAAACCTCCCAGGACCACAGAAAGCTTCATCGATAGGTACACAGCTAGAGGAAATAGTAGCTACATTCACACAACTACTCAAAGAGATGCTATTTTAGGGCATACAGTCTCCTTGTGGAGACTGGACTCTGTGAGCTGTACCCCTCAGGGGCCAGAACCGAAGTTTACAGGGTTGATAGATTGGCCCCTGTAATGCTTTGACTCCTGAAACCTTTCCTTACAGTATCCAGGACTCATTGGGATACATTTGGCTGTAGCTGCCATGCAGCCAAAGGATCTAAAAGAGATCATTTTTGGGATAGTTGACATAGAATTGGTCGTCCTGGGCTCTGAATCAGCTTGCTGGCAGGGATAAAATAAGCTAGCAAGTGTCAGGTCTTCTGCTGCCGGTGAGGAGATCATGAGTGGATCTCCCCTCGGATGGCTGGATTTGTGTACCCTGCCTTACCCCTATGTTTTTGAGGAAAGGTGCAAGCAGCCACACTGGCCTTTTGCTCCTCCTGGAGGATATAAGGGTCTGGCCAGGAACATCTACTGTAGTTGACGCCGATCACGTCCAGCTAATTGCCATGCTTCCACACTTTAATGAAGTGTTCTCACAACATCAATGCCATGATGCAGCGTCGATTTATATTCATAACATAATATCATTTTTAAATTTCATACACATGTGATTCATTAAGCATGAAGCTGCATCCCTAAACCAAACCCCCAGTGGAGCATGAGCACGACACACAAATGAGACTGTTGAAATGTATATGCATTTGTCAAAATGTAAACTAGTTACAAATTGTCATGAGATTGTTATTGTACCGACCATTTTGTAATCCTAATTTAATGTGTAATACGATGAAAGAATTAACCTGTGCAATACAACGTATCTGTTCCTTACAGACAACAAGGAATATGACGCCTACCTGTCCTACACCAAAGTGGACCTGGAGTCGGTGGAATGTGAGATGAGCGAGGATGAGCTGTTCGCTCTAGAGATCTTACCGGACGTTCTGGAGAAACACTACGGATATAAACTCTTCATCCCGCACCGCGACCTCATTCCCAGCAGCAGTAAGAGCAACACCTGACATTCACACGCTTACAATCAGCAAAACAAACCGCAGAAGACAGCTAATGTTTGAGTTCTCAGTGTTGATTAGTATTCATTTCGTTAAGGAAAACTATGACGAAAAATGTTCTTTGACAAGCTTTTTTCCCAAGACTAACACAAGATGACAATAAGGTAAATAAATGATAACTATGACTATATCAACATGCAATTTCGTCGACGAAATAAGACGAAACTAAAATGTATTAACAAAAACAAACTTTACCAAAAATCTCTTTTTATTTTCTTCAAAAAAGGACACAAAATGTTATTGCGGACTGCTGTACATGCCTCTACTACATGAGCTTTCATGTGTGTGGTTGCCACATATCAAGTGTTCAAATCCCAGAATCAGAGATTTGCCATTACAACAGAGGTGCCCAACCCTGCTCCTGCCGATTGACTGTCCTGCAAAGTTCAGCTACAACTCTAATCAAACACACCTACCTTAAATTTTCAAGCGATCCTGAAGACCTTAATTAGTTGCTTAGAGTTTAGTCATAGAGTTTAGAATCATTAGTGTTTGATTAGAGTAGGAGCTGATCTTTGCAGGACAGTCGATTGCCAGGATAGAGAAATATGACATTGCAATTTGGAAATAATGGAATTACTATTAGGAATTTCACTGTATTATATTTTTCGTTTGTTTTACCAGTTTTCATAATGTAGACAGAGAAAGTACATAAGTCTTATATATATATATACACACATACACAGTGGGGCAAATAAGTATTTGATACACTGACGATTTTTCAAGGTTTCCCACTTACAAAGAATTGAGAGATCTGTAATTTTCATCGTAGGTACACCTCAACAGTGAGAGACAGAATCTAAACAAAAAAATCCAGAAAATCACATTGTATGATTTTTAAATAATTAATTTCCATTGTATTGCATGAAATAAGTATTTGATACAACAGAAGAATAGAACTTAATATTTGGTACAGAAACATTTGTTTACAATTACAGAGGTCAGACGTGTCCTGTAGTTCTTGAGCAGGTTTGCATACACTGCAGCAGGGATTTTGCCCCACTCCTCCATAAAGGTCTTCTCTTGGGGCTGTCGAAGGAGAACACAGAGTTTCAGCTCCCTCCATATATTTTCTATTGGGTTCAGGTCTGGAGACTGGCTAGGCCACTCCAGGACCTTGATATGCTTCTTACGGAGCTACTTCTTAGTTGCCCTTGCTGTGTGTTTGGGGTCATTGTCATGCTGGAAGACCCAGCCATGACCCATCTTCAATGCTCTTACTGAGGGAAGGAGGTTGTTGGCCAAAATCTCGCGATACATGGCCCCATCCATCCGCCCCCTTTGCAGAAAAGCACCCCCAAAGCATGATGTTTCCACCCCCATGCTTCACAGTTGGGATGGTGTTCTTGGGATTGTACTCATCCTTCTTCCTCCAAACACGGCGAGTGGAGTTTATACCAAAAAGACCTTCTCCCATGCCTCCTCTGGATCATCCAGATGGTCTTTGGCAAACTTCAGACGGGCCGGGCCTGGACATGTGCTAGCTTAAGCAGGGGGACCTTGCGTGCACTGCAGGATTTTAATCCATGACGGTGTAGTGTGCTACTAATGGTAGCCGTTGAGACTGTGGTCCCAGCTCTCTTCAGGTCATTGACCAGGTCCTCCCATGTAGTTCTAGGCTGATCCCTCACCTTTCTCAAGATCATTGATACTCCACAAGGCGAGATCTTGCATGGAGTCCCAGTCCGAGGGAGATTGACTGTCATCTTGAATTTCTTCCATTTTCTAATAATTGCGCCAACAGTTGTTGCCTTCTCACCAAGCTGTTTGCCTATTGTCCTGTAGCCCATCCCAGCCTTGTGCAGGTCTACAATTGTGTCCCTATTGTCCTTAGAAAGCTCTTTGATCTTGCCCATAGTGGAGAGGTTGGAGTCTGATTGATTGAGTGTGTGAACAGGTGTCTTTTATACAGGTAACGAGTTCAAACAGGTGCAATCAATACAGGTAATGAGTGGAGGATAGGAGGGCTTCTTAAAGACAAACTAACAGGTCTGTGAGAACCAGAATTCTTGCTGGTTGGTAGGTGATCAAATTACTTTCATTTATGCATATAAAATGGAAGTTAATTATACAAAAAGTCATACAATGTCATTTGCTGGATTTTTTTTATTCTGTCTCTCACAGTTGAGGTGTACCTACGGTGGAAATTACAGATCTCTCCATTCTTTGTAAGAGGGAAAACTTGAAAAATCGGCAATGTATCAAATACTTATTTGCCCCACTGTATATATATATATACTGTATATATAATAAAAAGCCTATAACTAAATCAGTACACTAGATGAAGTCAAATAAACTATGCAGGCCTATGAATCCACATTCTATTGATTTCTGCTTACTGATGAAAGTCCAATATCTGAAATGCAAAAGTAAATTTCTCAAATGACAAAAATAATTTAAAATATAATTTTGAGCAAAAATATTTTTTATCAATTTAACCATTATACAGCATGACAAAAATGTGACGTGACTAAAAGGCTGATACATTTCATTGACTTAACCTTGACTAAACAAAAACAGGCCAAGGATGACTAAATATGATAACTAAAATATACATTTTAGTTATCATATTTAGATTTGAGTAAGACCAACCAACTAATATTCCAAACGGGATATATCGCCCTCTGAAGGGCACTTCGGAGGGAAAACAATCATGGCCGCCATATTGAAGGGTCATTCCAAACTGAAGTACTCAAATCTGGCCACTTCATAGGGCCCTTCGGAATGAAGGATTTCAAAGGGTGCAACTGATGGACACTTTGGGCTCCCATGATCCTTTGAGCAGATTCTTTGCATGATGACGGTGCCTCCGTGTGGGCACAGGATGATGATGCAGAAGGGCACTTCAAGAAACAGTTTTTTGGTCTCCTACACCCTTCAACCCTTCAAAGGGATTCATAGGGATGGGCCCTTCTGAATGGAAAGCAGGGTAAGACTAAATTAAAAATGGCTGCCAAAATTAATGCTGCTCTAGGTATATGGTTAATTAATAATAATGTGCTAAAATACTAAAATGTCAAGTTTTCATTGACTAATTCTTCAGGTTTTCTTTGACTAAAAACTAGACTAAAAGCAATACATACAAAACTTGAGTAAAACTAAATGGGAAAGTTTGACTAAATATGATAAAAACTAACAAGGACATTTAACACGGGACTAAGACTAAAATTGAAAGTAGCTGACAAAATTAACACTAGTGTTGATGATATGTATTTCTAATCTGAGTCAAAGAACCGACTCTCTCTCAGTTCATGAGTTTGATCAGTGCACGTGGAGTGTAGTTTTAGGGATGTGTTCTGCTTGGTTACCGCAGCTCTACTTTCATCATCTGATCAATTCTAGAGTGCTGGAAAGATGTGTAAGGGATAAATATATTTGCAAAATAATCACTGATAGGCCTGTTCCACAAATGCAAGTTAAACAAACTCAGGATTCCAGTATAGGTTTTGCTTTAAAAAAACAAAACCAACTCAGTTTGATCAGCACTACCCACATTATACATTTTTGTCGACTCAAGGCAGAACCTGAGCTTGTGATTAGTCCACAGTCACATGCACAGAGATGTGTGACATCTGCAGCAAACAGAGAGTCATGTGAAACAGGAAGAGAGAGTGCCATTCACTTCCTGTGAGCGATGCGCTTCACAGATGATGATGAAGGATTGCTATAAACAATATGAAGAGTTGAGATACATTTAACACAACAAGAAGAAATTGCCACAGAAGCTTGAGAACTGCTGAAGAGAGAGAAAATAGCTGAACAGAAAAATATATAACAACAGTAATGTGGATCAGTGGCTATGTTAACAGACACCCTCATAATGACGTTTAGGCAATACTGCGATTAAACTTTGGCAGCGGCTATTTGCACTAAGTGCAAATAGCAATGGATTATATTTACAGCAAATGAAAATAGCAGTATTTTTTAACTATATGCTATTTACATCAAGTGCAAATAGCTATAGATTCTACATTGAACAAAAAACTCTTTTGTTTTTGCCCCCATTTTTCATGAGCTGAACTCAAAGATCTAAGACTTTTTCTATGTACACAAAAGGCCTATTTCTCTCAAATATTGTTCACAAATCTGTCTAAATCTGTGTTAGTGAGCACTTCTCCTTTGCCGAGATAATCCATCCACCTCACAGGTGTGGCATATCAAGATGCTGATTAGACAGCATGATTATTGCACAGGTGTGCCTTAGGCTGGCCACAATAAAAGGCCAAAAAAGATTTTTGAGGTTTTGTCATGCATGTCTGTGGCACAAATGGAGCAGGACGAACCCCTAAATACCCCCTAGTGTTGCAGAAAGTAATACATTACAATATTACGTTACTCCCTAAAAAATTACTAATTGCATTAGTTACTTTTTATGGCAAGTAATGCATTACTTTTTCTCACCTGGAGTTGCTTGTTTTTAATATAAAAGTGTATATTTCTGGCAAAAGTAGGAGCGCTTTCACGCCAAAAGTGAAATGAATGAGTCTCAGGCCGAATGAAATGTAAATTCAAAAAGCTGAAACAAACTATATTGCATGAAGAAAACACTTTATTCTCAATCATACAAAAGATACGCAAATTTAATGTTTATCTAAAGTATTTTTTTGTTTAATAAAATGGGATTACATACATAAAATATATTTTGTGTTTTTTAACATATTTAATTATTGCAGATTTGCATCATATTCTGAGTTGTATTCATTTTGAGGAACACTGAATATGAAATGCATGTTCATGTTTTGAGCTGTCAGTCAGTAAATTAAAAACTAATCTGATTTCTTTAATGTCGTTACTTGTAGGACCTTACCCCAACACCGCACTCCCTATATGTAGTTATCTTTACTTTGCACAAACAACTAAAAGCAGGTGATTTCTGAAGTGTCTGTGTGTGACACCACAGTCATGGTCTCTCTCTCTGTGTCTCTAGCGTACATCGAGGACCTGGCACGCAGCGTGGAGCAGAGCAGGCGTCTCATCATCGTCTTGACCCCCGAGTTCGTGGCCCGCCGTGGCTGGAGCATCTTCCAGTTCGAACCGCGACTGCACAGCATGCTGGTGACGGGCGAAATCAAGGTGATCATGATCGAATGCTCGGACCTGCACAGCGTCATCAACTACCAGGAGGTGGAGGACCTCAAACACACCATCCGAGTGCTGTCGCTCATCAAGTGGTACGGGCCTAAGAGCAGCCAGCTCAAGTCCAAGTTCTGGAAGCGGGTGCTCTATGAGATGCCGGCGAAGAGAAAAGAGAGCGTCTCCCGCCGACAAGTCCTGGACTCGGGCGAGCAGGGGCTGTTCGGCGACCTGCAGACCGTATCGACGGTGGCCATGACCGCCACCTCGGCGTCTCTAGCGCCGGCTCACGTCGAGATACCGGACTATAACGAGCCGGGCCCCCTGCAGATGCGGCACTTCTGCCATGGCTACGAGTACGAGCTGCCCAGCACCGCCATCGCCACGCTCAGCGGCCGGCACGTGTACTGCAATCTGCCCATGACGCTGCTGAACGGACGACTGACGCACAACGACATCGGCAAACCCAAGAAAGACATTCAGTTGAGCAGCCGGTTCGTGCCGCTGTCCGGGCCAGAGCTTTCCAGTGACATCTGGTAGAGCGGCTCCGCCAAACATTGCTTCGCCGATCTCATCCTTTTTATCTGCATGAGTTCATCTTGTTAATATAAAAAAAATACATAGGGCCAGTTTTACTAACAGCTTGCATCTTTTGGCGTTAAAATAGTACTGTCAGAACCTATTATGCCCCTTTTTACAAGATATAAAATACGCCTTTGATGTCCCCAGAGTGTATATGCGAAGTTTTAGCTCAAAATACCTGACATAGCTTTTTATAGCGTGTTAAAATTACAGATTTGGGGTATGAGCCAAAACTCGCTGATTTTGAGTATGTTGCTTTAAATGCAAATGAGCTGTTGTTCCCGGAGAAGAGGGCGGAGCTTCAAGAGGAATTAAATCCAGACCCGCCTCCCTTTCATATCTCAAGAGAACTAATTACGCTATATTTCCTACTTTGATAAACGCATGTTAAACTTGTAAATCATTTGTTAGTTTTTTTTTTTATGTCTTTTTGGAGATGGTCCGAAATGAAAGCGAAGGCGAGATATTCAAACTTTTCCTTCGTGACATAAGTTGTCATTTTATGGCCATTTGACTTATAGCAGTGTCCAAGAGTTATTTGTGATGGTTACTTTATCAAAACTGACCGGTGTTCTGTCGATTTGTGCTACCCTGTCAGATTTTGCTACCTCCCATTAATTGTAGGTAGTAGGCCTACAATTTGACAACGAAAAATGCTACCTGTCAAATTATGTTTTATTAACGTCTACACCGACCCCAACCCTAAACCTACACTTAAAGTAGTGCAGATACATTAAATATTGTTGTTTAGCATAAGAAAAAGGATGCAACATTGATGCGCGCATGCGCAGTAAGCCAAGGTTTGGAAAATCTGATGGGTAGAATAAAATGTCAATAGATTTTCCAAAAGGCTTACACCATGTCCTAACTACACGCGACGCGACAGTGTGACGTGACAGAATTAATCAAATATCACAGCCAATCAGAAGAGTGTGTGGGCGGAGCCTCCCTGTAAGCGCACTGCTCTCACCACAGCCAATCAGAAGAGTGTGTGGGCGGAGCCTCCCTGGAAGCGCACTGCTCTCGCCACAGCCAATCAGAAGAGTGTGTGGGCGGAGCCTCCCTGGAAGCGCACTGCTCTCACAACGAAATTAGTATGTTTATAATACAAATCATAAATAATATTTTTTTTTAACATTATTAAAATTAAATACTGAGTGATTGAGACCATCTTTGTCGTGGAATATACTTTTTGGTTCGCACGGAGTTCGCAGTTTTAACGTATCTGAGGTAATCTTTATCTGAGGTAAACTATCTGTTGTTGCTTTCAGTACGGCTATAACGGTCATGCAGAATGATATTCAAATTCATATTAGACACATTTAAGTTTGAATAAAGCACATAATCAGTACCTGAGATTATCACTGTCATTAGTTTGTATGTTGTTGTTCCAGCCGCGACGTCGCGGAAATAGAAACCGTTTATAAATTAGACATTTTGCGTGTCGCCGTCGCTGCTAGTTAGAACAGAAACTCAGATTAACATGGAAAAGATAGCTTTTATCGCGTGTCACGGCGTCGCGTGTAGTTAGGACACGGTGTAATACTTCGTTGAAACATGAGCATTGCGTGTTACAAAATAAAAATGTGGCGCAGGGGGTTTTATATGAATGTATCTTTGAAAAGAACCGACTGTTTTCAGAAAAGCTCGATGTTGTTTTCATCTCGTGTTTCCTGTGATGTAGCGTTTGCGAGTGCAGTGCTGATTTGATTACAGTTATATCTGCGCTCTAACAGCGCCTCCTGCTGGCAGAGAATCGATTTGCATTCACAAGTCTGTGGGAAACACTGCTGTGTGCCAGCAAACAAACAAAAAGCTTCAGAAACGTTTTGAGAAGGTGCTTAAGTTTTGAGCAAGCTGGGTAGGGCCCCGAAACACCAGGGGACCCCCTTGCTCTCAAAAGATGATTTCATTTTAGATTCGTTTCTGAATTTGGCCGGCGGCTATGAAAACATGAATGATAATTTATTGTAATGCGGCGCTGTCTCCCTTTCTACATAAAAATCAGTCAAATCATGTAGCGTGAATGTCGTAAAGTCTCTTGCTCGAGGCTTAAATACGAGTTGAAAGTATAGCGAGCCGCGGACGAGACACGTTTCTCGAGCGCTTTCCGGGAGTGCGATTCAAGACGGAGTGAAACACGGACAAATGCATTTCATTGATCTGGTCGAAGCCAATCGACCCCCCGACACCGTTTTGCGTAGGGCCCCCAGAAGCCTAGGATTGGCTCTGACAGTCGTTACCATGGAAACCATTATTATGGGGGGGCTAATATTATTAAGGCTAATATATCGACCTTAAAAATCTGCATCATATATCGGCCATCGATCGCTATGACAACCCATATCGGTCGACCTCTAATGCTGACACTTAAATTAATTAATTGTTTTGCACTTGTTATAATGTATTTTGAATGCAAAGGGCACTGTATTTTTTTCAAAGAATTAGTGTTGATTCATGTGATTTGATTTAGTGCATGTTATGTATGTTTATTAAAAACAAGTTTTGTAATAACCCATTGTTACGGTCTGGACCTTTGACGCTGATGAAAATTCAGATTTGGACCTTTGAACCCTGTCTTAAATAAGGTATTTTGCACTTGGAACGGCTGCAGTTGTTGTTGCAGAGAACAGAGAGCGTGTGCTATTTTGAATGCGAGAATAACACATTATCAGAACTTATACTACGGGCCGTTGAGTGCTTGAATCTGATTGGCTGACGAGTGTTCTGAGGTGTGTGGTTATTTTCAGGGAAACGCACGGCGAGCGTAGTTCAGTTCTAGGCATTACATGACCATTTCACTCCGCCAAATGATTTCTGTTATTTCAAAGGTCTTACAACCAAAACCCACAACGACACTGGCCAAAGAAATAAAGACAGTAAACAAAAGGATAAAATCGACACATCTTGTCCATGTTTTTGCCACAAAATTATGCTTTATTTTGTACGGAAAGCACATGGCCTACTCTCTCTCTCTCTCTCTCTCTCTCTAGGTCTCTCCCTCACAGACACACATATAGTTTGCACACACCGTATCATAAACGCTAATGTAGTAATTTTATCAGTAACATAGTTTAAGAACTTAAAAAATACGACTTCTCACAAGAGAGGTAACAACAACGGCGCTGTTCGTGAAGAAAATTAACTTAAAGTCTCACTATAGACATTGCTGCCGATCACTGACTCACAGAGGTAACATTAATCTCTCTCTCTCTCTCTCTCTCTCTCTCTCTCTCTCTCTCTCTCTCTCTCTCTCTCACTCTCTCTCTCTCTTTCTCACTCACTCACTCTCTGTCTCACTCTACCCCTCTCTTTCTCACTCTCTTTCTCACTCACTCACTCACTCACTCACTCACTCACTCTCTGTCTCACTCTATCCCTCTCTCTCTCTCTCTCTCTCTCACTCACTCACTCACTCACTCTCTGTCTCACTCTATCCCTCTCTTTCTCATTCTATCTCTCTCTCTTTCTCACTCACTCACTCACTCACTCACTCACTCACTCACTCACTCACTCACACCACTCACTCACTCTCTGTCTCACTCTCTCTCTCTTTCTCACTCACTCACTCACTCACTCACTCACTCCCTCTCTTTCTCATTCTATCTCTCTCTCTATCTCTCTCTTTCTCACTCACTCACTCACTCACTTACTCACTCACTCTCTGTCTCACTCTATCCCTCTCTTTCTCTCTCTCTCTCTCTCTCTCTCTTTCTCACTCACTCTCTGTCTCACTCTATCCCTCTCTTTCTCACTCTATCTCTCTCTCTCTCACTCACTCACTCACTCACTCACTCACTCACTCACTCACTCACTCTCATCTCAATTTAGTTATTAACTGCATTAGTCTGCTATCAACGGCTCAAGCCTCCATTACGGTTTAAAATGACATTTTTGTAATTAGCAAGAGAGGCGTTAGATGAGATGCGGAAGAAATATTCCTCCTCACAATAGCGATTAAAGTATAAAAACCAGACGAATGCCTTGAAATATATCATCTGATCGATGTCTAGAGGTGTGGCAACCGTAGTATAAGCGGAATAATTGACTCCAAGCCGTTGAATTATTATAAAAATAATGCACACCTGAGGTGTAACGGCCACTCCGCTTCACGACCGCATCACCGGGTGTGCATTATTTAATAAAAGACGACTTGGGACCATCATCTTGGAACCAGCTTTTTCAAAACTTCTAGCAAACCTTCATGTTTTGGGCCTCCGGTTCTTTTCAACGTCCTGTGACTTCTTTATATCTTAATTAGTGACTACACTAATTTGCCCTGTTTAGTAAAACTGGCCCGTAATGCTTTATCTCGCTCTCTTCTCGCCTTGTGTTTTCATACTTTGCTCACACAGATGAAGAGCTACTGATATTGCTTTCTTACTTGAATTATGAGTAATTATACTATGTACAGTTATTCCATCAAACACCGCAGACATTATTTGACATGGCACAATAATGTAAAGACACATCAACTTTCAGCTTTAAACAATATGCAAATAATTACTATTCAAATCTAATAAGCACATTGATATTTTGTAGCGAGTCGAGGAGGTATTTGCATATTTGATACAGTTTATCATTTGTTAGTTTGGCTGTTTTCTTCCTCATAATTCTGATGTTTTTCATACATTATGAATAGATACATCTGGTTTATATGGTGTATGGTAACGATCAATATTGATATGTATTATAATTTGTATGCAATGCTGCCCTTTAGGATGAAAGGTCACTAAATTGGTGGTTTGGTTTGGTATACTTCACGACTAGTATGCCGTTTAATCTTCAGATACAGTGGAATATTATGAATATGAGATATGATATTATACTCACAAACCAAGCAGCTTGACTGATTCACAGATTTCTGGTTTTAGCATATGCATTATTTGTAATATACACAATTGTTATCAGACCAACAAAATAAATAAATATATGAGTAATTGACTCTTTTTAATTTCATGTTGTACGTCTCAATGAAATATGTGCATAATCACATGATTAGTGCAGATGATGAGTGCATTAAAGCTCCGAAACGAAAGACTAGTAAAGTGTGTTAACATAAAGATATGTGGTGCATATTATATTGAATGTGTCTAGTGTTAATATATGAATTCACATGTATTCGGTGTGGTCATAGAGTGAGTAAACATGTCGATGGTCTCAATAGTGACCGCTGGGATAACAGTTGCAGTTGTTAGTGAAAATTGCACTAAAATGTTGCAATGACAAAATATTGCAATACATTAAAAGTTCAAATGTTACAAATAAGTTACTATGTTGATGTTGCAACACTGGTTGCACTGATATAAAAAATGATGATGTTACAAAACATTGTTGTTACATATGTTACAAAAAAAGTAACATTTTGAAGTAACATTTAGATTTTTTTTTGTCTTTTATCTCAGTATCCCTATCAATGCTTTTTATGCATAATAGTAACCATAGAGTGTGTAAAATGACCATAAACACACTTTTTCACAAGTATTATTGATTATTTCAAAGGGTTATTAATGACACATAATTTGGATATTTTCATGTCTGGGGAAACTTTGGGATTAAACGTGTTAATGTGATGAAACTTGCCATAAAGGTGGCAGAAAGTGTCAAATAAACATCTTTAATGAGTATTAAAGCATAGGCCTGACTGTATCAGGGCGCAGCTTTTCACTTCTGACTTGTGTTCCGGGTTTCCTGTGTTTGTCCTGAGAAACCTAAATCCTACTAAAGCCAAGGAGCAGCTCGTGAATATTAATTAGATCATGAGGTCGCTTTGTAACTTTCCGGGATTGTCTGGAACGAGTGCTCATTAATATTACGCAGCCGAGTGTGCTCTGTGACCTGATTGGCTAATCCGCCTGTTGTGGAACGCCCACTTTGAGTTGAGTTCGCTGCGAGGCGAGAGTTCCGTTATTCACAAGCAGATCCTTCGCTATAGTAGGATTAGACTCGCTGAAGATGGGCAGACATACTGTTCCTCAAACCATGATCAGTTAAGAAACTCTGATATTGGCAGACGAGCTCATTGT
The DNA here is from genome assembly GCA_027422405.1 of Ptychobarbus kaznakovi. Classification (NCBI taxonomy): domain Eukaryota; kingdom Metazoa; phylum Chordata; class Actinopteri; order Cypriniformes; family Cyprinidae; genus Ptychobarbus; species Ptychobarbus kaznakovi. The sequence goes on from CM049811.1 coordinate 2,686,238, forward strand.
AATGGCGAGAGACTTCCCTACAGCGAGTCTGAGTAACATCGACCTCGCCTCTTTACGGGTGAGTGCAGATCTTCACTGTTTCTCTGGAGTTCTCCGATTGGTCGAGGCTTGACACTAAGTTTCTGCCAGCGCTCGCTCACACTGATTTAGTAGCGAGAACTTGTATCAACTTTACTCTAAATGTCATTTCAGGGTTACAGTAGTCGTCTAACTCGGCTGTCGTGTCGTTTGCAGCTTTAGAAATACATTTCTGCCGTTTTCTGCTCTTGATTGTCAATAATCGTGTATGATCTGGGAATGAAACTGTCACAGATGTTGAAGTGAAAACATAGAGCTTGTCTCAAATCACAGTCTAGATATCCGAATCAAGTGTGTACTCTCTCTCTCTCTCTCTCTCTCTCTCTCTCACACACACATACACACTCTCTCTCTAACTCTCACACTCACACACTCACACACACCACACACACACACACACACACACACACTATTATCTCGGATCTTCCAGCACAGAAAGTACAGACATAGTGCTAACATGCACTTAAGTTAAGGTTATACAATACTAACCCTCATGAAAAAATACTATAGTTTTTTAACCATACCTATAGTAAAGTACATGAATTAATGTGCTGTAGTAATTCTATAGTTGCTGTAGTAATATAAACACATGTCAAGTTTTCTACCACTATAGGGCGTATTATACTACAATACACTAAAGTATACTACAGTATAGTTCATCAGTAGTTAATAGCATTCATTAACAGTGTTGTAAATATAGTACAATACACTGTACTATAGTATGGTTCAAAAACACTATACTATTTACTTTAAACTACTATAGTGTTTTTAATGTGGTTAATATGTGGTTAATAATAAAGAGAATAGACAATATAGTAACACATACAGAGCAAAGGAAATGTCATAATTGTGAATGTGCTATTAAGAGATGAAATGTTATGCACGAGTCTCGAGTGGACCTCAGTTCTGACCCGTGTGACTCTTGATTTCAGGATCCTGCGGGGATCTTCGAGCTCATCGAGGTGGTGGGCACTGGCACATATGGACAGGTTTACAAGGTTTGTGCTGCTCCCATTGCTTATCTATTTATTCTCTATATTCAAACGTGGAGTAAGTGAGTGTGTGACACGTGAATAGTGTGTGGCTCGGGGGGGGGGGGTGCAGAAGAGCGGGGGTACTGCTCCGGATTAGATCTGCCAGCTCTCAGCTCTGGTGCGATACACAGTCTGTTAATGAAACCTCCGAGTGTGGTTTTGGGCTTCGACGGTCTTTGGGTGGAGCTCACTTCCTCACGAAGGTCAGAGCGTGTTTCACACTAACATCGGATCTTTAGAGAAGTGTGTAGTGAGATGTGTGACACTCAGGGGTGGATCTGCAACCGTCCCGCTGTGGATCGTCTTGTGCAACCATTTCTCCTCTTTCTTCTAAAGAGTGTAGGGTGGGACGCAGATTAGGACAGCTTCTATTTCAGGCTTTTACATTGAGATTGTGTGATACTGCACCATAATAAATGCGAGTGCATGCATGACATATGCTCTCTTATACATAGATCATACCCATGTATAGTTGAGTCATCATTTACTCGTCCTCATGCGAGCTTCTTTCTTCGGCTGAACACAAAAGAAGATATTGTGAACCATTGAAAAAACAAACAAACACATTATTGCTGTTTTGGATGCTTCTATTGTCCTCGCTTTGGATAAAAGCATCTGTTAATAATTACTTGTACATATTTATTCCTCCCCGTACTGTGGAGGTCAATGTGATTATATGCATATTCTTCAAAATGTCACAATACCCCTGTATTAAGCTCTAAAGTGCTGTTTAATATGCTGTATTTTTAATAAGCATCACCTATATAACATGTTTTGTTTTTATAGACTTTAGTTTTTTTAACATCTCTGCCGTAGACATTAGTGTTGCTTCAAAACATCATTATAGCATCATATTTTCAGCTGCTGATTACAATCAGTCCATTTGAAGATACTAGATACGATCTCCATAAAGAGGTCATGGCATGAGAAATCAAATTAGCCTTGATCGTTTAGCATATAAGAGGTCTTTGTAGCTTTAAAACGTCCTCGATATAAACAAAGCTATATTTAATCAAGCTCCAGAAACGGCTCGGTTTGCATCCGAGGTGCAAGATGATGTCACAGGGGCACGATCATTTGCATAAGCACGCCTGCAGAGCAATACATCGACGAATAGTCTTCTTCTCCGCATAGGCCCCGTCCACGAGCATTCACTGAGTGTTGCATCACGCCTGGATACAGTAAACAGATATGAGTCTGTCGTCAGTGAAAGATTGTTCGCTTTGGTTTAAGTCTTCGTACAGATATCAGACGGGTCCCGGTGTAAGTTAAATGTCGTCTCGGATCGCGTCTGGGGATTGTCTTTGGTTTGTAATCGAGGCACAGCGTCACGGAGAGTCACAAAGACACATTTCTTGTAAGATGAAGTGATACTAGATCTGAGCTGAATCACATCATAAGTAATCGGTTTCATAATGCTTTGTGTGGGAATGATTGTTTTAAAACATGTAATAGTGAGGGGGGGTGTTGATACTGGTTCCTATGCAGTGATGTTAGCCAATCAGAACAGCGGATGATTCCTGAGAAGCCTTGAAGTTTAATATGTATTTGCTTTTCTGCTTAGCAATGCTGAGATTGAGTTATAGCAGAAAGATAAAATAACAAGAAAACTATACAATGACACGACTCCAAAAAAATTATAAAAGATGTACATTTGCACACATATACGTCTATCCATACATAAACAAAATATACATGCATTCACTCACACACATAAACATTTTGAAACATACAAATGCAACTGCAAAAATGACCCTAAGCATCAACATCGCATGAATAAAGTCAAATTGCTTTGTTTGCTAAAAAGCCGAGCAGTTTTTTCACCCCTGGTTGATGATCATTCCGGACCATCTCTTGTATTAGTTTAATAGTGCAACCAATTAACTAATTAGTTTTGTGCAACCAACCAGCAGCACATTTGCATACTCCACATTGGGTCTGATCAAGGACTAAGTCATCAGCAGGAGCTCCATGTTTTGCAAAAACTGTCTTAACGGACACGCCCCTTAAAAACAACTAGTTTTAGAGAGAGGGTCATTAATTTTTCCACATATTTAGTAGTTTTTTTGTGCATAAAACTTTATTAACATAAAGAACATATTTAAATAATTAAATCCATGACATTTGTTTTTTTAAATCCACCTCAGTATTTATATCCACTCCTGCAGCATTTAGTCCAATAAAACCAAATATGAACCATTTTCTGGTTTTAGGATGACAACACACTGATTTAATTTCTTCATTCAGTCAAAGTTCATCAACAGTCCTTTATCAAAAACAACATTTTTATGTCAAAAACATCTAATGTGCATCGATTTCCACAGCGTTTCAACCATCTTTGAAAGGGTTTTTCAGAGAAGTGCTTTGTCTGAGGTATAATCCCGTCGTCTTCCTGTTTATGTCCCAGTCGTTTAATACAATGTGGCGCTTCGCAGGCATCCTGAAGAACACCAGGAAATCCCCTCCGACTGAAACCTGCCAGATTCACGACTCATTCTCTCTTCCTCTGTGCAAGAGACGAACAGCACTCGTGATGAGGAGACGCTCTTCTGTAGCTCCTCTTGAAAGCGTGAGGTCACTGTGTAAGAGACGAACAGCACTCGTGACGAGGAGACGCTCTTCTGTAGCTCCTCTTGAGAGCGTGAGGTCACTGTGTAAGAGACGAACAGCACTCGTGACGAGGAGACGCTCTTCTGTAGCTCCTCTTGCGAGCGTGAGGTCACTGTGTAAGAGATGAACAGCACTCGTGACGAGGAGACGCTCTTCTGTAGCTCCTCTTGAGAGCGTGAGGTCACTGTGTAAGAGACGAACAGCACTCGTGACGAAGAGACGCATTTCTGTAGCTTCTCTTGAAAGCGTGAGGTCACTGTGTAAGAGATGACCATCACTCGTGACGAGGAGACGCTCTTCTGTAGCACCTCTTGAGAGCGTGAGGTCACTGTGTAAGAGACGAACAGCACTCGTGACGAGGAGACGCTCTTCTGTAGCTCCTCTTGAGAGCGTGAGGTCACTGTGTAAGAGACGAACAGCACTCGTGATGAGGAGACGCTCTTCTGTAGCTCCTCTTGAAAGCGTGAGGTCACTGTGTAAGAGATGAACAGCACTCGTGATGAGGAGACGCTCTTTTGTAGCTCCTCTTGAGAGCGTGAGGTCACTGTGTAAGAGATGAACAGCACTCGTGACGAGGAGACGCTCTTCTGTAGCTCCTCTTGAAAGCGTGAGGTCACTGTGCAAGAGACGAACAGCACTCGTGACGAGGAGACTCTCTTCTGTAGCTCCTCTTGAGAGCGTGAGGTCACTGTGTAAGAGACGAACAGCACTCGTGACGAGGAGACGCTCTTCTGTAGCTCCTCTTGAGAGCGTGAGGTCACTGTGTGAACGTGTGTTAAAGAGGCCGCTTCGCCTCCTGATGTTTGCTGGAGTTTGTGTGTGTGTGCGCTGGGTTACAAACACACGCTCATCCAGTCAATTGCATCATGTTTCGCTTTTCAGTCACCCATTTCCAGCTAAACGCATTACAGCATGAAGAACAGGGAAGCGCCCAGATGCTACAAAAGATTGTATTTCAGAAAAATGCTGTTCTTTCTATTCATCAAAGAAATCTGAAAAAATCCACTCCACTGTTTGTGATTGATAATAATAATAATAGTTTGAGCAGAAAATCAGACATCATTACAATGATGTCTGACTGGAGTAATAATGCTAAAAATGAAGCTTTGAAAACACAGAAATAAATTACATTTTTAAATATATTCAACAACACAGTTATATTAACATATTTCACAATACATCACTGCTTTGGCTATGTTTTGTATCAAATAAAGGCAGGCTCGGTGAGCAGAAGAGACGTGTCTGACTGGTAGTGTGTGTGTGTGTGTGTGTGTGTGTGTGTGTGTGTGTGTGTGTGTGTGTGTGTGTGTGTGTGTGTGTGTGTGTGTGTGTGTGTGTGTGTTTGTGTATGTTTATGTGGTTTATGAGGACACAAATGTGTATAATGACATGGGTATGACAGGTATTACAAAGAGAAGGTGGTTTATGAGGACATTTTCAGTGTCCCCATAATTCAAAACCCTTATAAATCATACAGAGTGAGTTTTTGGGGGAAAGTAGAAATGCACAAAGTTTCCTGTGAGGGATAAGTTTAGGTGTAGGGCAATAACACATACAGTTTGTACAGTATAAAAACCATTACGCCTACGGAGAGTCCCCGTAAGTGTGTGTGTGTTTCTGATGTGTGTGTGTGTGCATGACAGGGTCGGCATGTGAAGACAGGACAGCTGGCAGCCATCAAGGTCATGGACGTGACCGAGGTATGAGCTTCATCTGAACATCATTCACACACTCACTCTTAATAATAACACTCCTCTATCGTGTGTACTAGCAGTGTGAGACATATATCGTAAGTGTTGTTTTGACGATGTGCGACTTGACGTTATAGAGTATTTTCCAAGAAGCATGCAAAACATGAAGTCTAGTGGGTTAAACAGTGTGTGTGTGTTCTTTCACTGCATGGTTGAGTCTATTAAAATACATGACCACACAATTCAAGATATGAGGATATATATATATATAATTTCATATAGTTAATATCACACGAAGAGAGACGGGTTTTCTTCAAAAATAAGATATTGATTTTATACAACAGTTCAATAACCAAGTTAATATTAAGAGACTTGGGATTTAGACGCATATTGCCTGTTTTCTCCAACAGAAAGATGCACACTTTTATGAAAAAAATGGCTTTATTAAAAGAAAAATTGCCCATAAAATTAAAAAAATGATTTAAAACTTCTATGAAAAGATAAATTTCTATCACTGAGCACACGGAATATGAAGGTAGTCACATATCAGCACAATAACACACTCGGCTAAAAATCGACTAATTATCGTTATCATAAAATATCAAGATATGTTTTTTTTCAGTATCGCACACCGTTAATGTTTACCCAAAGAAAATACACAGAAAGCAATTAAACTACTGCTCATTTAATTATATTTTAATCCAATCATGATTTCTGCATCCTGTGATTAATTAAGCATAATCATTTATGATATTGGTTATTAATCCTGAATAATGCCTTCACGCCGCCATACAATGTATTTTTGTAGTTGTTTTAACAGAAGACAGATTAACCTCGTTTGGAGTTAATATTAATAATGCGTTTGAGAGAAGCGTCTTCATTTTTCTCCATTCTTTCATTATTTGTTTTCTTTATATGATGAATATAATAACTCCGAAAACTAGAATAAAGAGTGTTTGAGCTGATGGGATCTTGATTGCGTGTGCAATAATTCTGATGCATGACAACAAATGTGATTAATAATAGATTTAGCTACTTTTTCAGCTTTTTCTTCAAAAAGCACGTTGCTACAAATTTAGCTATTTTTAAAATGTATTTAGGAACTTTTAGCAAATATGACTCAAATGATAAGAAGGCACAGATTTTCCCTCTAAATTACACAAGAAGAGCAAATCAAGTGTGTCTAGCAGTGCACACACCACAGCAATTACGCTGCTAGTTGCAATCGTTCAATAATAATTTATCATTTGTGACCTTGGACCACAAAACCAGCTTCATTTGCTGAATAAATGTTATTTCCATTGATGTATGGTTTGGACAATATTTGTAAATCTGGAATCTGAGGGTGCAAAAACATCTAAATATTGAGAAAATCATCTTTAAAGTTGTTCAAATGAAGTTCTTAGCAAGACATATTATTAATCAAAAATTAAGTTTTGATATATTTACAGTAGGACATTTACTAAATATCTTCATGGAGCATGATCTTAATATCTAATGATTTTAGGCATAAAATAAAAATTATAATTTTGAGCCATACAATGTATTGTTGACTATTGCTACAAATATACCTGTGCTGCGTATGACTGCTTTTGTGCTGCAGGAGTCACATATATATGATAATACGTACCTGCACTTGTTGATCAGTTCATAAATATGTATAACATATAAAAGGTACACTGTAATTTCCTACCAGGACATAATCTGTTAAATTGTAACCTGAAAACACAAAATACAGTCCTCAATTTAAAATAACGGCTAAAAATCTCAAATTAACACAGTAAATTGTGTCCTGTTTTACAGACTTTTCTTAAAGTGTAGCATACTAACTAACACTGCTTACAAATATCATTGTTCAGAATGAGAATGTTTACTAGTTCATAAGAAAACACATACACACGTAATTGTTCAAAAGTGAAATTTGCTGAGATTCGAGTGATCTGATCTGTGTATTCTATGCAGTTTAACGATGTCATCGCGCAATGACATCACAACGTCATTTAGCAACAAACTGTCCTGCCTTTAGCAGCTTCTGGAAATGAGTTGTGAACCGCTCTGTGCATGATCGGATGATGTCTCACACGCGTGTCTTCTGCAGGACGAGGAGGATGAGATCAAGCTGGAGATCAACATGCTGAAGACTCACTCCCATCACAGGAACATAGCCACGTATTACGGTGCTTTTGTGAAGAAGAGTCCTGCGGGTCAGGACGACCAGCTGTGGGTGAGTGAGAGACGCTAGCAAACCTCCATTATAAGCAGTCATCTTAATAAATGTCACCAGTGCAACACACAAGACATGGCAAAAACATGAATGCACATTTGCAAAATCTGTCAATGAAACACAAACACGAATGCACAAGCCATGCAACAAAACAAATCAAGCACACAAGACATACAAAACACCACACACAATGAATGGACAGAAGAACGCACGGGCGAGCGAGCGAGCGAGCTCGAAAACAGGACATGACGGGAGTGTCAGGGCTCTGTCACAAAACCATAAATAACACTAGACCAAAGTGACAGAATCCTGACACTATTAATAACCAGGAATTTATTGAGGTAAAAGTCGTAGTTCAGTGTTTCCTATTCTCAAGTGTTACCAAAAAAAGTAGTGTGTTTAACTTAGTTGTGTACTAAAAACATCTGTGAACAAGTAAATAAAGCTTGCAAATACTGTCTGTGGCTGGTTTCTTGTCTACTCAGCACAACAGTGGCTTGTTTTCCGGTCATTATTGGTCATGGTAATTCAGCCTTTAGTCAGTAAAAGTCAGGGAATTTTGCTTAGATTGGGAACACTGAGTTTCGATTCAAGGATTTATTTATCTTTTTTTTACTCGCTCAAGTTCACAGAGACCAAGACGGCAGAAAGCGCATCCTTTTTGCTTTCATTATTTTACAAAAGCGCAACGTTACGGTGAGTACACTGCACACACATGAAAGTAGATCTTTTACAGATTCAAAAGATGTGTAAAGGTCATTGAGTCCGAAATGTTCGCACGTTGAAAAATAAATACGACCTCACGTTATGTCAATCACGTTTACACACTGCCTCCGAAATTTTAATTAGCATAAAAAAATTAGCATCGGGTTCGATTTTTTGTGTTTTTTGCATCCATGGCAAGCACTTTGAGAGGTGTTTTGACAGTTCAGAGCCGCCGTACAAGTGAACGCCAAAATCCAGAACGGCGATTGTCATGATATCCACTTCATCTTGCAGCAGAAAGCACTGTATATAGATCAGAGCATGCGACCGGAGCGCGAACGTAGCGGTCATATTTCCTTCAGAGCGAGAGCGTCTTTCTGAAGATTGCGCTCCGCTCGCTCAATACGCTCAGCGCCGCTCGCTCAGCCCAAAATGCCCCTTTGGTAATTAGCTAATTCCAGAATCTGTGGAATAGGCGAAGCAATAGTTTGTCTAAGCTACTGTTTCTAAAACCAAAGTCTAAAATCCTGTGAAGATTGAAAGGCGGTTTATTAGATCGCAGTTTTGGTTTATTTTAATTTTAGAAAGTGTGTTTCTTTTATTTACGCAACAAAATAATTAAGTGCATTTCATCTTGTGTGTGCTTTCATGAGCCTGAAGGTGTATTTTATGAAATTATATAAGTGCATTTCATCTTTTGCGTGTTTTTAATGTGTGCACAATAACTGAAGCGGCGTTTTAATGTAAAAGTATACTTTTCAGTTATTAATTTTTTTACGAAAGTTTGCTAAGTGGCTTCAAAAACAAATTAATAATGTCACTCTGAAACATAACCGTTACTTATCGGACTACTGCTTTAATTGAGACATTTATTCAATAATTTCATTATAAACAGGGGGGGGGGGAAATAGGCCTACTGGAGACATTTACTGTCAGAGCGTGATCTGAGCGGGATTTGGTTTACCGGTGAGCGTGAGCGGGACATTAGCGGAGCGTTTGCTTTGGCCGTGAGCGACTGAGAGGAGCGCACACACACAATGCGGCATATATACCGCTCCGCTTCGCTCACATGCTCTGATACAGATCGTTGCACACTGAGTTCACAGAAACTGGTGGTCTTCTCTTTAATACGTGGCTCTAGTATCGCTAGCAAAGCATTAAACTGAGCCACTGACATCGTGAAGTGAACTTTGATAATCCCGCTGATCCTGTCCTCACTATATTTTAGGATTGGATGGACCCATCATGGACCCAATATTTCCTTTCTTTTTTTAAGAAGCGAGAGGACGACCAAATCATCCTCAATGCTTGAAGACATTTTGTATAGTTTTGAGAATTTTTTTGCAACAATTAATTAATACGCTTCGGACTCAGTGTGCAAGGTTTCTGCGCGCAACTGATTTTTAGGATTACGAAAACGAAAAAACTAATGCGATAATTTCGGACTCAGTGCGCAGAGACCTTTAGTCTTATCTGTGTGAGTGAAAATGACGGAGTATTTTAAGTGAAGTGCCAGGAACCGCTCCATCTGTCCTGCTTCCGTTCAGCTTCACACTTCAACAGTGCACATTTCTCTAGCTTAATGTCCATATAATGATGCTGCTACTTACATGTTTCAGATGATAAGCCACATTTGAGGTCCATGAATGAAACGAACATGTACTGTAGACCAGCTGTTAACGATCTGTCCGTGTCGGACTACATGACTTCACCACTTTCTGTGATTTTTTGTTTTGTTTTTTCCTACGACTAAGCGACTAATTAAATTATGATCGACTAAGCCACTTCTCGTCGAATAAAGGTTAGTTGACTATAAGGGGGCAGCAAATACACGAGTCCAAACATGCAGTAACTGCGCATACGGTCTGGAAAAGTATGGACAAATATGTGAATTATATGTGCATTTCCAGACTTTTGCCCCCATTTGTTTTTTTATAATAGAAAATTAAGAAGTGTGTTTCCATGGCAGCTGTTTAGTGATTGTCAAACACGACTGAATTAATTCAAGGTGCACTTTTTAATTATGCAAAATGTTTTGGGTTTCTTCTTGAACTTGGCGAACAGGACGATGCACACAGATGTATTATGCCATCAGCCTATTCCGTGTCATGGTTTATCTGCATCCACAGAGAATGTGTTAAATTAGGTCTTGATATTAGAGATACCACCATAAGGAAAAACTCATTTTGAGCATGTAGATCTCTATTGATTAATGTGCATCCATGCTCTCGCTTTATTCATAGCAAGATGGCAGTGATGCACAAAAGAATAACTAGAAATTGTAATGCGTAAGCATGCAAAAAATTCCCACGCGCATGTGAATAGTTTCTCAAAGGCACAAAAACGTTTCTTGTGTGCATGCAAAAAACAATGCAAAACAAAATAAACATATTTACAGATGACTATAATACCACATATAACGCTGTATGAACCGTTTATGTTAAATATGCTCTACTGAGAGAGATTTTGAAATGGGAAATGTGAACCCTGTATTTATGAAATGCAGTATGATTATTCCATAGCAAAAAGAAGAACAGATGAATGAGCAAGCATATGGTGATTGTGAGTGTTGATGTGTGTCTCTGTGTGTCAGCTGGTGATGGAGTACTGCGGCGCCGGCTCGGTCACAGACCTGCTGAAGAAGACCAAAGGGAGCTGTCTGAAGGAGGACTGGATCTCCTACATCTGCAGAGAAGTGCTGCGAGTGAGTGAAACACCTCCGTCAGTGTGTGGAGAACAAGTCATTCAATCGATATTATCAATATAGTTTGGGCCATTATGCTTTGGCACAGTATCTGTCGAACGAGCTCAAACCCGAAAGCACAATATGTGTAATGGGGCGAACAAGACGTGAGACGTGCGGATCCATGTGCAAAGCTTTATTCAAAGACGTGGTCACAAACAGGCAAGGTTCAGTTAACAGCAAACAGACATGAATGAGGCATTACAGAGAGTAGTCCAAGGACAAGCGTGAGTCTTCGATCGGCGAACAATATCCAACGGGGCAAGGCAGAGAGATAATCCAGGTACACGAGCAGTAGTCCAAGAGAGGTGCAAACAGAGTCCGAATGGCAAGGCAAAGGGTTAATCCAGGAAACATGGGGCAGTTATCAAAACACACAAGGCAAGACTATGATAACTTAGTGGCTCCGTAGGTATGCTATCGCTAAGAGAGTGATAAACGCTATACAGTACTCGGCGATCTGACTAAGGAAGTCCATGGTTTAAGTAAGCTGTGTGATCAGTGCAATCAGCTGTGTGTGTGTGTAGGTCATCAGTGCAGTGGATGATGGGAATTGTAGTCCGTGGGTGACGTGCAACAGTAGTGTAGTGCAAGAGTCAATTCGATGGAAGGGCGACCTCTGGTGGCTATCGGGCGGAAGGCCAAAGACCAAAGAAAGGCTTCATCAAGTCTATTTTCGCTGCGTGTTTCACTTCGTTCAGACGATAATCTCGTGATCCGGTGTTTTCCGTGTCTCAGAACGGCTCCGTTCACTCTGAGTGAATGCAGTCGACTCGTTTATTACATGATGTGAGTTTAGCGCGCGTTTGGGACGCAACGGCCACCGGTTATGCTTTATTTCAGCAGCTGATGATTACAGCGTTTCATCATTCATTTCATTCATTTGTCACGAGACGTGTTTTTGTAAACCAGTTTTCACTGAAGCTGGAGTTGTCCTTCAAAATAAAAGCTCTACTGCCGTTTCCGTCAAAATAAAAGCTTAAAGTGCTTCATTAATTACTGACCACCAGCGGTTTAAATGCAGTCCGAACTCAAAATATGTCTTTCAAGTGTAGACATAAGGAAATAAGTATTGTAATGTAAAGCAAAAATAATATACCTTTGAAATATTAATTTTCATTTATTTTACAGTGCAATACTTTTACAATATATGACAATTTCTGTTATTATTATTATTATATTCTAGTTAGTTTGTCTTCCTAAAACAGCATCACAAATAAAAAGAGGCTTTAGTTCTCTTTAAAGTTCAGCTACAAGTCAATTCAGACTTTTTCCCGACTTCTTAGTAAAGAAACATGGGTTGGAGCTCTTAATTTTGACTCTCGAAGTGCATTAGATATAATAACTTAACTTTAAAATAAACAACATGTACATTTTTTCCCTAATTCTGAATGAAATATCGCAATAAATATCGTACCGTGGACTTCATATCGCAGTAATATCGTATCGTGTGATTTTGATATCGTTGCATCTGCATTCAATAAATGACGTTTTATGACTATGGATCGTAATTAGTTTGCACTCTTCATAATGAAACTGTTTTCATGGTCAGACCGAATTACGTGACACAAAAAGCCGTATTTTATGAAAAAAATGCAGTTATGTGTTAATGTCTTTAATACCCAGACAGATAAAAACCAGTCTGGATGAAGCCTGCATTTCATTTAGTACATTAATGCAATTAATATGCATAACAGAAAACAGCACAGATCAATGAAAGCTCTCAGCATGTCACAAATGCATTTCATGCCGACATCAGTGAACGAGACACGCATTTCAGTCATGAAAGGAGTCGCTTGTGTTATGATTTCTGTCCATGAAGTGTTTTTGTACATCATGCATTTCATTCTTCGGCGTTTCATCCACTTTCATGTGGTGTAACAGAAATATAAAGCTTGTTCTTTTAACCCTAATGATAATAAATGACATTACTTGTAGAAATGCTCTATTCACAGTCAATCGTGAGAAATTAAAGGGTCCATCAATGTTGATAATATGTTGCAAATAAAAACACTTCTCTTAACTCTTCTGTTATTTGAGGTAAGAAGCTGTTTAATGTAGCAGCTATAAATAGGCATTGATTTCACCATTGAGTTGATGAGGACACGCACATCATTAAAGTAATGAAATGCAGCGATTTGTGTCCAGTGTTTGTGTGTAAACTACTGTTCTCTCAGGGTCTGTTACACCTGCACTCACATCACGTGATTCATCGAGATATTAAAGGACAAAACGTGCTGCTGACGGAGAACGCTGAGATCAAACTGGGTAAGAAATATTAGATATGATCATGAGCATGCTTCACTGAGAATCAATGCAAGCTCATCCTTCAAACATTAGATGCTTAGTTGTTTCTGCTTATTTTTACTGGTTTCTTATTTTATTTTACTATGATACTTTTCATTTTTCTATATGCCATTTCTTAAATGAAAGATGTTGCACAATCATTTTATAAATAGGAGCCACTTTATATGAGTCATTTTTGAACTACTTTACACTTACATAAAAAATAAGCATTAGATACATTATACTATTCATAGCAGTGTTTTGTATCATTGATATGCTATCCTCATATGGTTAATTTTAGATTTAATAATTGAATTAGATAGAAAAAAATTCCATATAAATTTTAAAGCTGCAGTCCGTAACTTTTTTGGGGTTAAAAATGACCCAAAATAAATTTTTGAGCAAGTACATAACCAGCCAGTGTTTGAAACTATCTCCTTACCGTAGCCTGATTCACAACGGTTATCAGTGGTTCCCAAACTGGGGGGGGGTATGGTGGGTATTGCAATAAATTGTTCCTCGGTTGGTCAGAACGAACGTGGCAGACTTGTTACTTACTTGTTCAGATGAAAATATCCGGTGAAAATTGTTATTTGGGTCATATATTCCAAGACGTAGGCTAGAATCTGTGATTCTGAAGTACAGTAAACATGACTGACAGCCACACACTGCAGCTCCTCAAGACATTAGATTCATCCGCGCCGGAGCCGAGCCGCTGCACGACCCACATAATGAAGATAAATCTGCAAATAACTGCAATGGCAGGTTTTCAAACATAGATGCGACAAAGAGGCAAAACTTACAGACTGCAGCTTTAAAGTTTTAGTATATTCGTTCACACAAAAATGAGAATGGAGAACCACTAAAATACATTACATACGTTTTTTGAAACACAGAGCAATATGCATGCACAGAAGAATCGCCCTGTGTCATATACTGTTGATGCATGTGTTTTTCCAGTGGATTTTGGCGTCAGCGCTCAGTTAGACAGGACGATTGGCAGAAGAAACACGTTCATCGGGACGCCGTACTGGATGGCGCCGGAGGTGATCGCGTGCGATGAAAACCCTGACTCCACATATGACTACAGGGTGAGTGGACGACTCTACATCAGTGATTGAACATGTTCCCATCAGTGACTGTGATAACGCATGTTTCAGAGCGACGTGTGGTCTCTGGGAATCACCGCATTAGAGATGGCCGAGGGAGTGCCACGTGAGTTTACATACGCAGAAAAGTCACATACGATCCAGTGTTTGTGTACGATTCTTGTATTTCTCCACAGCCTTGTGTGACATGCATCCCATGAGAGCGCTGTTCCTCATTCCACGAAACCCTCCTCCCAAACTCAAGTCCAAGAAATGGTGAGAGACGGTCGTTTATTACAGCCATAGAGTTTCCATCCAGACCTCAAAATGAGCCATCGAGCTCCCAAACTACATTCAGACACATTTCTCAATACTAAAGTCTTTTATAAACTCTTCACACGGTTCTCCTAACCATCTTTCAACTTTACACAGCAGTTCATTTCACATTCAAAATGCACTAAAACTACCAAAACACTACATTAATGTCTCAAATCAACTCGATTACACTAGCAAACAAACACACATTATAACTCATAATACATAAATCTAAAAAAACACTAGCAAGCATTATACAAGGTTCTCTATCATAGGTTCACTCAACGTTGCGTGAGCTTTCATGCTTTGGGAACGCCTCCTGCGTGACCGATGTCTGAAGCCCCTATAGAATCACGCCAATTCATTGGCTGATGGCGCGACGCCGTCTCTGACGCAATCACGTCGTCAGCTCATACTGGTGAACGCGCCATCCACTCCTCAGATTTCTCTGCCTTCACGAAGTGGTCACATTGCCCTTCGTTGTTGCGATTTTCTGGGCCAAATAATATATTTCGGACGCGATTCATCCATCTGCACTTCGGTGACTAACTACAGTGGAACTGCGCGCGATTCATCGCTCGCGATGACCCACACAGTAAGTGTGTTAAGTGTTTGGGTTTTTGCATGCACGCGATGCGTTTTATGGGATATCAAAATTTAAAATTTGTGAGAATCTCCGTCTCATAACCCTCTGCTCTCGGCTTGAGGTGTGTGAGAAGGAGTCATCCATTTTTCCCCGTCGCGCTCCGGAGGCCTCCGCGGCTCCGCGTGAATCCGCGGTCTCTCGTGAGTCAGCGACCTGGGGTTCGGATGTTGAGCTCGAGGAGATGGAGAGTGAGCAGACAGGCCTCGCCTTTTCTCTCCCTCCCTCTCCGGAGCGTGTTCGCGTGAATTCACCGGTTGAATTCACGCAAGATTATCTTTTTCCTAGCCCGAGGGCACGTGATACCGTCTCCTTCGGAATAGATGATGTACTGCTAACAGCGGCCTCCGACTCCGAGGATTTCGGGCCTGCTTTAGCGGATGCGCTAACGCTTAGCGGTCAGGAGGCGCGGCCTTCACCGGCCTACTCCGAACTCGTGGACGTGCTTTCGCGCGCCACTGAGAAGCTCGCGCTGGATTGGCCCGACGAGCCCCGCGAGTCTCGCTCTTCGAAACTCGACGAGCGGTTCCTCAGCGGCTCAAATTCAAAGCCCGAGCGGAGGAAGCTGCCGTTTTTCGGTGATCTGCATCAAGAGATCTCCAGATCCTGGAAACAGCCGTTTTCTTCCCGCCTCACTAACGCGGCGGCCGCTGACTTCACCAACCTTGTTGGTTCTGTGGAGCAGGGCTACACCGCCATGCCTGTGGTGGAGGAAACTTTGGCCTCCCACCTTTCACCCTCTTTGGCGCCTTCTTGGAAGTCCCGCCCCCTCCTTCCATCCAAGCCGTGTAGGACTACTTCCGCTCTCATCGGGAAGTCCTACATCGCGGCCGGTCAGGCAGGCATGGCCCTCCACACGATGGCCATCCTTCAGGCCTACCAAGCGGACGTCCTTAAGGAAATGGACGAGGGGACTGGTCTGACTCCAGAGGCTGTCAAAGAGCTGCGCAGAGCCACTGACTTGGCTCTCAGAGCCACTAAACACACCGCACGCGCCGTAGGGCGCTCTATGGCGGGTTCGGTGGCCGCGGAGCGCCATTTGTGGCTGAATCTCACCGAGATACGTGAGAAGGAGAAGGTGTTCTTGCTGGACGCACCTATCTCACAGTCTGGGCTGTTCGGGGAAGCGGTAAGCTCGGTAGTGGAGAAATTCCGCTCCGCCAAGACGCAATCGGCTGCTCTTAAGCAGTTTATGCCTAGGAGAACGAGGGACTATTCCACTCCCTCCTCCTCTGTGTCTAGAGAGCAATCGCTCCCCAGGAAGGAGCCTTTTGGCGGAAGTGGCGCCCAGGCTACGCACCCTCCCCCAACGGCGGTTTGGGGAGCCCGTGGCCGGTCCTTTCCCCGCCAGCGCCCACGCAAACGGATTGACCTGAAGCGGCCCAACAGGCCTGCCGCTTCGGCTAATCCGGGTCGTTCCTGACCTTCGGGTCGGAATGAGGAGAGCCTCTTCACCGTTACGAGACGAGGTCAGACCGCAAAAGCGTTTCTGCCCGCCTCGAACGCGCTCTCCTCGCTCAGCTCTGTCACAGCCACCCCTCGAGGCTTGGTGTGCAGAACGAGTTCACCCTCATTTTTCTTCGGTCTGGCAGTTGGGGGACGCGTTCGTCTCTCCCCCTCTACAGCCCGTCCTTTCGCCGCCAGCGGGCCGCGTGTTAGGGGACACAGTCGGTTCTCTCCTGCAGCGTTCGGACCCCGTGCCGGCCACCCGTCAGTCCAGCACTTCACTCTCCGTCAACCCGAGCAAGGACGCCGAGGGCTCTCCTTCGCGGTGGAGGGTGCCGCTGCTTCCAGGCCTTCTCGACACCCCATCTCAGGTATGTCTTCCTTTGCACGACACTCTGCTTCCTCTATCGCATTTCATTCACGAATGGGAGCGTCTACTGGGGGTATCGCTTTGGGTTCTCCGCACGATTCGGTCCGGCTACACACTTCAGTTTGGGAGAAATCCCCCCCTGCTTCGACGGGGTTCAACTGACAGTAGTAAACAGCGCCTCCAAGGCTTCTGTTCTACAGCAAGAGCTTTCCTCCCTCCTACAGAAAGGAGCGATAGAGGAAATACCTCAGTCGGACATCGAACGAGGGTTCTTCAGCCGTTACTTCCTCGTTCCGAAGAGGGACGGCGGCCTGAGACCCATTTTGGATCTGCGGCGTCTGAATTTTTCCCTTTACAAAGGGAAGTTCAAGATGCTGACGATGAAAACCATCATGTCTCAGATTCAAGGAGGGGACTGGTTTGTCACTATCGACTTAAAGGATGCGTATTTCCACATCCAGGTCGTTCAGAGGCACAGGAGGTTCCTTCGATTCGCCTTCGGAGGGAAGGCTTACCAATACAAGGTCCTTCCCTTCGGCCTGGCCTTGGCGCCGAGAACAATTCACGAAATGCATGGAATGCTGCACTGGCCCCTTTGCGGCTCCAGGGCATTCGTGTGTTGAATTACCTGGACGACTGGCTCATTCTGGCTCACTCCAGGGAGCTGGTGAGTCGTCACAGGGATATTGTTCTACGCCACATCCATTCTCTTGGCCTCAGGATGAACGCCAAGAAGAGTGTGCTCCTCCCATCTCAGCGAACCCTTTTTCTGGGGGTTCGTTTGGATTCCATTCAGATGCAGGTCCATTTGGCTCCTACCCGGATATCCAATTTTACAGCATGTCTGGCCCGCTTCAAGCTAGGCCGTCATGTCTCTGTAGGTTCATGCCGCAGGCTGCTAGGCCTCATGGCAGCGGCCTCCTGTATTGCCCTTAGGGTTGCTTCACATGAGGCCGTTCCTTTGGTGGATGAAGGAGCTGAGGTTACACCCCACTGTACCAGCCACTCGCCTTATCAGGGTGTCGCGCAGTTGCTCTCGCCCCCTTTTACAATGGCGGGACCCCGTTTTTCTTCGGAGCGGGGTAAGAATGGGTGCGATTCACCGTCGCCATATGGTCACGACGGACGCATCAATGACGGGCTGGGGAGCGGTCTTCGAAGGCAGACCGGCGAGCGGGGTGTGGACAGGAGAGTTCCTCTCTTGGCACATAAATTGCCTGGAACTCAGGGCTGTCTTCCTGGCTTTGATGTGTTTTCTCCCCGTCCTCCGGGGGCATCATGTCATAGTCAGGACGGACAACATGGCGGTTGTGTCCCACATAAACCGTCAGGGAGGTTCACGGTCGCGCACCCTGGACAGGCTTGCGCGCCGTCTTCTCCTTTGGTCCCAGTACAAGTTCCTGTCCTTGAGGGCAGTTCACGTTCCGGGAATACTGAACCTCGCGGCCGATTTTCTGTTGAGACAGAAACTCAGGCCGGGGGAATGGATGTTGAACCGTCAGACAGTGTCCCAGATTTGGGATCTGTTTGGCAAAGCGGAAGTGGACCTCTTTGCTTCTCAAGAGTCATCCCAGTGCCCGCTCTGGTTCTCCCTGAGTTTCCCGACGACTCTGGGCATAGATGCGTTCGCCCACCCGTGGCCGAATGTCATTGCTGTACGCGTTTCCGCCAATAAAGCTGATTCCAGCAGTACTATGCAGAGTAAAGGTGAGCAGTGCCCGTCTCCTTCTCATAGCCCCATTCTGGCCCTCCCAGACTTGGTTCTCGGAGTTAACTCCCCTCTTGTATCGGTCCCCTTGGGAGATTCCGATCAGGCGGGACTTACTGTCCCAGCTTCAGAGCAGGATCTGGCATCCCCAACCAGAGCTCTGGAAGTTGTGGGTATGGCCCATTCAGGGCCAAGGGCCGTGATGGATGTTTTAC
The DNA here is from genome assembly GCA_027422405.1 of Ptychobarbus kaznakovi. Classification (NCBI taxonomy): domain Eukaryota; kingdom Metazoa; phylum Chordata; class Actinopteri; order Cypriniformes; family Cyprinidae; genus Ptychobarbus; species Ptychobarbus kaznakovi. The sequence continues at coordinate 2,705,394 of CM049811.1, forward strand.
CTGTCGAGGTTCAGGAGACCATCGCCAGTGCCAGAGCCCCCGCTACTAGGAAGCTGTATTCTTCCAAGTGGGGTGTCTTTGAGTCATGGTGTTTAACTCGAGCAATAGACCCAGTCAACTGCCCTGTTGGTCCAGTGCTGGAGTTTTTGCAAGAGAGGCTGACAGCAGGGGCGGCTGCTACCACCCTTAGGGTTTACGTAGCGGCCATCGCAGCTCGGAGAGAGCTGGATGAGATCCCCCTGGGGAGGCATCGATTAGTCTCTGCCTTTATGCGTGGAGTCAGACGGCTTAGGCCGGCTCGCCCCACGGCAGTTCCTTCTTGGGACTTGTCAGTCGTCCTCGAAGGTCTGGTGACGGCCCCTTTCGAGCCCTTGGAGTCAGCTTCAGAACGGATACTGACTCTTAAGGTGGTTCTTTTGCTGGCGCTTACGTCACTAAAAAGAGTTGGAGACTTGCAGGCCCTCTCTGTTAGTGAGACATGCATGGACTTTGCCCCAGGGTCTGGTCAAAGTGACCCTGCGGCCTAGACCTGGCTATGTTCCCAAGGTCTTGTCCACATCGTTTCGCTCTCAGGTGGTCACGCTTCACTCTTTCCATCCTCCTCCCTTTGCTTCGAGTGAGGATGAGAGGCTTCACATGCTCTGCCCGGTTCGGGCATTGAAGCTGTATGTGGATCACTCCAAGGTGTGGAGAAAAAACTCCCAGTTGCTGGTGTGTTTTGGTGTTGGCCGCCGCGGGCTTGCCACGTCAAAGCAGAGGATTTCCCACTGGGTGAGAGACGCCATTTCGCTGGCTTATGAGGTGCAGAGCCTTCCTTCACCTCTTAGTCTTCGGGCGCATTCTACTAGGGGCGTAGCCTCCTCTCAAGCTCTCTTTAGAGGGGTACCCCTGGAGGATATTTGTGTTGCGGCAGGATGGTCCTCTCCGCACACTTTTGTCAGGTTTTATAACCTCGACATAGACACGGCTCCAGGTTCTCAGATCCTCTCTGTTTGAACCAGCCGTATCTTGGTGGTTCATTTTTGGACCAGGCGGGCAGCGTTTTTAGCTTGGCGTGTTTGGTATATCGTTCCCAAAGCGTGAAAGCTCACGCAGCGTTGAGTGAACCTATGATAGAGAATGTCTCGGGTTACTCGCGTAACCCTTGTTCTCTGAATAGGGAACGAGACGCTGCGTTTGCTGCCAAGCTCCTCACGCTGCCGACAGAGTTCTTTTCGGCAGAGAAATCTGAGGAGTGGATGGCGCGTTCGCCAGTATGAGCTGACGACGTGATTGCGTCAGAGACGGCGTCGCGCCATCAGCCAATGAATTGGCGTGATTCTATAAGGGTTTCAGACATCGGTCACGCAGGAGGCGTTCCCAAAGCGTGAAAGCTCACGCAGCGTCTCGTTCCCTATTCAGAGAACAAGGGTTACGCGAGTAACCCGAGACGTTTTCAGGGGAATGCAAAAGTTTTGTAAGAAAACGCAAAAATTCTTGGGGGAAGCAAAAACATTAAAATACAACTGAAATAACTGACTAGTCTAGATTTTATGCAAAAAAAATATTTTATAAATGTGTAGCCATTCCAAATACCTTGTCATAACAAAGACAAAACTTGCTAGATAGGTTTAAATTGATTTGACAATGTATTTCTGAAAATAAAACCTAATAGCAAAATAACCTAATATATACATATAGGCAATTTTTTTGGTTATGTTAGATGTGTCTTATTTAACCATAATCATAATTTCTAGCTGTCGCATTTCGCTTCTACCGCATAAACCACAAATGAAGCCTCAACTCTATTCAGCGTTATTCAGTGATGACTAGCAGTTAAATTTCCCTCTCAGCTTCAGGTTAAATATTGTGTGCCCTTATTCCTTATGCCGTTTGCGTCATAACAAAGACAAACCGATGCTGTTGGACTGAAATCTCACTTAAGATGGCGGAACACAATAAAAAGTCTGTGTTAACGAGGAACAGAGAGTGGTTGCACACTTCTAGTGCAGAGAAGAGAAGACGATTTAAAAATAAAAGTGACAAGATGACAGAACACTCGGCAGGGGCTCCCTAATAAAACCACAGTAAATTTGTCAGCAAACCCTAATGAAACGTTGAAAAGGCATCAGAGAATGTGATTAATAAAGCAGCAAAAGCCAGGTGAGCTGCAAACCAAGTTAGAGATATGATGAGAAGGATTTACGATATTGGCATATTTATCAATGATAGAGTTTTTGTAAATTTACTCATATTTGGCACTCTATCATTTGGTAATTTATCAAATGTTTAGTACACCTAAACCTGAACAGTTTTTTTGACATTCTAAAGAAGTTTAAATTCGGCAGGTTTGACACCATGTTGAATTTTACAGACGAAAATAATTGGCTGTGTGTGATAGAATTGCTGTCTTCACAATGACATGCACTGTATAGCTACATCCAAGATGACAACATTTTCAAAACGTTCACAATGGTTTCATTCAGTTTTTGTCTACTGAATGTTTTATTTATTTAAAAAAAAATTTGGGGGGGGGGGTACACTTACGTTTTTGTCAGCTGTATGGTAGTTAAATTGTTAAACTACTTTAGTCCCAATTGAAATCTTGTTTGCATTCCTGTCAAGAATTAAATATGCTACCCTGACTTTTGTCTATAACAGGCTCTACACACATCTCTGACTCTGACATCACATAGTCTCTGAGTCTATATTTCTATTCAAGATTTTTATTCGTCACATACACAATTATACAGAATATAACCAGCAGTGAAATGTAAGTCAGGTCCGCTCCATGGACAGTGCAATTATATGAAATACAAACACAAGAGACTATACATAAATATAGGTATGGAGGAAAAAAAATGAAGTAGAAAATAAAAAATCTAAAATAATATGTGCAATAAAATAATGTGCAGGACAGGATACTATAGACTTAATAAATAATAATATAAGCAGGAATGTGCAAACAGGTTGTACAGGGTATTTACATAGCAGCAATACGAATAGTGGAGAATAATGAATATCTTACTGATTATTGAGTGATTATTAAATGGAGTCAGGTTGATGTTATGAGACCGAGTTTGAGTTAAGGAGCCTGATGGCCTGAGGGAAGAAGCTCCTCCTAAGTCTCTCAGTTTTTGCCATCATGCTACGGAAGCGCTTACCAGATGGCAGTAAAATGAAGAGACTGTTATCAGGGTGATTTGTGTCCTTGGTGATTTTAGCAGCTCTGCTTTTGCAGCGTTTGAGGTTGATGTCCTGCGGAGAGGGGAGAGCAGACCCTGAGATGCGCTCAGCCAAGCATACAACTTTCTGCAGGGCTTTGCAGTCCTGATTGGAGGCGTTTCCATACCACACTGAGATGCACTGAATCAGTACACTTTCTATGGCTCCTGAATAGAAAGTTTTCAATATTGCAGGCGAGACCATGAATTTCCTCTGCTGTCGCAGATGGTACAGTCTGTGCCTGGCTTTCTTAACCTGTGTTTGAATGTGTGTAGTCCAAGTCAGGTCCATGGAGATGTTTACACCAAGGTACTTGAAGCTGCTCACCCTCTCCACAGGGGTCCCACTGATCATAAGAGGAGTGTAGGGCAGTTGCTGTCTCTTCCTAAAGTCCACAATCAGTTCTTTAGTTTTGCTCACATTCAGAGAGAGAGACAGTTATCCTGGCACCATGATGTAAGTCTCTCTACTTCATCCAAGTACACAGTCTCATCATTGTTGGAAATGAGGCCCAGAACCGCAGTATCATCAGCTAATTTGATAACAGAAGTGGAGTTGTGAGAGGACACGCAGTCATGTGTGTAGAGAGATTAGATCAGGGGACTCAGGACACAACCCTGTGGGGCTCCTATGTTCAGGGTGATGGAGTTGGAGGTGAACTGGCCTACTTTCACCACTTGAGGTCTGCCAGTGAGGAAGTCTTGAATCCAGTAGCAGCGTGAAGAGTTTAGGCCAAGGTCTGTCAGTTTAAAAGCTATCTTGATGGGGATTATAGTATTGAAAGCTGAGCTATAGTCAATGAATAGCAGCCTTACATAGTTCCCATTGTTGCTGTCAATGTGTGTGAGGGAAGAGTGCAGGACGTGAGAGATGGCATCTTCAGTAGATCTATTTGTGCAAACTGAAGTGGGTCAGTAATCCCATTAGGTCTGACTGCTTTCCTGACTTTCACTCTCTTTAGTTCCCTCCGAACCTCGTCCTCTGACACGGTGATAACATGATCATCGCTGCTCTGTCTGCTGCTTCCTGACGCGCTGATCTGCAGAGTCGCGCTGCCGCTATTGCATTCAAAGCGGCCATTGAAGGTGTTTAACTCATCGGCCAGCAATGGATCTGATCTCACCTCTGCGGAGGATTTGTTTCCAAAGGCACGGGTGGTCCTCAGTCCCTACCACATGCGTCGAGAGTCATTGAGCTAAAAATGAGACTCAATTCTCTCCCTGTATTGGAGTTTGGCGGCTCTTACTGAACATCAGAGAGCATAGCACGATGCTTTGTACTCGGTCATGTTTCCCGACAAAAGGCCAGCATTGTATGCAGTGGGTTGGTTAACCGCAGCACGGATTGTTCTGTCCACCCACGGTTTCTGATTTGAGAATGTCCTTATAGTTACCGTTTCAGTAGCTTGCTCGGTTAGCGTGTTGACAAAGCTTAATGCTACATGTAATGATACATAAGTCAGATGAACTTGCCTGGAACATGTCCCAGTTGAAGTCATCAAGAGCCTTGAATCGCCAATGATAGATGAAAACTCCCGGGGCAGATAGAATGGGTAGCAGATAACGGATAGATGTTCCAGATGAGGCGAGCAGGAGCGCGACAGAATGGAGATATTCCTGGGGTCACACCATTTCTTGCTAATCATGAAACACACTCCTCCACCTTTGGTTTTACCGGCCTCGGCTGTTCTGTCCATCCATAAAACAGAAAAGTTATTAGACGGCGTTACAGCAGTGTCCGGGACCGAGGTCGTGAGCCATGTTTCAGACAAACAAAGGATGTTACAGTCCCTTATGTCCCGTTGGAAATTTATCCTGGCTCCAAGATCGTCCATCTTATTCTCCAAGGATTGGACATTAGCAAGCAGGATGCTCGGTAGAGGAGGACTGTGAGCCCTTTTTCGCAGTCTGTTGCGGATCCCAGCGCATTTCCCCCAGTGCTTCTTGATCCATCACCTCGGGGGGTTATTCAAATGGCCATTGTTCTCCTCCGCGTTCCGAAGTATCTCCAATGGCCACGATGGGTTGGAGGATAAAGTGTACTGAAACAGGTTAATGTAGCATGTCCAATGTCCAAAAGTGTAAGTTCCTCTGTTGTAAGTTATCAGTGCAGACGTTATGTGTGTAAAATTTACAATTAAACAAGTCCTTAAAAGGGATATTTACATACTAATATTAAATAAGATATACTCACATTAAATAAGTCCTTAAAACCGTTAAAAGTATGTTTTGTGTTGTATAAATGTGTGTAGTATGAATGCAATCCATTGCTCATGTTGTCATTGTCATGTGACCTACCAGTATCAATTACCTTGCTCTGCTGCCATTCACAAATCCTCTCCCGTTGCCTCATGGGTTCAGAATACTTGGCTTCAGAATACTTTTCGACTGCTATTTTACGAATACCGTGAATTCAGACACACTACATTTACATTTACATTTATGCATTTAGCAGACGCTTTTTTCTAAAGCGACTTACATGCATTTAGGCTATACATTTTTTGTCAGAATGTTTGTTCCCTGGGAATTGAACCCACAACCTTTTGCGCTGCTAACGCAATGCTCTACCACTGAGCCATAGGATCAAACTGTGGCTGGCATGGATTGGGCCATAAATATGAAGTAACGTTATCTGAGGTTTGCAAAACTGATTTGCTTAAAAGGTAAATATTAGAAGATGAGTATTAGCCATGTGGTATGTTACAATGATAGCACACATCACAGAGACGTGTTTGACATCTGCATTTACATCTGCAAGATGTATTTTTTAGTGTTTGCTCATCTGCAATACATCTATAGTATGTTTCAATATCAGATGTCAAATAGATGTTTATTAGATGTCTTTAATATGTTTATAGTTTAGAATGTATGTAAAACAGACATCTGTCATCAAAGATCAAGCAATCTTTAACAGACATCTTGCAGACGTGTGCTATCTGCGCTCAAGTCATGTCAGGAAGATCGTATCTATGAAATGAATGCATGTGAACTTCACCACAATGTAGTAATTATGGGTGGGACACTTGAAAATAAATTCAGCGCCTGTAGTTGAAGGTACAGATTTACAAATAAACATAAAATTGTAAAAATACAACTAAATTGAATATACAAAATAAAATAGCGTTGTATACGGTAGAAAATAATGAAGTTCATTAAATTGAATAAAAAGTAAAAAACTTACCTGATGCGCATTCTTTAAAATTTAATTTTGTAGAGGTAGAGTTAAAAAAATGTGTCATGCTCAAATTGAATACTATTAAGGTCATTACACAATTGAAAAATAAATAAGACCTCAGATTGTGTCAATCATGTTTACACACTGCCTCCAAAACGTTTGTCCCTAAAAAAAAAATTGGCTTGATTTTCTGTGTTTTTCGCATCTGTAGCAAGCATTTTGAGAGTGCACGTCAAAAATCCAGAACGGGAATTGTCAAGTTCATCCACTTCATCTCGCAGCACAAAGCATTGTAAAGATCCTTGCACACTGAGTTTCACAGAACTTGGTGGTCTTCTTTTTAATATGTGGTTCTAGTATCACTAGCAAAGCATCAAACTGAGCCACTGATATCCTGAAGTAAACTTTGAATCGCCTGTGATAATCCCGCTACTCCTTAAAGGGTTAGTTCACGCAAAAAAGGCATCCTAGGTGTATATGACTTTCTTCTTTCCGATGAATCCAATCAGATTTATATAAAAAATTGTCCTGGCTCTTTCAAGTTTCATAATGGCATGGGCGGGTGTTTTTGTTTGGCCGTCCAAAAGTAGTCAAATAAAGTGTAGACATCCATAGTAAAACGTACATAACATGGCTCCGGGGGGTGAATAAAGGTCTCCTGTAGCAAATCCATGCGTTTTTCTTAGACAAATATCCATATCGATATATTTAAATATCCTTAAACGATATAAACAGTTTAAGATATAAAGGAGCAGTGTGAGGCACATTTTATTATGAATGGATGCGCGTTTTTTTTACTACTTTTGACCTGGTGAACAAAAACACCCGCCCATGCCATTATAAAGCTTGAAAGAGCCAGGATTTTTTTTTATATAACTTTGATTGAATTCATCTGAAAGAAGAAAGTCATATACATCTAGGATGACTTGAGGGTGAGTAAAACATAGACTAATTTTCATTTTTGACTAACCCTTTAATAAGGGCGGACTTAACCAATATGTGAGGTAAGCGGCCGTTTAGGGCCCCGGGGAATCAGGTGGCCCCGTCTGCACAAGTATGTATTTGTGTTATGGAGAGCAGCACATGTTCACTCACCACTCAAAACGGTGAGTTTTTGTCAGGTGCGGAGTTCTGCAAGCTTGTGAATCCTCTCATTATAGCAACTTGTAGATAAGATGTAAATAAGAGATTCATTGTGCAGAAAGCTTATTAACGGAAGGTCGTGAGATCGCAATGAACTGAAGTGAGTGACAGCTTTTAGTGATTATAGACAGAGAGCTCTTTGCGTGCATTCAAGCTTTCTAATATTTCGTGAATATCAGATGGGGCCCCCTGATTCCCCGGGGCCCTAAGCAGCCGCTTACCTCGCCTATTGGTTATGTCTGCCCCTGCTCAGAACAGATCTATTCACCTCAGTAAAGAAATGTTTGTGTTTCAAGTCAAAACATTTTTATTTGTCTTGATGTTTCAAAATGACTCTCTTGTGTGCTTTTCCTAGGCGTGCCAGCATGAACTAAATGCAAATTAACTATAAACTAAAAACGCTTATAAATGTACGAATGCAATGACTGGAGATTTTCGCTTAATAGATTACATTTTCGATTTGTTTCTCTGCAAACTCTATCGTATGTCTTAAGAACACTTGGAAAACGGGTTGCATGGGATAATTTTTTATCTTTTTGCAAAAAGATTGTAGAAGTTTACAATTCATTAAATGAACAAGTGCAAGCCTTTTTTATATATAAGGTCTTCTACTGTGATCGAAAAAAAATTATAATGTAGCTTAATATGGCTTTGGAATAGCAACAGGTTGACATTATTTAGGCTACTTAAGTTGCGAAGAGGTAATAGTTATAATAAATAATAGTTATAACTCTAATGAGATAGAGCTAGTGAGCAAAATAAGGGTTAGGCGTAAAAGAGCATATAGTTATTGTGTTGGGGCCCTGTACCTGAAATGTGCTTAGGGTCCCCAAATCACTAATGGCGCTTTTCCACTGCATGGTACGGCACGGTACGGTTCAGTACGGTTCACTTTTGGGGGGTTTTCCACTGGGTACTGTACCTGGTACCTGGTACTTTTTTAGTACCACCTCGGCTGGGGTTCCAAGCGATCCGTACCGTTACCAAAACGTGACGTGTAAACTCTACTGATCACTGATTGGCCGGAGAAAATCGTCACTGAACTTGCGACAGGAGAGCCAACATAGACCCGCTAGATTAAAATCAGCACAGCCAGCGAAGGATCGGACGCAACTCTTGTTTGAAGAAACGCACCTTTTTGTATCAACCAAAAAAATAGCTGTTTCATTGTCTGTTGAGGAAGTTCAGACGTTCCTCTCGTTGATAGCCGAGGAGCGGATCCAGCGAGAGCTTGATGGGCGACGTGGAATTAAAAAGTCTTGTGTATATACTTTTTGCACTTTGTATATTTTTAGAGTATGTTTTCTGTTTATATTTTTACCTTTGTATCTGTGTTTTGCTTCAATTAAAAACAATTAAAATCTGATCGAATAAGTGTACCTCCAGACTATATTAAAAATGTATTATTGTATGAGCACGTAACTTAATGAACCTCTTGAAAAAGACAAATGATTAATGCCATGATGATACAAACCAACACATAAATAAAAAAACAAGGGATACATTGAACATTTTGAAATATTATTCAAAAGTTTATTGATAATTCACAGAACATTCAAATACAAATTAAGCTCAGATGAGCTTTATTTGTCACATACACAATTATACAGAGTATAATGAGGAGTGAAATGTGTTCTCTGCATTTAACCCATCCAAGTGGAGCAGTGGGCAGCCGACATTGCGGCACCCGGGGAGCAGTTGGGGGTTCGGTGCCTTGCCCAAGGGTCTCACCTCAGTCGTGGACACTTCCTGCCAGAGCCAGGATTCGAACCCACAACCTTGGGTTACCTCAGGTTTCAAGTCCAACGCTCTATCCATTAGGCCACGACTGCCCTAATTGGCTATTAACTATTCAAGTAACGCAGCACACCTGCACGAACATCCCTGCACTCCTCCTCTACAGCCTGTGGCACTGCCACCACAGTCTCTGCTGCTGGGGGTAAATCTCAAGCATTTTCATAGGCTTGTCCGTTGCTGTTAAAAACATCCACATGTCGGGAATGAAGAACAAAATTCTGTTGATATGCTCCTTTGTTGTACGTTTGTTTGTGGCGCGTTTATGATGATGTCGCCGCAGTAGAGGCGGCGCAACTATAATGACACGTGAATAATCCCGCCCACTCTAAAGTGGTACTAAACTGCAGTGGAAACGCAAACCGACCCGAACTGAGCCGTGCCGTAACGAGCCGTACCGAACCGTGCCGTACCATGCAGTGGAAAAGCGCCAAAAGGCCACCCCTAGGGGGAACTGTGCTTCCCTATCTGTCGGTCAGTACGAGTTATGTTGTGATGACATTAGGGGATTCACTTGGGAGCCACAATCATCTCTGGCTTTAAGAGAAAAGGCCAATGAATATTGGCAAGTGGATTTTGCATACCTGAGCCACTCCCCGTGCACACGGGTAAAAATAGGCGGCAGGTGCATCCACTCATCACATTTATGCTTCAGAGCCATTCAACATCTGTCTAGAATCTGCTCTGGTTGGTGTCACGGTGCGAACAGCGGTGTCCTTGTCTGCAGCGAGAGTATGGTGGTGCATCTGACCAACGAGCAAGCCCAGTCTTTGCTGACCTTTGCAGACGACTGCGTGTCCTCTCACAGCTCCACCTCTATTGTTAAATTTGCTGATGATAATGTGGTTCTGGGCCTCATTTCCAACAATCGCCAGAGGCGACCACGGCAAGGAACCAAAACTCCATCGGTGACAGAACGGAGAAAAGACTTTGGGAGAAACCAGGCTCAGTCGGGGGGCCAGTTCCCCTCTGGCCAGACGAACCAGTGGTTTGTTCCAACTGCAGCAAAGTCAGAGTGTAAGGGCTCCACTGGTTCCAGTGGTCTTTTCCTGATGGCTGTCTAGGTGACGAGGTCCTCACTGGGGATCTGTCTCTGGGGCTCATCTAGGTGTCCTGGTCTCTGCTGACGTTCAGAGCTGTAGAGGTCGTCTCTAGGTGCTGATCCACCATCTGATCTAGATACGGACTGGGTCTGTTTACTGCAGTGATCATCTGGGCTGGATAAGGACCGGATCGGGTAGCTACGTTGACCTCGGAATAAGAAAGAAAAAGACTAATATTAGCGTAGATGTCAATCTTCTTACGATGTAACAAGTACATTGTGTTTTATGGGAAGTGTTCTTGGTTCCGGTTGACCTAATTAATGCAGCCTAACAATCCTTTAACGGATTTGAATATTAGAAGCGTATTAGTGTGTTAAGTGTACGCCAGGTTAAAGAGATGGGTCTTTAATCTAGATTTAAACTGACAGAGTGTGTCTGCCTCCCAAACAGTGTTAGGTAGATTGTTCCAGAGTTTGGGTGCTAAATAGAAAAAGGATCTGCTGCTGGCAGTTGATTTTGATATTCTAGGTATTATCAAATGGCCAGAGTTTTGAGATCGTAGCGTATGTGGAGGACTATAATGTGATAAGAGCTCACTCAAGTACTGAGGAGCTAAGCCATTCAGGGCTTTATAAGTAATTAACAAGATTTTAAAATCTATACGATGTTTAATAGGGAGCCAGTGCAGTGTTGACATAACCGGACTAATGTGGTCATACTTCCTGGTTCTAGTAAGAACTATAGCTGCTGCATTTTGGACCATCTGTAGTTTGTTTATTAAGCGTGCAGAACAACCACCTAATAAAGCATTACAATAATCTAACCTTGAGGCCATAAACGCATGAATTAACATTTCTGCATTTGACATTGAGAGCATAGGTCTCAGTTTTGATATATTTTTAAGATGAAAAATTCAGTTTTACAAATGCTAGAAAAGTGGCTGTAAAAGGAGAGATTGCTATCAAATAGCACACCTAGGTTCCTGACTGAAGATGAAGAATCGAGAGAGCAGCCATCAAGTGTTAGACAGTGTTCTAGGTTATTACTTGTGTGGTTTTTAGGTCCAAGCCCTCACAGCAAGATAATTGGTTCCTCGGCACGGGCCATGGCTCGCGACCACGCCCTGCCCCTGTTCCTTTCTTTCCAGAAGTGCATGAGGAGCTGAAGAAGTCGTGGACGGCCCCTTTTTACGGCCAGAAGCGGCTCGTCTGCCTCCCCCATCCTCGCTACCCTCGATGGCAGGGCGGCTAGGGTTGACATTCACCAGGCGGAGAGTGCCAAAGCTTACAGTGCTGTGGGCCATGCTGCCTCTGCCCTGCATGCCACGGCTATCCTGCGAGTACACCAAGCCAAGGCATTAAAATGCACGAGGGTAGTACCAACCCGTGGTTGTTGCAGGAGCTGCGCTCAGCGAGCGACCTTGCCCTACGGGCAACGGAAGTCACAGCGCAGTCCCTTGGGAAGGCGATGTCCACACTTGTGGTCCAAGAGCTCAGCATGGTTGAGACGAGCAATGTCAACAATGTGCGCTTTCTCTACGCTCCCGTCTCCCAGGCTGGACTCTTTGGCGACACTGTCGAGGACTGTGCCCAGCAGTTCTCGGCAGTACAGAAGCAGACAGAGGCCATCCAACACATCCTGCCCCAGCGTGATGCACCATCTGCCACCGCTCCGCCACAGGGCAAGCCCCAGTCTTCTCGTCGTCGTGGGCGCCCTCCTTCCTGTGTCCTCCAGAGTTGCACCGCTCCATGCTGAACCATCACCTTGGCCGGCGTGTCGAGCCTCTTAGGGAGGGAAGCGATGAAGGGAGGCGATGAAGCGGCGCTGACATGGGCAACCCGGAGATGTGGGAAGCTGCTCGATCACAGGAGATGGAAAGGACAGCGCCGCTCCTTCCCCTGAAGGAGGGCAGGGGGAGAATCGTTTCATTCTGTTCCACAGCTGGCTCAAGGGCTTGCAGGCTAACACTGCTTCCTCACTCTCGCCTGCGATGATTCTCCACACATCTCTGGCCAGTCCCCCCAGGGACCTGGGGACTTCGGCGGGGATGTGTCAGAATGCGACGCCTTCTGTACCATCCAGCTCTGCTCCCCTATGCTGCACCACCGCAGGTATGTCGATTGTCCCTTTTGATTGAATTTTGGGGCATGGCTTGCACTGCCAACCCATCCTGCTGACTCATCTCAAGCCATCCTGGTGGCTCATTCGCACAATCCGACTAGGCTATGCGATTTAGTTCGCCAGGCGACCTCCCAAGCTCTGCAGCGCTCTCGAGACTTCGGTGGCAGTTCAAAACGCACTTGTCTTGTGCGAGGAGATTGCTGTCCTCCTGGCAAAGGATGCCATTGAGCCTGTCTCGAGCATGGCCAGCATGCGAGAACAGTTGTGTGATCACAGGGAGTTGTGTGATCACAGGGACTTGGTGCTCCGGCACCTCCGCCTCAGGCTTCGGGTCAACTGGGAAAAGAGCAAGCTCTCCCCCGTACAGAAAAACGATTTTCTCAGTATGGAGTTAGACTCAGAGAGTATGGTGGTGCATCTGACCAACGAGCATGCCCAGCCTTTGCTGACCTTTGCTGACGACTGCATGTCCTCTCACAGCTCCACCTCTATTGTTAAATTTGCTGATGATACTGTGGTTCTGGGCCTCATTTCCAACAATGATGAGACCGCATACTTGGATGAGGTAGAGAGACTAACATCATGGTGCCAGGACAACTGTTTCTCTCTGAACGTGCACAAAACTAAAGAGCTGATTGTAGACTTCAGGAAGACACAGCAGCAGCCCAACACTCCTCTTGTGATCAGTGGAACCCCTGTGGAGAGGGTGAGCAGCTTCAAGTACCTCGGTGTAAACATCTCCGAGGACCTGACTTGAACTACACACATTCAAACTCAGGTCAAGAAAGCCAGGCAAAGACTGTACCATCTGCGACAGCTGAGGAAATTCAGGGTCTCACCAGCTATCCTGAAAACATTCTATTCAGGGGCCATAGAAAGTGTATTGACTTTAAGAGTATTGCATCTCAGTGTGGTATAGTAACGCCACAAACCAGGACTGCAAAGCTCTGCAGAGAGTCGTGTGCTTAGCTGAGCGCATCTCAGGGTCTGCTCTCCCCTCTCTGCAGGACATCTACCTCAAACATTGCAAAAGCAGAGCTGTAAAAATCATCAAGGACTCAAATCACCCCGGTAACCATCTTTTCATTTTACTGCCATCTGGCAAGCGCTTCAGGAGCATGATGGCAAAAACTGAGTGACTGCGGAGCTTCTTCCCTCAGGCCATCAGGCTCCTAAACTCCTAAACTCAAACTCAGTCTCATAACATTTACATGACTCAATTTAATGTGTACATACCCGGTATAACCATGTTTACACATTATTCTTGCTGTTTGCACATTCTTCTTGCACATCCCTGTTTATATTATTATTTATTAAGTCCACAGTATACTGTATTGCACATTTTATTTCATTGCACATTTTACCCCTTATTTTTATTTTATTCTTACCTATATCTATATATATTCTCTTGTGTTATGTTTCATTTTTATTGTATTTTTTTGCACTGTCCCCATTGAGCGGACCTGTCCTTATTTACATTTCACTACTGATTATTGTCGGTGCACACACGAGGAGGATACAGGAACACGCAGACGAGGATATAACTCAAATAACAGGATTTACTGCAGACATCGAGGCAGGACATGACACGGCAAGGCTTACACAGACAGGAACACCGGGGAGTAACGAGTAGACCAGACAACATCAAACTGAACAGCATGAACTAATATACACAGAAATCATCACATAACGACAAACACAGCTGGACGAGAATGAACTAATAATGACATTAACAAGGACAGGAAACAAACCATATGGACACACAAGGCAGGGACACATGTCACACGACAGAGGACTGACAATTAATCCTGTATAATTGAGTATGTGATGAATAAAAGAACCTTGAACCTTGACCTGACCTCCACCTTGAAAGCGTATATGGCTGCTATTGGAGCACATCACGTTGCAGTGGACGGCCGGTCCCTGGGAAAGCACGATCTCATAGTCAGGTTCCTGAGGGGTGCCAGAAGGTTAAAAGCTCCTAGGCCACCCCTGGTGCCATCCTGGGATCTCTCTATCGCCCTGGCTGGACTTCAGAGCGGAACCTTTGAGCCGCTGTACTCACTTGAGCTGAAGTTACTATCTGCTAAGACAGTCCTCCTGACCGCGCTCACTTCCACCAGTTGGGGCTTCGAGTCAACTGGGAAAAGAGCAAGCTCTCTCCCGTGCAGAGAAACTCTTTTCTCAGTATGGAGTTAGACTCGGCGAGTTTGGTGGAGCATTCCCGGTTCTCTTTCAACCTCGCTCTAACATCACACGTAGACGGCAACGTAATCCTGCTACCTTGCGCCCTATCTCTACTTCTTCTACTGCACCTCTTTGATTAGGGTTAGAGATGAACTCTGCAAGAAAGTGGATCTCGTGAGCCAGATTTTAGTATCACTGCTCTAGAACATTCTTGTTCATTATTCCTGGCTGGTGGAATGATCTTCCCACCCCTATCCGGAATGCTGGATCCCTGTCAACCTTCAAGCAACAACTGAAAACTCATCTCTTTCGACACTAAGTGACTTCATCCTAAATAAATAAAAAATAAATAAAAAAACTTTCTCTTTATGTATTCCTCCCCTTGGTAGCTTGCACTTATTTGAACAATGCCTGAGACTTGTGTAATGAAACTATGAAGCTATTATTTCAACTTCGGGGAATCATTAAATTACAGATACAATATTGCTTTGATTAAAGTAATATTAATCTTTAACTTATGATTATACTTTATTAACGACTCGTCCAGCGACCATTAACATCAGTATATCTTTAGCAATTTAGTTTATTTTGCTTTCGTGGCCAACGATAAACAAAATAAAGGGTTTTATACCATTTGAGCTAGGTAACGTGATCTTGGCAATTAGTTTGAACATAGAAAATCACACATCCCAAGACATCATTCTTTATCAATGAAACAAGGTTTATTTGCTAACTGCTATTCTACAACACATGGATTAACTTAATAAAAACACATAAACAAAACATAAACATACACACACACACACACACACACACATTCTGAATTTGCGAGTAACGTTAGAAGAAAGTGTAAAGTAGCCCCCTTTGCTATCTCATAACTGTAACTAAAAGAATATCACAAACAGAGACTCTGCTCTGTTTCTGCGTACAGATCAATTCACCAGTTCAGTAAGAATAGGGACTTTGTTTGAATACTTGTTTTACGTTAAGCTAGCCGAAGATCTCTTCCCGTCCCACGTGGTTCCTTCGTGTTTCACGGAAATCTCCGATGGCTTAAGTTGCTGCTGCGTGGTCACCGGGAAGCCCTCTTGCGATTGACGGTCTTTGTTTCTGTGTTGGAGCGCTGAAGATGTTGAGCTGTTTGTTACTAGTTGTTATTACTTCGACGACGTGTTGAATGCTTCTGGATGTTGTCTTCAGCCTTATAGTAAGGCGAGATTTCCACGGGCTTCCACGCTGCGTCGTGACAAGTGGGCACTGTTCACTCAGCGGTTGATGCCCAGGAAATGCTCCAGCACGGCCACCGCATGTAACTTTTAACAAGATTCACTTGTTTGAAACACGCTAAACTATATTAACATTTACTATAGAACCATTATTTCGCCAATAAACATCTCTATCGAAATTAATTATTTATTTTCTTCACAAGCAATCGCAGTTTGAGTATAGTTCTGTGTAAATGCATAGATAAACCGCGCTGTCAGAAGTTTTCATAATTTAGAATGACAAAAAACATTTTAATAATTCTGATAAAACGTGCCAGTTAAGAAATGCAATAAAATACGATGTTTTGTTTGTTATAGCTTATTTCAATATTCCAGAGAATATTATTCAGTGAATTATTCTCCACTCTTTAGCCTATTAAACCGCTTTTAAACCTACTAGAACTGTAGTTTAAAATGAAGTTGATATGACTTCTGTCCTTTATTTTCTCCATTTGAAAACATTAGACATTATTATGCTTATTGTTAATATCAGTGTTGCTGATGATTCTTTTTATAAATAAAATGTTTTTATTGTTGTAATTTTAAGAAACTTTTTTACATGAAAATTTTAATTTTCAACAGTTTTTTGTTGTTGTTAAGACGACTGAAAGGAGGAAAAACAGTTAGGTTTAACAATGCTAATATGCATTGGACTCAGTGTGAAAAGTTTCTGTGCATGACTAATTTTTTGGATGATGAATACAAAAAAACACGTAAATTCGGACAAATGCGCATAAAATACGCATTCCGAATCGGTGTGCAAAGACTTTTAGGGGTTTAGGACTTTGTTTGAATCACAAGCTTTGAATATAGCATTAATAATAGTGATGTTTGCTTAAGCAACCACCACTAATAAAACCAGTGTATTATATACACACCTTCGGAAAAGTATAAAGAATAAAACCCTGCAATATTCTCACTATATAAAAGCATTTATTCTTTATGCAATAAATTAATCAAAACAGCTCTTCTCAGCCACAACAAGACTCTTGAATCCCTGTCTGTGCACCATATAAACTCTGCACCTCTGCTGCTCAAGCATATACAGCTATTTTTAACCTCAACAGCTCACAATGCTTTAAATTAGCCGTGGTAACCTCTGCACCAATGTCATCTAAATTCAAGCTGCCTCATAAATACAGACCTGTTGCTCTAATTTTTGATGCTGTGAAGACATTGTAGCATAGTTTAATAACTTGGACTTTATATATTGCTTAAGGCAGCAAACATCCAAACATCCAGTTTTACAGTGTACGTCAAATGGATCCAACGTTGTCTCCAAAATATCTTCTTTTGTGTTTTGCAGAAGAAATTAACACATCCAGGTTTGGAAAGAAATAAGGATAAGAATATGATGACAAAATATTCCCTATGAGGCCACCTAATTCCCTAAAGAAAATTTCCATAAAAGATTCTTAAAATAACACACAAAAAAAATCTTAATGTGAAGAACATTTAAATTCCCCCTACAAACAATTCTTTGTCCAATGGAAAGGTTCCGTGATTGTAAAAGGTTCTGCATGGAACATTAGATATGTTTCCATCCAAAGATTTGAATTAAACTTATGCGCAAAGCTGGAATCTCGCATAGAAAATTTGCAAATAAAGCACAGTTTCCATCCAACGAGTCAAAGAGAACAAAATTGTCTCTTCCTGATAAACTGCCACGATATATATCTAAGAAAAGTAGGCGAAGACACTGATAATAATAATTTTCATATATAATACATTACTTGTGCAGAAGTAACAATAAATGCGGTCAATGCTTGCGGAGGTGGATGCTGCTGTTTGGGAACGCAGTCGTGTAAGACAGTAATTATACAGAAATACTTTGATGACAGACCAATAAAATTAACAACCAAAACAACATATAGATGCTGTGAACAAGATCGGTCCGCTGCTAGTCAAGTTATCCCGTTTCATAGCGCAAAGTCACATGACTTTTTCGATGCACATGGTGTAATTTATTCGGTAAACGTGTTTCCATCATAGTTTATGCACATTTTTCCTTATCGGATAAAAAGTTTATCCTACTCAATTGTGCGCATAAGTTTTTATGCACATTTTTATAATTTATGCGCATCTTGGCGTTTCCATCCAGTGTTATTTTATGCGATATTCCAAAATGTGCATTAAAATAGGTGGATTGAAACATAGCTATTGATGCCAATAAAGAACCTTTATTTTTAAAAGTGTTATATGCTAGAATTTTTTATGTATATGCTTTTAACAAAAACTTAAACTATTAAATGAAAGCAGTTCTCAGTGCTTAGCAATTTATTTACAGATGTATTTGTTTATATATATATATATATATATATATATATACACATATATACACTCACCGACCACTTTATTAGGTAGACCTGTTCAATTGCTTGGTAACGCAAATTGCTAATCAGCCAATCATATGGCAGCACAACACGTCGAACCCTAAAGCAGATGGGCTACAGCAGCAGAAGACCAAACCAGGTGCCGCTCATGTCACCTAATAACAGGAAATGGAGGCTACAATTCGCACAGGCTCACCAAAATTGAACAATAGAAGATTGGAAAGACGTTACCTGGTGTGATGATTCTCGATTTCTGCTGCTATATTCGGATGGTAGGGTCAGAATTTGGCGTAAAGAACACGAAAGCATGGATCCATCCTGCCTTGTCTCAATGGTTCAGGCTGGTGGTGGTGTAATGGTGTGGGGGATATTTTCTTGGCATACTTTGGGCCCCTTAGTACCAATTGAGCATCATTTAAACGCCACAGCCTACCTGAGTATTGTTGCTGATCATGTCCATCCCTTTATGACTACAGTGTACCCATCTTCTGATGGCTACTTCCAGCAGGATAATGCACCATGTGACAAAGCTCAAATCATCTCAGACTGGTTTCTTGAACATGACAATGAGTTCACTTTACTCAAATGGCCTCCACAGTCACCAGATCTCAATCCAATAGAGCACCTTTGGGATGTGGTGGAACGGGAGATTCGCATCATAGATGTGCAGCCGACAAATCTGCAGCAACTGCGTGATGCTATCATGTCAATATGGACCAAAATCTCTGAGGAATGTTTCCAACACCTTGTTGAATCTATGCCACGAAGAATTAAGGCAGTTCTGAAGGCAAAAGGAGGTCCAACCCAGTACTAGCAAGTTGTACCTAATAAAGTGGCCAGTGAGTGTATACATATACATACACACACACTTGCATGTCAAGATCTAGTCACTAAACATTTAATCTGTCAACTAAATAAGATAGAAATAATATAATTTCTGGAATGTGCCTGTGAGTGTGTAATGATCTTTATGACCAAAGACATCTATTCTTTGTGAATTGTTCTCAGTTTTTTAATTGAATCCATTTTTTTGTGGTTGTTATTCAGTAATGGGGACTCTTGCTGAGTGCTTGCAACTGTGCACAGTAGGAAAGGCTCTATGGTTATGGACCTGACCTTTCCTCTCACTGACATATGTCAGTTTGGAGGCCCTTAGTGGGTAAGTGTAGTGTTGTTGGTAATGTTAAAATATTGACCAATCAAAAATGGGTGATGTCAAATGACTTCGCTGATGTTATGCATTTAAGGTCAGCTTGCACAGTACACAACAACATTGCGATTAATCTCAAATGGTCTAGGCATTTAACATCTTGGTGTTGCTGACTGGTTATTATCTAAATGGGCTGGTCCATTAACATAATTGGTTTCCTAAAAAGAAAGAAAGTGGCCAAAATTAGAAGGTAATTTATACCCTCTGTCCCTGGCACAAAGAGACATGCACATGCAAATGCAAGTGATTTTGGAAAATAAGGTGTTTGTGTTTGTGTGTGTGTGTGTGTGTGTGTGTGTGTGTGTGTGTGTGCATATTAGGGTTGGGTACTGAAACCCGGTACCAATTACCTATGTAACCGTTATGTACTAGAACCGAATCAGAACGCAGATTTTGGTGCCTTATTTCGGTGCCTTGCCTGAGCGATCGTTTGAAATATTTGTCCTTCGTTTCTCCGAAACGGACGTAAGAAGCATCATCACAAGCACCGCACGTGAAAAATTATTTCCCGACTGAGAAAATGCAAGTGAACTCAATTCGGAAAGCTCTCATTAATACATGTCCAACAAATCTTTGTAGTAACGCGAGTGTGCGGTTTTCACATTCCGACTTAAAAGCACAACTCGGGAAATGTGAGCATTCAAGGAGCGCGTGAATGCAGTGATTACACTTGCTCTGACGGCAGCAGCTAGCCTTCCATTAACTAGCTACGCAACTACTACTCCATAGACTACTAATACATCGATTAGCAATGGATTATAAATATACTTAACTATTATGAAAATATCAGAGATGGCTTGAATAACGCAGATAAACTATACATAGTCATAGTCGAGTGTTTATTGTATTTATTTAATCATTCAAAACGTTTATATCCTCTGTTTACTCAGTTATAGCAATGCCTTTATCCATATCCCTGGAGCTTCATGAGTTTGCTACTTCCGTGACTGGATCTGTGTATTTTCTGTGCAAGGGCGCCCTCTGGCGTCCAGTATGAATGAAAAAGACATCATCCCCTGGGTTCACAGACGAGGCTTGAGCCTAGTCCTAGACTAAAATGTAACTCTTAGCTGTTTTAACTGAAATAAATAAATATCGGTTCAGGCACGTTTAGACACCGGTACCGTTTTAAAAATATCGCTTTGGCTCCGGTATCGATAAAAAAAAAAAACGATACCCAACCCTAGTGCATATAAGCATATAAAATACTGATTAGGAGAAAAATGCAGTGATCTGGATATACTTTTGGCACAAAGTGCAATAAATGTTTTGAACTGCAGTGATATTTAAGTAGTTCAACTGTTATGCAGGGGAAAAAAACAAATGTTGATAATTTGTTTGAACTATTGGGGTTGATGTGTCCATTTCAGTCCCTCTACAGTAGTTCAACTCTGTTATGGGGGGTAAAATACTGTGATCAGGATTTTTTGGCCCACAGTACAACAATAAACAATGATGTTACAGTAGTTGAACTCTGTTATAGAAACAAACAACTGATCGTTGTTATTTTGTTTCTGCATAACAGAGTTGAACTATCTAGCTCTATATGGCCAGTATATTGGCAAACACGAAATATTGACAGTTATAGTGATAAAGTTTGTTTATATTGGCCTTGTCAGACTGTCTAGTTCAGGGAAAATTGCAGTGATCATTATATAAGAATATTGACTGTACAAAATGTGCAGTGGTGCAATGATATTCGCCCTCTAAAGCCGTCATTTGACATTTTTTTATAATTATAATAATAATAATTAGTGATTGATTATAAGGCACACTTTCTGTGACAGAGTTGAAATAATGTAGCTTTCATGAATCATTCACAAGAAAATCTCTACGACTTGGTTGATTTCTTGAAAATGAATCAGTAAACCTCAAATGACATGACTAAAAATTAGTATTCTATCAGAGAAAACAGTAGAAACATGCAACAGCACCATTAAGCAGTCTCAACACTTCGTTTTCACAACAAAAATTTATTATAAGAATAGTGGTTTTCATAAGAAGGTTCTAGCATCCAGTGAATACTAACTTGCACAATGTTACAATTAAAATGTTGAAAAATGGCATTTTTTTGCTAATGGGTCAAATATAGCCAGTAAAACTCCACACATGCACAAAGACGGATCTAATCAGCATTTTGCTTAATGGCCAATGCAAATAAAAAGAAAGAGACAACTTTTTTTTTTCTTTTTTTTTATTAGACCACAGAAAATTTTCATTTTCAATTTTTTTTTTTTTAAATCACACACATTAGGAGACCGCTTATTATTCATTAACCCAGCTCAAAATTAAGAATTTCCATTCAAACGGAAAACAAAACAAAACAAATAGTGCAATCAAACAAAAATAATTGTGATCCTCGTAAGTGCTCTAACACGGACATCAATAATAGTCTAGAATAAAAGTCAAACACACAGTGCAAAAAAATAACAAATTAATATACATAAATCTACAGTACAAGAAAATATTAAACTATACAATGTTTTTGTCAACGAGTAAACAGTATATATTGAAATGAGGTCTATTCCAGTTTTAGAGCGCCTGTCTTCCAATAATAGGACTGAATCGAAGTAACCAGTGTGTTACAGGTCAAGATGCCATTTCGTAAAAAGCACTCATTTCGATCTAGATGGTCTGAGGTATATCGAAAACAGAGAAGATTCTGAAAAAGCAGCACCTTATCCCACACTGTCAAACCTGCTCGTTTTAAAAACCCACTCGTTCTCATATTAAAAGTTAACATGTAAGTATTTCATTTTTTGCCTTAAATCAAGCCTGAATTTTGTAATCCAAGCCTGTGTGGAAAACAACAAACTCACTGCCTGTTATCAGGCATCGCAAACTAAAACCCAAGACGACAAGAACAACAACATTTCTGTTTCAAGAACTGCAAATCTGAGGGAAAATAACAACGAAACTCACTACCAAGACTAATTGAGGAGTAAATGCCGCCCTTGTTTCACACGTACTCTAATGTTGCTTTATTATGCACGATTCCTGTCTTTCTTATAATAATTATAGATGAAAATCAGCATAACACAGCCAGTTCATAAATCCTTTTAGTTAATTATCTGAGCTTTTTTGACAATAAGAGTAGGCACCTAAAAGCTCAAGAACAAAAAGCACAAATTAAAACCAGAAAATCAGACCATAACGTAAAGCCATTCACATATTGAGAGGCAGTTTCTTCAGGCAGTTTTTTTCCTCTGAAATACTTACATGCTAAAAGCAGAGACCAAAACTACCAATTACTGACAGCAAATGTGAAAGATCAGGCCTTGCGATATAGAGGTACGTCTGTATAGAAGTGCTGAGACCGGTTGACCACTATCATTGAGGGCTCTGATGTGGTGTTTGCCGCTATAGTCTTCTATTATCTTCAGGCATTTGAGGCACAGTGTGCGCAGAATAAATTGTAATGAAAAGCACTGTCTGGCTGAGTGTTGCTCTTCACCTGAAGTTTCAGCTTGACATTCATTTTGTATATTGTACTTAAGTCTGGTTACAAAGAATACAAAAACTAAAAAGGACAGAGGAAAAGAAACTAAGCGACAACAGGTTAAAAATGACTCTCTGAGCGACCGTTTTCTTTTGCTAATTTTTTCAAAAAATATGTACGTTTTTTGTCGCATTTTAACAGCTAGGCCGTAGAATCTAGAGAAAGTACCTGAATAGATTGAATCAGTGTTGTTTGTCCCTGAGGGATTCATCGTTGTGGCTTAATAATAGGATTTAAGATAAATAGAGAAATGGTTTAAGGATCGTTTATTTCTTTCTTTTCACAGATGATCAAGAAAACCACTACTCAGAGGCTTGTCTTATCAGAAATCGCACGATTTAGTGTATACGAAATGTTTTATCCACAAAATGCATGAAAACTTAAAAACCTCAAGCAGTTCCACACACTTATACACAACCAGCTCACAGCCACAGTTTCACTTCACACAAGAAATTATAATAGTAATAAACATCATTATCGTTAAGAAAAAGCAGTTGCAGCAAAGCACACCCAGGGCGTGTTTCTTCATCGTAATGAATAATGATTTTAGGACATCGTCCAATAGAGATCCAGTGTTCACAAATAATTTAACCATACGACTTCTGAACTTAAATTTCATGTACATTTAGCAAGCAAAAATAACAAGCAATACCGCAAAACCTGGCTGATAAACTTTTTTCACAGGCAAAATTAGTTTACATCACTGACTGATGTCGCAATGAATATATTATACTCACTTAAAATGCGGTTATTAAACCAAAACGGTAAAAAAAATGAAATCACAGAACGGGTACGAGACTATATACACATCCACCTTAAAAAGTTTGCACTTCCTCTTAATATATATTTTTGTTTGTACAGTATTGTGGAAAAAACAGCTGTCTGCACCACTGCAGCGTTAGATGCCTTACAATAACTTAATGTATTCTTTGTTTAGCTCACTTCAAGACTACCATTCCAGTATGTGGACAATAAAAGAAACTTGTGAGAAGATGAAAACAGACTATACAAATGCGGTATACAGGAGTCTAAATATAATGCACTGAAATGTTTGTTCCCTGAATAAAATGAGGAAGAGATAAACATCTCGTTCCAGAAGATAAGTAAATAACTATACAGAACATTATATACAATGCACTGTGACTGTTGAGTGCATATATATTTAAGAACACATTAATATAATCATCTATAACTTGTCCTAAAGTATGTATAGCTACATAAAAAGTTTGTTTGTGTTAAGATTATTATTTTTATTTTATTTTTTACCTACATTCAGTTTAGCTGATAATAAGAATGAATGATGAAATTACGTTCGACAAATGCGTAAACTATGAATTATGCTTAACAAACTATATCTAAAAAAGACAAAGCCCACCTTTTCACTTTAAAATCTGGTTTTGAATTGAGCCACTACTTAATTTACGGTAATAGACCAAAATCTGCAATTATAAATGTGGTACTTGGTCTGATTATTACTGCATTACTTTGAAATGAACTGTAAAAACTACTACTACGTCTACTACTGAGGCAATGTCTTCCCTTCCTAAAACGGCATTCACACTGTCATCGAAAAAAACGCTGGAGGTCTCGAGGTTGCTGTACTGTTGGTTGCTAGAATATGTTCTTAATCAACCACAGTATCCAAATGAATCAGGTGACGAATCACAGTCTGGGCTCCCATTGGTTTTCACCTCATCACTACACATTTGCATAAAGTTGATTAGCTCAACTTTGTCACATCATCAACAGTCTGACGCTCAAGTCGCCTCAAATAGCCAACTCTCATTGGAATCGAGTGACTCGCAAAGTGCTGTCAGTGTGAACGTCGCTTTACCTCACAAGTGAACGATGAATTAAATAATGGTTAATTTGTTCCTGGGACTAAAAAACAAACATGAAAGGAAAGTAATGAAACCTCCACAACATATAACGGGCAGTGAAATGATAGAAGAAGAGACGTGAGATATGGAGAGGCAGTGAACAAGGTTCTATCTACACGTGGAGGCTGTCAAGATTTACATGGATTTATTATCTGAGGTATTCTGTGTTGTAAGGTTTTTTTCTTTAACTTGAAACATCACACATTGTACAGACATCAGAAACAAAATAAATAGTCTTTGTGGCCTTGTGGGTCTCGAGGGACCGAATGAAAAGTCTAAAGTTAGAGCGTCCATTTTTTTGTTTTCCCCAGGTAATTTGTACTTTACAATCCTCACCGTTTATAAAGCACTGAACTGAGGATATTTGGCTGAATCTATTTAAATGCAAAAGGCGGTCTGATAAGAACGTCGAGTTGAGTTGTCCAGCAGTTGGGCAACCTGCTTTCTTGGGCCTGCGACAACAAACTCACTTTTCTCAAGTCAAGGGGTCTTAAATCACAAGTATTAGCTTGCTAGACTCATTTTCCCACTTATAGTTTAATACTGCAAAATAAAATCACCAAAAACGTTTTTTTTTTTTTAAACGTTTACTGGTAGGATTCTGGATAATGAGCAGTAAAAAATGGAACCTAAAGACAAGCGTTTTTGATAAAAGTAATCACAATATCAATAGTATTAAGAAATATAGAAAAGGTATCAATCTTTAGTCGAGCCTAATCATTCCACTCTCATGCATTAACCTGAGGGGGTATGGGAGAAGGGATCCGATCATCAAACTACACTGAACTTTTACAACGTTAACACTCTACTCTGAGATTTCTTACAAAACTTTAGAAAGTACTTGGAAATATGAACACAGCCAAACAGTTAGCAAAAGGCATTTTTGCTCCATAAAGCTTCGACTCCATATGGAAAAAAACACAAAAAGTATAAGCACAGCATCCCATCAAGAGATAAGATGTGCGCCTTTGACATAAGCAAATTAATGCAAATGCGACCAATCACATTTCTCATATCAAACAAAGATACTGCCCACAGACTTCATTTGGCTTGATTTTCAAGGGCACAAACTCATATGGTATGACGTGATTATACTAGATTCTTGAGGAAACACATAACGACGCGTTTCTAACTTTAGAGGTGATCGGTCAACCTGATTCTTCCCAAACACTGGTCTTAGAAGCAGTCGAGATGCATAACTTTTGGACCTTGGGTCCAAAAAATCATTACCTCTATCAAAAACATGTTTTATTAGATACACATATGTGCATGCGGAATGTATAACTGCTTTCCAACAGAACGGGACTGTGACATTGGGAATGATGAGCCAGTGTTATCATTGCATCTGAAATGCTACACACAGTACAGCAAGTAAGCCGATCAAACCGCCAAGATGTTTATACAACCTGATCGACAAAAGCCTGTAGGGACAGTCAGTCCCTCAAGATACAAGGCATTTTTGCTTTACTACCAAAGGGCTCCTATGTCAAAACCATCTGCAAGCTGAGGTAGCAAAACTAATAATCCTAATCCCGCAGAACTCAATGGACTGCAGGGTTAAAACAGTCATGGATGAAGTTAATGGTCAAGAGCAGATTCAGGCATGAAATTCCATGCAATGCCAACATAGTAGAAAGACAAATTGCAGAAAGAAGGAAACATTGTAACTCCCAACACATCTAACATTCTCTCCATTTGTGTCTCGGAAAACTAGAAAGAAAAACAAATTAACACAAAACTACGCCTACATTTCAATGGTAGAAATCGCATGTAAATACTAAAAATGCACAATCTTGGTATAAAATAAAATAACAGAAAAGAATGTGGGTTTTGCTTAAATTAAAGACTAATTAGAATAGGCACACATTTACTTGTGAATGATCTTGCAAGATTGTCATGGCAACACAAGGGCAGCCCTTTCACAGCTAAAAGCTCTCAAGTAGAAGAACGTTGGCCATTTATTTAAGCCCATTATCTCCTTTCCGCTTTCATTTGCGTTTTCACTGCTCTATTTGACCTCTCACTGAGCCTAGCATTGAACCCCTCAAGAAAGACTAAGTCGTCATTGCCATCCATATTAATGTTTCATCCTAGAGACAGTAGAGGCAGCGGTCTGTTGTTGACTTTTCATGGCTCTGTTCCATATAATTCACAGTTTCACTGAAGCCTTTGCAGGAACATCTCATTTTAATGATGAAGTGTGTAATTTTATTGACTTTAAAATTCTTTGTTGTGTCTGTTTTATGTAGAATAGAATATAACTTGTTGGTTGATTCCCCTGAAAAGCATAAACACTGGCACATTTTAAAAACGTTGATTAACGTTGCATTTCCCGATGGCATCGTTAGTCCATTATAGTCGCATGTTTTGTAGTTACCAACATAATTCTAAAATTTGGTGTTTCCCAAAATCATAGTTTAAACGAAAATTTGCAAACAGCATCGCAAACTTACATGGTTGGAATTACAGCTCTCGGTCTGTTGTTAGATGCATCATTTCTTGTAGGTAAGGCATATTGACGTAAATAAATGATGCTCTTGGGCACAAAAAGCAAGCTAACATACTGTACTAGCTATATTATCCATTCAATTTAAATATCCAACTTTTTCCTAAACACGGAAGTCTTGTTCGCTTCGTAACTTTACATTTTCGGTCTCTGGTGTTTCTAGTCAAATTAACGCACAGCTGAACCCTGCGCACAATTTTATATTTAGTTATATTTAAAAATTTTCAATTAAGTTAATTCAGTCGATTTTTTTACCCATTTGAACATGTATTTCTATAGAGACCGGAACAGGAGAGCATCCAAACGGAAGTTAAAATCCATCATGGCGGCTCTCATCGGTTACTCAGGAAAAACATGGATATATTTAATTAAATGTATATATTTTAGTGTGTCCTCAATAAGCGCAATTTTTGAAGAGTGTGTGCATGAGCATAAATGTGTGAAGGAACTCCGGAGTATGATGTAAGAGGGAGCCGCAGTAAATCAAACATCAAATAAACCAAAATGACAAGGAACAATATACAGCGAAGTAGTTATCTAGTACAATGTTTGTTACAGGAACATCTCAGAGATCTCGAATCGATCAGTTAGTAGAAGTTAGAAGATATTCAGGAAACAGTTGTGACTAGCTAGTTAGTTTTTACAATGATGCATCCTACTTTGGTGGTTAAGCAGCAAGTTACATCATTGTTTGGAAAGCACACCCCTATTTGTTTGAGCATCCTCCTGACAACTATAAAAGCAACTATGGTCGCAAGTTATGTCATTAGTTCAACTTCATTTTGGGGGTGTGGTTATCTGTTTGGAACGAGTTAAAAAACAACAACAAATACAATAGAGTTTTGCAATTCCACTATTCCACCAAAATTACACACTTCACCTGTATTTATTTTTATTTAATTGTATTAAAGCAATCTAGACGACATTGATTCAATTTAATTTAAGAAAAATAACACATAGATTGTAAGTCGCCTTGGTTAACGATTTTCGATTGTTGTTACCAATTATCTGTAGGTATCATCGGCTCATCGTTTATATTAATTAGTAAACAACTCTTAATCATGTAATGATGATCGAATGCAATTATCGAACTATTGGTGACGATTGAACACAAAACCGGCACTCCGGATGACACCAAAATTCCAATGAAATGCATAAAGTATACAATATCATGGTGCACGCAAATCTATTTTGAGCAAAACTGTCTGTGCATACTCCATCAGTTTTCTCTGAGACATGTTTCTCCAGATGGCTACATTAAAAACGTGTTTTTTATCATGGCGTGTGCTGCAAGTTGTACCATGACAACCGCTATTTTAAGCTATACTGCTGCAAATAATGGAAATCTAAACCTAATAAAATATTCAACTTCATATTTTCACAAACACAGAAAACAGTTATGGTGCAAGTAACTTTATCCTCTCAAGTGCATAGATTAACGGTACGATGGATATCTATAATTTAATTGGACTACAGTGTTTGCCGACAATTTGTTTCTCCCAATTTTGAAGATGTTTTCTGTTGAATAAAGGTGTGCCTATTCATTTTTATCTCACCAAAACAATGAGGAAAAAAGTTAAGAACTTGAAAGAACTGCAACATGACAAGATCATTTTGGGCTTGTGATTTGATAAATAAACAAAATGCTTTGAATCTAAAAAAAAACTTTAAAAAACGTCTCTAATATATATTTAACTGGCAGTAGAAAAGAGACATTTTATCAGATGTAATAATAATATTAAAAACATAACTTGGGAGTGCCTATGTGTCCATATATGCCTTTTCTGTTTCTTTCTTATGTCATAACCGACTAGATAGGCTACACTTTAGGAGTTATCAAACCAATACTCTAAATAACCATCCACATGATGTATACCTGATGGTGTTTTGTGTGCATGTGAATGTATGGAGTGTGTATTAATTGTGGCGTACAAATGTGTGCCCTATTGATCTGAACTTTTGTGTGCTAACGTCAATAAAGTTGCATTAAAAAGAGACCCGTGGTTCAGTTAAGCAAAGCATTAATATTTTAAAATGCACGAGAAAAAAAAAGCGACTAGTGTTAATTATAAACTGCTTCCTTGAAAAGTAAAAGTTTTTTTGGGAAACGTCTAAGTCAAGTACAGGTCCTGATTTCTACAACTAAATGTAGAATCAGCTGCTCTGGAGAGATCTCACCTGAGGTAATGCTGTTATGTGGATATGCAGTGGAGGTAAAAAAATAAAGAAAAAAAGGTTATCTGAGCATCTTTTCAGAGAATAAATCATTATGAGCCACTTGAGACAAAACAAATGGCACTTCATATGGTACATAAACTGAGGGTGTTGCTTTCAGCGTTGTTTTCCATCATTTCTTAGTGTTGCATTTACATTTCAACCAGAAAAAAAGACAAATAAAAAGATAAACAGTAAAATAAATATAATATATATTAATTTGTATATGTATAGATTTTTTTCTTCCATATAAAGGTATCTCTTGAAATTTTTGGAATGCAGTTTAAAAACAAGTTTACAGAGAGCACAAAACAACAGAAGGTTAACATTTCCACCTGTCCCATATTCTCCCCTTCAAACCTCCATTTGTTAAATCGCATTTCAGAGTACAGCAAAAAGGTATAGTGTCTTACCTACAGTATCCTTTGATATTTGCCTTGACGATCAATGTAACTTAAAGGATGGGACCCGTTATTGGCAAGATATTAAGCGAAATTTTTGATTGTATTCAAAAAGTTCGATTTTATGTACCTGAATGAAAAGGGCGTAAATATTGGTCAGTCAGACACATGAAATGCCTCGCTTGCCATGCCTCTTGTAGAAGGCAAAAAAGAGGGTGAAATAGAAATAAAATTATTTTCCCAGAGTTTCAACTACTCCTTTTCTACGTGCCCCTGAACGGTATTTAAGGATGTGGCACAGAAAGGTGAGTTTATTCCCGAGGATGAGGTATATTGTGCAAAGGCTGTCTATGCACGTCTTGTACAGGTAGTTATGTCTGCATCGTTATCCGACTGACTAATATTGCGAACCCTTCTGCTGAATCTATCCTGAGATACGAATGTACTGAAGGCTACAAGTGTACGTTTCAGAGAAACGCAAAAAAATGTAATAAAAAAATTAAACGAGCAGCAAGAGAAAACTAAAACAGTCTGTTCGAAGTATGAAATGTGAAAGTGCCATTTTTCTAAACAACTAGTTTAAGAAATTATTCGTTAATGGTTTACATTCATGAGGAAAGACGGTATAATTTCTTCAAGAGGAGGATGTTTTTGGACAGGGGGAGCCGTTAACCCTGTAATACATTAATCATTAAAGTCAAATTAAATAAAAATGTTGAAATGGCATGCACCATAGTGAATCAGACAGCTGATGATAAATAAAGGTTGCAGAATGTACAGTAGCAATGTGAAAGTTCAAAACTTTCTGGACTAGCCATAGAGAGCTGATCATTTGAAACTTTTAGATTTAAGTGCTGCAAAATATCTTCCAGTTATAGCCATCAGTGCAATAATTTATGAGTGCCAATTATAGGGGCAAATATTCAATTATAATATAATCTGTTTGTATTAGTAGTACTAACAATCTAGTTGTAGCTACTGATCTACTACTAATTTGCTATTAGTTGCACTTCAAACTAATATTTTTATCTTGTTTTCCAGTAAAAAATGTAAGTAATATTATTGGAGAATCCAACTAAATTTATACTTAAAACAAGACAAATAAATTGTCCAAATAAGAAGTAAGAAATAAGGGTAAGAAAAATTTTAATTCAAGGGTTTCAAATATTCTAAGAAACCAATACATATTTCTAATAGGTATTTTTACTGTAAAATAAGACAAAATACTAATGTTAATGTTTAATAATAATGTTTAAAAGGCAAGAGTCAAGCACAGCTGAGTAGTATTTTACATCACATTGATTAATAAATAAATCTAATTGATTAAGGACCTAACTAATTTACTTAAATAACTAATTAGACACTTCAAATGCTCAGCATTGGTAAAGTGTTGGTGCATTTGATGCCGGATGACCTAAAGTGATTTACACAGTACAGCTTTAAGTATGAATATGGTTCACATACATATATTTTCCTCTAATTGTACAGCTTATCGTAAGTATGAATATGGTTCTGAAACCAAATATGTTTATACACATACAATGGTTTACTATTGTATGTTGCATTGATGTAAATTAATCAGATCTCTTATATTTCAGGTGATCTCCAGTAATTTATAAACATGCTTAATTTGCATGCAAATTTTACTAACAACACTAAATTAAAATTAATCAGATTAATAATTAAAATGACAAATTTCAAAGACATGGCTTAATTTGAAAACATATAAACAAAGCTAACAACACTAAAATAGTTTTTGCTTAAATAATTTAAAATGACAAATACTTACAAATATAGTTGTCAGTTGAATTATAAATAGTTAATCAATTTATACAAGCCTCCATTAATGTGGGAAATTCATCACCAAGTGATTCAGAAAAAAAAGGAAAAATTTCAAAGAGTCTTTCATCATCAGAACCCTGAAGTTTTTACTTAAATGAACAAAATAAATAATGTAAAAGGAAAATTCATTTTTTTTGTCACAGGCTGGGTGAGCACCAGGCAGTGATATATATACCAGAATGCCCTTCAAAACAACATCAAAGTGGAGCTTGCCATTCCAAAAGCCTTCTCTTTGAAATCTTCACAGATCTATGGGCTTTCTCGGTTTTATATACATCAGATGACACAGTTTAGATTTGAAAAAGGGTCAATGTGACAATAAACAGTGAGGCAACACTAGACAAATCTGAGAATTCAAGCTGTCGGCCACTGTATATTGAAGAGGTAATTTTTTTTCTTTCAAAACAAAATGAGCATGTTTGGGTCTAAGCTGCAGGATGCCAAGGGTCGTTGAAATACTCCCCCTTTGATCTTGCAAGTCTCCTTTATGCTATCTGCTACTGCAAAAGCTACTTTAAAACACACCCAAACATATTCATTTTTATTTTTTTAAATGAAAGTGCTATTTTCAGAGAGATCTCAGAAAAGTCTCAACTGGCCAGGTGTTTCGATTGATAACATCCTACCAATATCTGCAATCCATGGCTTAGCTTAACCCAACCTACTCCCGGTATAAAGCCCTGTCCCAATTAATTGACTGAGAATTGAGTCACAGGTTCCAGTTCAAGAAGGTAAGATGCATTGTTTCTCTAAAAACACGATCGCTATACTTGTCTCAGTTGCCCTGAGTTTTACATGAGGAAATGAAAGTATTCAGAGTCAAGAAATGGCTCTCTGAAAGAATGCTAATTTATAATATAACAGGGTTATATGGTCATAACCCTATCTACATTTCCCCCCACCTATGTTACCCTCAGCGAAAAATGCTCTTCTTTTTATAAATATACATGTCAGCGACTGGCTATAAGCAGCGACGAGGGAGCAGCCAGAATCAGCCAAAAGTTGACTGCGTGCACCCTCCCTCGATTAATTTGAGTAGAAAGATGTGAATCGGAAACATGTTCCTGTTCTGTGTGGCTTAAGTCGGCATTGTCCCTTCAAGGGTGTCAAAATCATTTTAAGAGAGAGGCTCTCGCCAAGAGTAGAGTACTGTAAAATGAGCATTATGTGGTATGCCAGACAGAACAGTAAGTGCGTAATGCAAGCAGTGAAGAGGTAATCAGGTCTAGTTGCCAGATTTAGGCTCTGGCGAGCGCCACACTGAAAATGTAGTGCAAAAGAAAGCGCTAGAGTTAAAGAAAAATGTAGTTACAGTAAAGTAAAAAAAAAAAAAATTTTTCAACGTCACAAACAAGCATCCCTGAATGACTAATCTTAAGCTTAATTTTTTTTAAATGGACGTGTCTAATTCTTAGTCTGTTTCAATGGTGAATAATATAAAAGGAGGAAACTACAAAGAGTTGAAAGCAATTGTTATACCTGTTAATAGAAAAAATGGGCCTAGGATCGATCCCTGGTGAGAATCCAACTCCATTTGAAATAAATTAGTTTTAAAGATCATGGATTATTTCATAAACCTACCAATCAGAGGAGATAAATTCATTTTTGAAGGGTCAATTTCCAGCCTTACATGTAACCCTTGAAACCCCGCTTCTCGTTTCTCAAAATGGCATGCCGTCCAAAACGCATGAGCACTAATGGTGCAGCTCGCAAAGTTCAGATGAAGGGGGCGAACAAAGGGTTAATCTGCTTGCTTTTTTTATATAAAATGTCAATACTCTCTTATGGCTTTAGTACGCATTTGTTGCTTTATGTTGTAAAAAACTTCAGCAAATGCTTGCAGTGTCAATACGACCACTGTGATAACGGCCAATTTGTTTCTTATCCCCAGTTATCAGGCTTAAATCCTCCCATGAATCCCTGCAGTTGTGCTCACCCAGATACTGCGAGTATAAATTGGCACAATTAAAGCCCCATCCTCAATTCCAAATCATTTTAGTTTCTTTGTGTCTGTCAGAATCTAAAACGTTTTCTGTTTTATGAGGTGTTCTGTGTAATCTACTCGACTTTGTCTCCTGTCCCCTGCAAGACATCCACTTGTATTGTGTTGGGTGTGGTGGCGGGCGTTGATGTGGATTCGGTTTCGGCGGTGATCCCAGAGTCCTGCCCCTCTGCCCTCATCATCAGTTTAAGCTTTTTCTTTGGTGGGTTCTTCAGGGTGCCCAATCTCTCTTTCACCTTGTACTCCAAGGTACTGTGGGGAATGCCATAGATGTTCTGTGCCTTCGAAACGCTCATCTTCCCATTCATCACCACAGCAATGGCTTCTTCTAGAAGCTCGCTGTTGTACTGACGATACCGTCCCCTTTTCTTTCGGGGTTGCTTGGAGCCGGTCGGGTCTGCCTCCGGATCTGATGTCGGGTACTGAGATCCCAAAGTTGGCTGTTCGAGGTCTGCACCCCAGTACTCGCCCACAGCTCCCCCATCGAGAAGGCCTCCGAGAGCGGCTCTGCGACTCTGCTTTGGCAAGATGGCCCTCAGCTTCCTATTGAGCGCGTTCTCCAAGTGCACATTGCCCAAAGCTATAGAGCTGTAACTGTAGAGATCCGAGACGTTCCCATGGGAGTCCCAAGACAGATCCATGCCTCTGACTTGCGGGATCTTCAAGTCCACTGGAGGGGAATGTCCAGGTTCTTTCTTTACCGTGATGGAACCGGTGTCGTGGGACTTTGTACCCTTGTTGAACACGCCTTGGTTCTCCTGGAAAAGAGGCAGGTCACTTAGGTCGCCACTAACTTGTTTGAGCTTTAGGAGGCTGTCTAGATGGGATTTCCCCCATATCCCATCACGGGAAAGAAGGGACTGAGCTTGGCTGTTAAGGAGACCAGCGGACTCTAGGCTAGTCAAAGAAAGAGGTTGGCCAAGGAGGCGATGTTTCTGGCTCAGGAGTTCCTCTTTTATGATGAGTGAGCGGGCCAAGGGTGGCTTGAGGGGTCCAGAACCAATAAAATTCTCCCTTATCCCATCATGCAAGCTTCTCCGTGGCAAGCCATCGTCATCATCAACATCTCGATAGTTGTGATCAGCTCTCTGGGAACGCCTAATTTAAGGAAAGATAAAATGTTCAGATGTGAGAATGTGGTTTGCTATTGGAAGGAAGTCTTGTACTTCAGTCTTGTAAAGGAAAAGGACAATTACTTTGTCTGCTAGAAAGTGAATAGGGCACTTTCCATGAAAAAGGTACACTTTGGTGTCCCATACATTTTTTGTAAAAAAGAAACAAATACCATTACTGGACCTAATAGATCTCAACTGTATGCAACAATTAAAGTCAAATGTAAAATTTTTCACACAAACTGATGAATTTATAAACAACTATAGTAAAAATTATTTACAATGATTAATTTTAAATAACCATAAGCTTTTTTTCCCAACAATTTCGCTCAACCCTGTTACCATGGGATTTCCCCCAATTACGGCATGGTGACACTGACTAAATTTATCAAGCCCAATCATTCAACCATTAACAAAGATATTGCACGAAAAATTTTTCAATCACAAGCCTTCTTCAATTCATAGGAAATAAGTTTTTCAGCATTCCAGTTGATAAACTTCTTGAATGGGTAACAGGTTAGCAAATTTAGATTAAGTTAATCTCTCACTGGGTTAGCTAGTTTGCGACCAACTATTCAGTGTCAAATTAATTTACTTCACTTACCAATTCTAGACCTTTTCATTTAATCCATTTTGTCTTTTAAATTACATATACACTCTTAAAAATAAAGGTGCTTCAAAGGGTTCTTCAAGCGATGCCATATAAGAAACATTTTTGGTTCCACAAAGAACCATTCAGTCAAAGGTTCTTTAAAGAACCATCTCTTCCTTACCTTTTTATAATCTGAAGAACCTTCTTTTCACCAACAGAACCTTTTGTGAAACAGAAATGTTCTTCAGATGTTAACGTTGTTTTATGGAGCCATTTAGACAAAAAGGTTATTCTATGGCATCGTGAAGCACCTTTATTTTTAAGAGTGTATTTTACATGTTTCCTGTTTATTGTTAGAAGATAAAATTACACAAATAAGGGTTTTAGAGTGTATTTAGACTTTCACAAATGTTCCAAATTTTAACAGGGTTACAGACACTGAAAACCACATATACAATGAACAGAAAACAACAGCTCATGTAACACTTAGTTTGTCTCACCTTAGGCTTAGAGTTAACATTTTACACCTACTATTTGTTTAAAAAAACGTTTTGTACCATATTTTTATAATGTTTCATAGACGAACATTCACAGTACCATTTTGTATCTTTCAGAGAACAAAAAAGTATAATTAAAATCAATCTCCTGAGGAAATGATCATATGTACCTCAGTTTACTTACCCTAAAGTGCCTTAGTTCGGAAGAAGGACACTGACCGTCTAGACTGTAAACTGAAGGTCCCACAAGGGGTTGTCCATAAACTGTCACCATTGTTCTCTAATGACACTTCATTTAGATTACTCTGGCTCGTCTGTTCCTTCAAGCATCAGCTAAATTATCAAATTTGATTCATAGCCATGATTCAAATAAAGCTTATTACTGTAAAAACTGCATGTATGCACCATTCAGTACCAGATTTATACAAATTTCACTACACAGAGGTACCTTTGTATTATATACTGTAGGTTAAGATCTTTATAAATTCTTCAAAATTGTTTCTAAAATTGTTTCTGCAAGGCTCATTTTGTGAGCTACCATCAACAAACGTGAAACACAAAATACGCATCTAGGCATTGGACTAAAGACTCATTTTAAAGGATTCACCATTACAGGCACGTGTACAACAGACATGCCTGTGATGGTTACAATGCTACAAAGAACTTTGTGAACAGAAACCATGTGTTTGACGCAGCACAATTAGACCTAAATGGAAAGCTATAATATTTTAACACTTGGGGGAAAAAAAACTAAAACTTCTTACCCCTTAACTGTGGGCATGATTGAGAAACCATGAGAGCTTTTCAGTGAGACACTACCATGACTGTGGTTCTTCTTAGTTGAGAGGTCAAGGACTCCATCTGTAAATAAAAACATCATATTCTAAGACCAAACTAAGGAAAACCAATCAACCAAACTTTTTTTACCATATAGATCCAAGTTTCTTTTTTATATTTTATATTGTTGAATACTTGAAAAGTTCTTTACATTCTCTTTCCGAGGTTCTGGTTTTTGGGTTTATATAATCAATATGACTAATAATTATGATGATTTCTAAACAAAAATATTAAACAAAATAAGAAATAGTTAATTATTAAAATAGAGTATTTAAAAAATATATATGATAATTAGAAAATAATAATAATAATATACTTCAGGTGCCCTATTAACATACAGGTGGCCTATAACTATAAATCATTAGAAAGGTTTTATTATAAAATATATTATATATTATTACAATTATGTATTTTTTTATTTTTGAAAGTTCATGATTTTAATATGAAATATGAGCCTCTTATACATCTCATTTATGCATTGAGAAAAAAAACTATTGTACACCAGAATTTATTTTACGGTAAGCTTTACAGTTTACTTCAAATTCTTTAGGGAGCAGTATAAACATGCTATTTATGTTTCATTCATGCTCTCATTAATACTTTTAATAGCTTCTTTTTGGGCAAATATAAAAATCTTTGATTCATTTCAGCATATCAGTTCTTTGGAACTGTTTGACTGAATCCATTTAAAACACGAATTGAACAATTAATTAGCCTCATTTGTGACAGTTCCGACTCTTGAAAATGTGCATGCTTTTTTAAGAATTTTTTTTAGGTAAACTGCTGTTTATTATTATGTACTGTTAATGCAGTGGAAAACATTCCTTGATCATTTTAACAAACTAAAACCTACGTAATATTTTACAAATATTTTTCAATATTTCAGTTGCCTATGTGATGACTTGTTTTCAGAGAACATATCTCGAATGAAGTTTCTGGAAAATATTTTGCTTCTGAAATGTGTTGAAGTTTTTTTTTGCTGCACACTGCAATCCACAGAATCAACGAAACCCCGATCTGAAGGTGTTTGCGGTCTGACCTTGTTCTCTGGGTTCTGCCTCTGGTTTCTTGATGGTGAGATCCAGTGGGGAGTCCTGGTCTGCCATGAGAAGCTTGCTGAGGACGGGATTCTGTGCAGAGGCAGCGGCGCCGGTACTGGGTGTGGAGGCGTCCGGCTTCAGCGAGGGCGCTTTCGGCAGGCTTTGGTCCTTGGTGCCGTTGGGCTGGGACTGGGGTTGGGGTATGTCCTGAGTTGAACTGGTTTTTGAGGTATATTCGGCAGCGAACTGTCGGATCATTCGCTGCATGATCTCACGAGCCACTAGAGGAATGTGGGGGTCTGTAAATCTTGGGAGGTCTGCTGAGGGAAAATATATCAAGGAATAAATATATTACTTGTTTTTTGAAGATACAGGGAAATAGCTACAAAATATAAAAAGTCTATCCTTCAGTGATATTTACTGCTTACACTTTACACCAGTTCTATTTTAGTATAACTGAGATTTCATTATAGTTTGAAAAACATATTATTCATTTTTATTAGTGTTTAATATTTGTAATTTAAATGTTAGAAATGTATTTGTAATTTATATATATATTTTTGTATTTTTATTTCAGTTTACAAGTTAAACTAAGTGAAATTAAGAAATTTTATAGTATAGTATTTTATTTCAGTTTATGTTTATTTTATTTCAAGTAATGTTTCTTTTAATGGTTTTAGCATTTGTCAACTATAAAAACCCTGCTTCACACACATTTGAACACATCTCTTGTATTTTGCAGCATTGTTATGGAACACACAGGTGAATATGATACGATAAGTTAACATTTGACTAAAACTACCTCTCGTAAATGTTTCTCTTATATGAATTGTATATCTTATAACACAGCATCATTAAACTGTTTCACAATACTCTTGGTTAGTGCCATTGTTAAGGAAAAGCCATTTCCTAAGTTCGTTAAGAGTAAAACAAAACATCAAATATACACGGCCAGGAAGAGAAACAGAAGACTAAAAACATATGGACATCAAAACACTTTTCTTCATCCATATATATATGCTGTGTGTATAATCTTAAAATTTAATTTGAATTAGCAAGGTCTTTTATTAATTGTCAAAATGAATTTCTGCCATGTTATAACTATATGAATTTGTTGTTCCTGTGGCTCAGTGGTAGAGCATTGCGTTAGCAGCGCAAAGGTTGTGGGTTCGATTCCCAGGCAACACATGTACTGACAAAAAAATGTATAACCTGAATGCACTGTAAGTCGCTTTGGATAAAAGCGTCTGATAAATGTAAATGAATTTGATTTTAAAAATCACATCAATTTAATTCACCACTTTAATTGTCTTTGTTTATAACGAAAAAAGGAAAAAAATACAAAAATGCAGATTCTTCTGCAAAAAAAGTATCTTTACTTTATCAACTACTGTACTTAAAGTACAGTATAATACACGTCTTACCCTTTCTATAGAAGACAACATTGAGGAAATCCTCTGCTTGCTTCTCAAGTTTGTTAATGTTGGACTGCTCTTGTTTGAAGCTGGCTGCTTCTGATAACACTTGGTTGTGCAAACCAGCCAAATTTTCCTGGAGAGAGAAAAAATATTAAAATAAGAGACTATAAATAATTTGAAAAGTTCATAAAAAATGAATGTACATTTGATAATCATACTTCATTACGAAGTCCAATATTGTACCAATGTACTTGTCGGATTATTAGTCTGCAAATTTGTGAATACAAAAGCTGTTCAATGTCAAAGAAAGAATAAAGCTGATTTATCATTTGAGGTTTGTTGTATAATAAATCCCCAGGGCAAATGACTAACAGTGTTGTAGTTCCTTCACAGTCCATCTGTCACATCTGAAGATGTGTTTTCAAGACATAGCTTAACAAAAACTTAAGTTATAATAAAGCCCGGCTCACACTGTGCGATTTTGGCCACGATTTGGTCGTCTGAGACAAATTTTGAAAATCCTAAAAGATTCCTATAATCCTAGGCTAAAATCTGTAGTCTTTGATCGCTGGTTTGACATGTTCACCGACAGCCGATTAATGGCTGTTGCGATCAAATTTCACCTCCGATGAAATTCTGGCAGTGTCAGAAGATTTGGCGCAAAGTCCTGCAGTGTGACATCTCCTACGCTGAAACTCAAACTGTCTTCGTTTTTCAAGACAAGCTATAAGCAGAATTAATGCTAGAGAATTATTCTATCAGCCATAAACTCTGGCACTCCCGTCCTCCGCTCACGGAATTCATCTGATATGTTGCCTTTTCTTTTCTATATAAACACTGGTTGTGCCGCTGTTTTCATGTGGGTGTGTAGGGCTGCATACACTACTCTTCTTAAATATGCCGGCATTGCTGCCGTTCATATACTTTTCATGATAGCCAACATTTCGGTCCTGCGTGCAATGTAGTTCGCAGTCACTGGACGTGTATGCGTTGATAATGTAAAACTCTGGACAAATTGTCTTGCGAGTACACATTTTTAATTTGTCTGACATTAGTGACAACTGAGATCCCACAGTGTGACATGACCGTCATGTTCGTACAGTCTGACAAGTACAATCCTAAAGGACTTTTAAAAAATCACACAGTGTGAGCCCGGCTTAAGAGTTACCTGTCATTTGACTGATAAACAGTGAAAGCATTAATGAGCATCACATATTTTTTTCTTTCAACACCAATGACCCAGAAACTACAAACACATTTAAAGTGCTGCGTGGTTGAAAATGTTCATTGACTCAATGTAGGGCTGCACAATTAATCAAATTTCTAATCGCCATTGTGATTATGGATGCCAGGATTACATAATCGTTCAAAGCCAGCATTAAAAGAAAATTAACAATTAAAAAATGCTCACTTGCATTATTCTGTGTGCTTAAGAGGTGTTTGCTGTGCGGGGTTTAACAAACTCAAACACACTGGATAAAATACATTTCGTGTAACTGATAGTCACTGTTGTCACTCTGTTGTGCATGATAGATATGTTAAACGTCAAACGTGACAAAAGCGGAACAAAATAGCGTTACTCGTTTGAACTGCGCGCCACACTGACCTTTTATCCTCTCGCCTTAAAAGAAAAAGAAGTTTAGAGCGTATGCATTTATTACAGACCAGTCGCGATCACGCACTAAACAACGCTGTGAAATCCAGTAAGATCCAGTAAGAAGCACTCGAGTTCAGCGCAGAGTTCTCCAGGATAAATCACATCTCTTCAAACTAGTTTAAATCCAAATAAATCAGAGCTGTCATTCTCATCAACAGTGATGCTGAAACTGTGCAACAACGATCCAGTTACGTTTCAATCCACAAATCACCCACATTTACCATAGTTTTACTGTAGTAACACTAACATAACAATAGTACGGTGGCAGAAAAGAAGAATATTCATATTGAGTATTATTATATTATTAATATACTAAATATGTTAAAGGAGTAAAGGAATATACTAACATTATTTTGTTAATTATTCTATCAGTTGATGTAGATTTGTAATTGACTGAATGTCTTTAGGCTACTGTTTTTCAATGCAAACACCATAGAAACCATATAGTTAGGCTACTTTTTACCATGTAATGAGGTGCTGTACTTTTGGTAATGTATAAAAGATGAGGCTGTTACAGTTTTCACAATGGTACTGTCAAATGTACATCTGCATCCAAACTCAAGTTCTTGCTGCTCTGAACTCATGCTCCTGATCTAATGTGCATTTCCAAGAGACAAATCTAGTAATATTACATGTTCAGTGCTACCAAATCAGGTGCTGGTGCCACTGCTCTCCAATGTTAGTCTGGAGCCCCCTGATAATATAAATTGTACTGTAAAATGTTACTGTAATTTGAAATTCCGTCTGTTTAATTGTAAATGAAATATAAAGCTTTAGTAAACCACTTTTGTAAACCACAAATGTAAAAGCCCTTTCACACCAAAAAGTGTAATGAATAAACCTCAGGCTGAAGGAAAAGTAATTCACGTCTGTACAGTAGAACGCAGGAGAAGATTCAACACTCTTCAGCAATAAAAAAAAACAACAAAGCATAATTGCTAGTTTATCTAAAGTAATTTTCGCTTATTAGTATGGTAGAACTGGATCATCAAAGGTCAGCAGCAAACACATTGGTTAATAAAATGAGATTAGATACATTTGTGTTGTTTAACATATTTAATTATTGCAGGTTTGTGTCATATTCTGAGTTTGCATTTTACTGTTTTAATTCATTTTAATCAATACTGAATCTGTTTATTGCGAGTGGGATGAATTAATACACATTCACATTTAATCTAGATTAGAACTACAGTAAGATCGTGTTCACACAGCGCACTGTCAGTCAATAAATGGAAAAAAGTAACTCACGTTACTTTTTAAAAAAGTAACTCAGATATTTTCCTGTAAATTAAAAAGTAATGCGTTACTTTACTAGTTACTTGAAGAAAAGTAATTATTACATAACTCGCGTTACTTGTAATGTGTTACCTCCAACACTGCTTCTGTTCTTGACTACTCCATATATGTGATAGGTGAAGATGTATATGGATATATTTGTTATTTTCATTATTAACACATTAAAATACAGAACAGGTAATTGAAAAAAAGACAAAATGATGACTATGAAAATAAATGTGACATTACAGTACACACGATTAGTTGATCGCTTATTATCAAATAAAATTAATAACTACAACTAACCTGTACAGATCTGTATATAAAATATTAACTTGAGTTAACTTTTAAAGTTCATTAACACTACCACCTAAAAGGCCATTTAATTTGTAAACCACTTTTATTTTTTATTTTTTTTTTTTGTTTAACATTATTATACCATGCATCATTTTACCTTTATTTTGTTTAAAGAAGAAACCAAACCATTATATAGTTGACATTTGAGGCTCAATGCTATAGAAAAGCAAAAAAAGTTCAGGAAGGGTGTTTTCAGCCTTTTTTAAACATATATTGTATATAGAAATATGGCATGCAGCTTCAAACAATGGCATAAATCTGTTCAAAATAATCGTTATCAATAATCGCAATTACAATCTCAAGGGAATAATCGACAATTATGATTTTTGTCATAATCGTGCAGCCCTAACTCAATGTGATATGTGAAGTTGCTAATGCATTGTTAGTGGAAACATATAGATAGGAAAATAAGTGCAAGATTAATTACCTTCACTTTTTCACGTCTTAAGCAGCAAAAGAGACAATTTTCATTAAACGACCAATCTGACACACCCTCCGGCTCACAATCTGCAAGAGAAAATAAATCGCTTCAGTGCTGTCCTTTATTAACAAACACGTAATACACTTTGAACCATATAACAACAAACATGTTGGCAAATTATTAATAATAATGCATTTAAAAATAATAATAATATTCTGTGTTTTAACCTGCACTGACAATTTTAAGTAGCATCCAAAATAATATTTTGGGTCACATATATATAAATATATATATATTGTATACACACACACACACACACACATACGGTTGAAGTCAAAAGTTTATATACACCTTGCAGAATATGCAAAATGTTGATTATTTTACCAAGTAGGAGGGATCATACAAAATGCATGCTATTGTTTATTATTTATTTATTTATTTATTTATTGTTTGTTCATTAGCAACTATT
Organism: Ptychobarbus kaznakovi; assembly: GCA_027422405.1. NCBI lineage: Eukaryota > Metazoa > Chordata > Actinopteri > Cypriniformes > Cyprinidae > Ptychobarbus > Ptychobarbus kaznakovi. Next base: position 2,748,887 of record CM049811.1, read on the forward strand.
ACAGAATATTCAAATGCTCACTGATGCTCCAGAAGGAAAAACCATGCATTAAGAGCAGTGGCGTGAAAACTTCTTGTATTTGAATATCAGGGTCAATTTAACTTAATTTGTCTTCTGGAAAACATGTAACTATATTCTGTAGCTTCTTAAGGGCAGTACTAAATTAAAAAAATATATATATATTTAGGCGAAACAAGAAAAATATACACATCTTCATTCTGTTCAAAAGTTTTCACGCCCTGGGTCTTAATGCATGGTTTTTCCTTCTGGAGCATCAGTGAGAGTTTGAATCTTCTGTAATTGTTGCAAATGAGTCTCTCAGTTATACTCGATGTGAAAAGATGGATCTCAAAATCATACAGTCATTGTTGGAAAGGGTTCAAATACACAAAAATACTGGAAAACCAAAGAATTTGTGGGAGCTGAAGGATTTTTCTGAAGAACAACAGACAGTTTAACTGTTTAGGACAAACAAGGGACTCATGAACAACTATCACTAAACAAAACACAGCTGTGGATCATTCAGGTAACAACACAGTATTACGAATTAAGCATATGTAAACCTTTGAACGGGTCAGGGTTGAAAGATATTTTTTGTTATACCTCATATATGATTGTCTCATATCTCAATATTCTCAGTAATAATCTAAATATTCATGTATTATTTTACATTCTGATCAAACACCCATTGAAATTGCTTCAAAATGCAACTACATGCAAAACGTCTCGGTTACGTATGTAACCCTCGTTCCCTGAAGGAGGGAACGGAGACGTCACGTCGGAGGACCGACGAATTGGGATATCGCTTAGAGAGACCAATCCACTTCGAGTGTAAACTAAACGAGCCAATGCACATTGGCATGCGATTATTGCATCCAGCTGCCGCTGATCACAGCGTGAGTATAAGTAGGCAGCAGGTGCAGCGCATATTCAGGTTTTCGCTGAGGAGCCGAGCCGGGGCCCGGCCGCTCAGCGGTGGTACAGGAGCCGTGGCGACGGGACGTGACGTCTCCGTTCCCTCCTTCAGGGAACGAGGGTTACATACGTAACCGAGACGTTCCCTATCAGTCGGTCACTCTCGACGTCACGTCGGAGGACCGACGAATTGGGATCCCTACCAAAAGGCCACGGATACTGCCCCTTCCAGTGTCCCGTGGAGGCCTCCTGTGCCGTTATTTTTTGGCGCAGGTTAGGTCCCCCATAGGAAGATCCGTTACTGTTGTTATGGCACTACCCACTCAGTAGGACTGGATAACACTGGGAAAACGTACCCGTTCAGCTCAGAACAGGAACGCTGCGGAAGCCCTTACCTTCCCGAGGGAGGTTCAGAGGCAGTTACACATATGGACAATAGTCAGATGCATATGGAAGATTGGAGGTGATTGTAACCTCTTGGAGTGGCAGGAAGTCTGCCGGGAAACACGGGCTCTAAGGCTAACCGTGGAAATACACATATGGGATCCGAACGGTCTCTACATATGGAACCCAGCCCTCTACCGGTTCTCAGGGATTCATCGAGTGAGGGCCTGGCGCCGGACGCTCCGCCACGTCCAGCTGCCGAGGGGATGGAGGAGCTCGTCAGGGTCTACAGTGGACTCTCTGGAGCAGTTTTTAGCAAGCCGACCCGAAACCGGGGCCCCTCAGTGCTTCTACCCATTTGAGGTGAGAACACAGGAGGAAACCGGTTCCACACGAAGGCTATAGAATCTAGCGAATGTGTTAGGGGTCGCCCAGCCCGCAGCCCTACAAATATCTGTCAGTGAGGCGCCACGAGCCAGCGCCCAGGAGGACGCTACACTTCTCGTAGAGTGAGCTCTCAACCTGAACGGGCAAGGCACACCCTGTGCCTGATAAGCCAGGGTGATGGCATCCACTATCCAGTGGGCCATCCTCTGCTTGGAGACGGCATTCCCTTTCTGCCGGCCTCCGTGACAGACAAAGAGCTGGTCTGAGGTTCTGAAGCTTTGCGTCCTGTCAACGTAGTGCTCAATGCTTGGACGGGACAAGCAAAGCCAGGGCTGGGTCTGCCTCCTCCGGGGGCAGCGCTTGCAGGCTCACCACTTGGTCTCTAAATGGAGTAGTGGGAACCTTGGGCACGTAGGGAACCGGGGCCTCAGGATTATCTGGGAATCCGCCGGTCCAAACTGTAGGCACGAATCGTCGACCGAAAATGTGTGCAGGTCCCCAACCCTGTTAATGGAGGCTAGTGCAAGCAGGAGCAGAGTTTCCATTGAAAGAAACTTGGGCTCGACTGTCTGCAAGGGCTCAAACGGGCCCTGTTGTAGTGCTCTAAGCACTAAGGACAGGTCCCCAGAGGGTATAGAGGGGGGCGTGGAGGATTCAGCCTTCTAGCCCCCCTAAGGAACCTGACGACCCAGTCATGCTTCCCCACCGACTTCCTTTCCACAGGGTCGTGGTTGGCAGCAATCGCGGCCACGTAGACCTTGAGGGTGGAGGGAGACAGCCTTCGCTCCAACCCTTGCTGCAAGAAGGATAGCACGACTCTGATCGGGCATCTCCGGGGGTCTTCTCTGTGAGAAGAGCACCATTCGACGAACAGGTTCCACTTCAAGGCGTAAGCGTGTCTCGTAGACGGTGCTCTCGCCGAAGTGATGGTGTCAACTACCTCTTGGGGTAGGTCACCTAGAACCTCCGCGTCCCATCTAGGGACCAGACATGAAGTTTCCAGAGGTCTGGACGCGGGTGCCATAAGGTGCCCCGTCTCTGAGTCAGTAGATTCTTCCTCAGAGGAATCTGCCAGGGAGGGGCTGTCACAAGGAGCATCAGCTCTGGGAACCAAGTCCGGGTGGGCCAGTATGGCGCCACGAGCAGGATCTGCTCCTCTTCCTCCTGACCTTGCACAGTGTCTGTGCGAGAAGGCTCACTGGGGGAAATGCATACTTGCGAAGGCCCCGCGGTCAGCTGCCGTCTGGGGATGGAGTTTCCACTCTCCGGGGACCAAAGCTCGTGACAGCTCGTCGGCTGTCCGGTTGAGCAAGCCCAGAATATGAATGGCGCGAAGCGACCTCAGATGCTTCCGACTCCAGAGGAGGAGGTGGCGGGCGAGTTGCGACATGCGACGGGAGCGTAGACCACCTTGTCGGTTGATGTACGCAACGGTCGCAGTGCTGTCCGTACGGACCAGTACGTGCTCGCCTCGTAAGCGTCTCTTGAGACGGTTCAAGGCCAGGCGTACTGCCAGCAACTCTAGGCAGTTGATATGCCAGTGCAGTTGGGGACCCGTCCAAACCCCCGACACTGCAAGCCCGTTGAACGTGGCCCCCCAGCCCTTGGCGGAGGCGTCCGTGTAAACCACATCATGCCTGGAGACCTGTTCCAGGGGCATTCCTGCCCGAAGGAACGAAAGGTCTGACCACGGGGTGAAGGTTTGGCGGCAGGCTGGAGTGACTTGGACCCGCAGCGTGCCGCTCTGCCACGCCCACCTCTGGACTCGGCCATGGCGCCAGTGTTGAAGCGGTCTCATATGGATCAGCCCCAGCGGCGTGACCGCCGCCGCAGCCGCCATATGCCCCAGGAGCCTCTGAAACTGTTTCAGTGGTGCCGCCGTCCTGTTCTTGAACGTATTCAAGCAGTTCAACACCGGCTGAGCGCGTTCCTGCGTGAGGCGCGCTGTCTGATTGACCGAATCCAAACTCCAAACCGAGAAAAGAGATCCTCTGCGTTGGCAAGAGTTTGCTCTTTTCCCAGTTGACCCGAAGGCCCAACTGGCTGAGGTGCGAGAGCACCAAATCCCTGTGTTCGCATAACTGATCCTGAGACTGAGCCAGTATGAGTCAGTCGTTGAGGTAGTTGAGAATGCGCACGCCCTGTTCTCTCAAGGGAACAAGGGCTGCCTCCGCTACTTTCGTGAAGACACGGGGCGATGGGGACAGCCCGAAGGGCAGGACCTTGTACTGATATGCTCGTCCTTCGAACGCAAGCCGCAGGAATGGCCTGTGGCGCGGAAGGATCGGCACATGGAAGTACGGGTCTTCAGGTCAAATGCTGCAGACCGAACTTGGGGACGGATGCATCCGAAGACGCGGTTCTGCATGAGCATCTTGAAAGGAGGTTTATGAAAGGCCCAGTTCAAGATGCGCAGACCCAAGATTGGTCATAACCCACCGCTTTTCTTGGGCACAATGATGTAAGGGCTGAAAAACCCTGCCTTCATATCGGCTGGAGGGACCGGTTCCATCACGTCCTTCGCCAGTAGGACAGTGATTCCTCTCACAAGACACGGGCATCGGCTGCCTTCACTGCTGTGAGGTGGATGGCCCTGAACTCGGGAGGACGCCGGGCGAACTGAATCGCATAGCCGAGTCAGATGGTCCTTAGGAGCCAGCGAGACGGCTGGGCAGCTCCCGGCACCCAGACACCGTACAAGCGGGACCATCGGGACCACCGACGTACCCGCGGTAGGGCAGCGAGGTGGAATGCAGGGACCTGGCCCGTGGCGGACCGAGAAGGGGTCTGAGTGTGCGGTGCACGTTTACCTGCTTCCATAATTTGGCAGAGGGTGCGTGAGTAGCCTTTGATGATGCTCTCGAACCGCCCACTGCTGCCTGCTGGCGAGAGGGAGGATGAGTGTGGTCCGAAGTTGATTCGTCCATGACTCTCCAAGCCCTCTTGGGACCCAGAGACAGAGACAACCGCTTCCTGTCGAGATTTTGAAAAAAAACAGATTATCCACCCGGCCCTCCTCCGGGGGAGGGAGAGATGCACTTACCCTCTCCCGAAGCAGTTCCCTCTCTCTCTGGGTCGCCCGTCCCGAGGCCTCTTGCTCCTCTGCTTACCGCCAGTAGACGGGGGCCAGGACGGGTGGGGCGGCCTGCCTACACCTAGCTCTACGGCACCGCTTTTGTAGGCTGCTGCGGATGCGGTGCGGGAGCAGGGGTGGATGCAGGGGGCCGCCCTCGGCGACGAGCAGGCTGGGCGCTGCAACCGGCGGACGGGTGGAGGCAGCAGCTGCCCGCCGAGGCAGGAAGTGTTAGATCGCCTCAGTCTGCTCCTGTGCAGCCAGGAACTGCTGGGCCAGTTACCGGCTGCGTCGCCGAAGAGGCCAGTCTGGGATACAGGAACCTTGAGGAACCGACTTTGTCGGCGTCCCTATGTCAACCAGACACAGCCAGAGGTGGCGCTCCTGGACCACAAGTGTGGACATCGCACGACCCAGAGACCGTGCCATAACCTTCGTCGCTCGTGGCGCGAGGTCAGGTGCAGTACGGAGCTCTTCTCAGAACTTCCGGATCGTAACCACCCCCGTGCATGTCCCTCAGTGCTTTTAGCCTGAAAGAACCTGCAGTAACGCCGTAGCATTAGGTGGAGGCAGCATCTCCACAGGCCACATAAGCCTCGCCGGATGAGACCAGACGAGTACCTACAGGCCCGGAAGAGGAGGCACGGTTTGCCCTGCCAGGTGGAGACAGTATAGGGACACACTTGCATCGCAACTGACCGCTCCACCGGGGGGACCCCCGTAACCCCTAGCTGCACCACCGAGGGTGGTGAGGGAGGAGGAGTTAGCAGGTCGGTTTCTGGCAGTAAAAGGTGCCGTCCACGACCTGTAAGCCCCTCATGCACGTCCGGGAGAGAGGCACCCGGGGCAGGGCGCTGAGAACCAGCACAAGCTACCCCGAGAAACCAGTCGTCCAACCTCGAGGGTTCGGGACACGGTGGCTTTCTCCACTCGAGCCCTACCCTTTCGGTGGCCCGGGAAAGCATAGCCGTCACTTCCAGATCCGACTCAGGCATTGCTACCGCCGGAGCGGCAACGCAGCCGAATCTTCCTCTCCAGAAGCTCCGGCTCACCCTCCGATGCAGCGATCGACATCTGGTCGTTGGGAGGAGTGCCAAGGATACTGCTGGTACGCTCCTTTTAGAGGGCCCAGCACGTTCCATTGGCAGCTCAAATGGTTGCGGAGCGCAAGAGGAGCGATGGTCCCCTGAGGGTTTGCCACCGCTGTAATCCTCAGACCAGCCGTGCTACCGCCTGAAGTAGACCTCGCCTGTCTGCAGCCAGGACGAGAACTAGATCGAGACGGAGGCAACAGCTCCGCCCCTTTGTCGAGGTAACGGAGCCTGGCCGCAACTCCGAGATGAGCATCCACAGTGAGAAGATGACTCATCCACGAACGCCACCTCGGCGTGCTGCCCCAGGCACGTGAGGCAGCGATCGTGACCATTCATCCAGCGCCAGGCAACGACCGCATCCAGAAACGCACGGGTGACACGTTGTCTGAAGCAAGACCCAACTCGTCTTTATAAAGACGCAACGTCAAGTTTGCCAGACGCAACGTCGTCTTTAAAAAGACGCACCCGTGAATGCTCTTTTAGGAAAAAACTCTTTTAGTGTGCTGAAGCACACAGGGGAGATGGTCATCTGCAACACAAACAGGGGTAGTGCAGCCTGATGTGTGCAGTCCACTCGACACGGGAAGAACCACCACCGCTGTAGAGCCGTCCGCCAGCACGAGAGTCTTCCGAAGAGCGTGCTGAACTCGTTGAATTCACTCGTCAGCAGAAGTCAGGAGCAGAACGATGTAACCGCTCGGCTCCGAAGCGAAAAGCTGAATATGCGCTGCACCTGCTGCCTACTTATACTCACGCTGTGATCAGCGGCAGCTGGATGCAATAATCGCATGCCAATGTGCATTGGCTCGTTTAGTTTACACTCGAAGTGGATTGGTCTCTCTAAGCGATATCCCAATTCGTCGGTCCTCCGACGTGACGTCGAGAGTGACCGACTGATAGGGAACTGTAATATTTAACTACATATATTTTTACTAAGACTGTCAACTGATCAAAAATATTACTGAAAATAACGCACATATTAATATTTGCTGAGAAAAGCCCTTAAAGTAAGACCTAGTCGAATGCATTGGTGACATCAACAGAAGTCATGTGCATGATATTATTGAGCATGAGAAATTAAATTACAATGTTTTTTTTAAGAAACCTTGACCACCATAAGTGGGCCTTGGGGGAAAATTTAAGTAATATATCTTGACCCCATATATGACCCCTTTAAATGTTTTTCTTTGTTATGATCTTTGACAGACTACATTTCCAAAACTGTGTCTGATTATAGCCGCAAGCTAACAATCACATGACAAGGACAATTTGTTTATTTTTAGGACTTGCTGTCTTTTGACTGACTGACTGCCAAATAACCTGAGGAGACAATCTTCTGTTCAGTGTTGGGGAAAGTTACTTTTAAAAGTAATGCATTACAATTTTGCTTTACTCCCTAAAAAGTAACTAATTACGTTACTTAGTTACTTTTTGTGGAAAGTAATGCGTTACATTACATTTGTGTTACTTTCGCGTTACTTTTTAAATATGAGCAGGGCTTGATTGTTTGTTTTTAATACAATAAGTTCTATTTATAGCAAATGTAAAAGCCCTTTCACACCAAAAAGTGTAATGAATAAACCTCAGGCTGAAGGAAAAGTAAATTCACGTCTGTACTGTAGAACGCAGGAGAAGATTCAACACTCTTCAGCAATAAAAAAAACAACAAAGCATAATTGCTAGTTTATCTAAAGTAATTTTCGCTTATTAGTATGGTAGAACTGGATCATCAAAGGTCAGCAGCAAACACATTGGTTAATAAAATGAGATTAGATACATTTGCGTTGTTTAACATATTTAATTATTGCAGGTTTGTGTCATATTCTGAGTTTGCATTTTACTGTTTTAATTCATTTTAATCAATACTGAATCTGTTTATTGCGAGTGGGATGAATTAATACACATTCACATTTAATCTAGATTATGTAATGGCAAAGTGATAATATTTCGTTTTGCTTTTTTATAAAGTTAATTTAGAAAAACGTTTGGAGCATTTTTTTTGTTAGTTAAATATTTTTTTTCTTAAAGTAATGACCAAGCGGCCAGCGGCAGACAGGTCGCAAATTTATTTGTATTTTTTTTTTATACAACATTTGATTAATCAATGCATGCTGATGAACTTTTATCATAGTTTATAGTTATATGGTAACTAAATTGTTTAACATTCAACACGTTCATTTTCATCAGTATTATTTGTGGTTTAAATTTTGTGACAGGAATTCCTCTTTTTGCTTTCACTTTCACGATCTTGAAAGTGAAAAGAAGATCACTTTCACTTTACAAGAAAAGAAAAATTGTCTGTTTTGCTTATATCTATACACCTTTCACTTTTTAAGACTAAAACAAAAGATGGATTCATTGTTATTCTTAATTAAAAAGCACAACAACAATAAAACAGTACTTTACAATGACAAACTAGCATAACATTTATTAACAAAAACGAATAAGAGGAGGTATGGCATAGGACACATCACATGCTGTATTATACAGACTAATACATAACAGAATGTTTAGCAAACACAGGAATCAAATAATAATAATATAAAAAAATAAGGAAAGCCTCCATACCTTAACATGAGGTAAAGATAACAAGCTTTTCAAAACGAAAACAAAAAGTCAAACTAAACTGTCTGTCGCTGACAGGACTTGCATGTTTTCTCTACAAGAAAACCAACATGTTCACCTTCTCTGGTTTAAGAAGTGGTCTTTTACTTTAGTTTGAAAACCAAATCCTCCGCTGCGCGTACCTTCGCGCTCGTGCTGACACGCCGAGTGAAAGCACAATGGGCGCGCGCTGCTCTTGCTCTGCATACGCGCCGCTTCTGCGCTCCCTCTGCTCTGCTTTTACGCGTGCGGTGTGAAACCAGGCTCTACTTAAGCACTTGCACCTGACCAGTGAAATCTTTCTCCTGCTACAAAGTGCGACCACATCAAATTTTTACTCGCACACTCTCAAAAAATGTTCGCATTTTGGTCGCAGTCTAGAGCCCTGAATATATAAAATAATTTTATAAAATAAAGAAAACAAGAATGAGCCATCTCGTCTTGAACAGGAGCACTTCACAAAAATTAACCGAAAGTCAGCGAATACATGACTCACAGACATGATAAATATATCTATAGAAAGCTTTAAATTACTACTTAACGAAATAAACCAAATCGAAAACAAAAACTCTTTCATTATAATCCGTAAAGATGTGCTTCTCTCTAAAGGCGCGTCTAATGAGGGGATGGCGAATCAGGATCTTCATCTGATTCTTCATCGACACAGAAAACACTAGTTTATTAGTAAATAATTCAAATATCTCCTTACTATTTCCCCCTGACACATTCATGGTAATTACTTTTGCTGGGGCTTTATGGCAAGCTTTATTGCGTGTATTTGAACGCAGAACTCTTCAGCTGCGCTTACTGGACACTAAACACCGTCGAGCCGCTCTTGACTGCCGCGGCAGCACGGTCTCGTGTTGTTTCCACCAGCGCGGCAATTTTTTTTCATCACTAATTGATGGATGTCTAAAATATAAACATAAGGAGAAGCCTAAAACAGGCCCAAGGCCCGGCCCGCGTCTGAACTATGACGTGAAAATTGGCCCGATCGAAGTCCGGTCGGGGCCGGGCTGAAATGCAGGGCTCTAGCGTTCCCCTCGGTAGAAATCACGTTTCTCCCTCGGGGGCCCCTCCCATCGTCGGGCCCTTAGAATCGTCCTAACCTTTCCCCCCCTAACGGCGCCCCTGCCAGCACCCATACCATAAGTGTGCGATTAGACATGAAAAAAAAACTAAAAGTGTGGCTGGCTTGACTGTGTATTTTTAAGATGCGACTGATCACGGTGTTTCGAGCGCATGTGAAGCTGGCGAACTTTGCTTCTGGCGAACACAGCTGGTTCAAGGTCTGTATCCTTATCAGCACTGAGCTGATAACTAATTAATCGACTACACATTCCATACGAAACAGAAGGTAGTCGCTTGGTGTATGATCTACATCACTTGCTATTAAACGCAAATCATTAGCAATTGTAGTATCCACAGTAGTACAGCCGTAACGATTAACCAATCCTGCATTGAGAGAGGTTAGAACCGCCTACCTTATTAACATACGGACACAGAAATACAGAAATAAATAATAAATAAATACATGTAGAAATGCATAAATTAATGTAAAAATAAATAAATGTAGAAATACAGAAATAAATGTATTTTGTAAAAAACACAAATTACCCATTTGACACATAACATAAAAATTACACTTGACAAAATAATGTATTAATTCATTACTTATCTGCATTTATTTATTTATTTCAGCATTTATTTTATTTTATTTTTTATTTTTTTATTCATTTATTTATGTATTTCTACATTTATTTATTTTAGCATTTAATTAATTAATTATTTATTTTTTATATTTATTTCTTCATTCATTTATTTGTGTATTTCTGAATTTATTTATTTATTTCTGCATTTATGTATTTATTCATTTATTTATTTATACTTCAGTAATTTCTCGTCCTCCATAGATTTATGTGATTTCGATAGTTTAAGCTCATGAATGGTACTTCTGAGTGAACAGTAAATTGTATACACCTTCAGAAACAGACAATTTAAACATTTTCTGATTGAACTGCTAATGTGCAATTAGATCAATTTATTATATTTTATGAATGAATTTACAAAACAACTAAAGGACTTAGATTAGAGCCCTGCGGTACTCCAGAACAAAAACAGAAACTGTGTGTTTTTCCGCAACTTTGTTTGAGTGGACCAAAAAAAAAACTTTTTATACTCTAATGACTTTATTTAAAGTTGCAGTATAAAATATTTTTCTATTTAGTGGATTAGGTATACAACTACAAACTAAAAGCTGGGCTCTGGCTCAGCTATACAGTGCAGATACGTGTGATGGTTTGAGCTGTAGTGGTGCACATGTAAGTTACAAAACATTTCTGAAGCACAAAAAGACAACTCAATAAATATAATGACACGGTAGATTTGAAAATACCAATTTTTTACTATATTTAAGCATAACTTAACATTTATAATTAATATTAAGCTGTTGTAAGGATATGCAACAGAACAATGTGTTTAAAAAGCATGAAAAATAATAACTAGGATTGTACATACCTTAAACACAATAATGTGTATTTTTTTCTACTTTTTCATAGTTTGACAAAAAATAATGTTAATTGGAAACTATGAAAGTTACTATAATTTAAAACATAGTTTTAAACGTATATGTAGTAAATCGTGTTTTTAATGGATTTTCATCATTTAAAATATGCCATGGACAAGGTTAAAAGCATAACATCTATACAAGTAAAAAAAAAACAATTACCATTCAAATATTATATTATTTAGACTATAATTAAAAGTTAACTGCCCACAAAGTATTTTAATCTAAACGTAACTATCAATATAATATTCACCTCCATCGTATGCAGTGTAACACTGACCTTGAAAGAGGGTAAGATCTTTTACGAGTCCTGGTCCAAACAGCCCCTCCAAAATGCTTTCAAACCCTGTGAAGCAGACAAATATATATTCTTATTAGCTCCGTGCAATGTCTATAAGTACAAATCACATGCCCACCTCCACACGTGCACAAACTGCTTTCAATTTTATGAACTGAATCAATGCTTTGCCGATTTAATACTGCCACTTAATTTAATTAACTGCAAATACTGGCTCAAGTGCATAGTTGCATGAATACACCCTGAAGAAACTGCTTAAATGGGAAACAACAACAAAAGATAAGTATTGTTCTGTGTAAAAATTTTATAGTAGTGATTCCTGGAAAGGAAATCTTGGAAAGGAATCAAATGCAATTTAGTCATCTGAATGACAAGATGTGAATTCCTGTCATTTTGGTGCGTTAAAAATGTAAAAAATGTAAAGGCAAAATCTTTTTGAGAGGTTTACCTTGCAACTAGCTAATGCAAAACATTGCAATCTCCTAATTAAATAAAAAAACACTAAAAAACACACTAAGAAACCCCCATAGATTTATAATAGCAGTAATCATAATAAAACTAATAAGCATGAACAAAATACATTTTTTTGTGCAATCTCTAGTCTAAACCACACACTTAAACTTGAATGGATCATAGTGGGATTTTCTCAGGTTGTTTAAGGCAAATCCTTACAGCTTGTTCAATAACGTCCTTAGTTATGCTGTCGCAATGATTAAGAAGAACATGATCAAAAGTATTTGTCCTTCAGGAGATAGTTTCAGACAGAAACATTAACCGCCATGATTGGTTAGTGCGATTCACTATACATCAGCTGTTCCCGCTGCAGTTTGATTATAAAGCATGCATTCCAAATTGTTGCTGGCTACAAAGAAGGCTTTGAAAATAAAAATAAGCACTTCAAAATGTTCCAACATTCCAGTCCATTAAATGCACAACATTACTGCTAAAACTGCAGCGGTTTTGAAGCTCTAGTGGATAATTGCATCGGTTCACAATGATTGAGTACTGTACATAGAATGCAAAGATATTTGTGATAAAGCACAACATTATGTTATACTTGTTTTTGTAACTACATTTCAGAAATCCTTACAATTTGTTTTAAATGCTTGTGTAATTGAGAAATTCAGTGTTCAAATTATCATTATATTTTATATTCATTGATTTTTATTTTATAAAAATGAATAAATGTTTCCAAATTTCTGGTATTTTTATTTGGAGTGTCTATTTACACTAAGTGCAAATAGCCCGCCTTGGTTGAAGGAGACTATTTCCAAGCAAGCTTCCCACAAAAGCTAACTGTTCAATATAAAATGTTATTAAATCTAACCTAACAAACTGCATATGTTTAATGCATATTAAGGACAGATTCTTTAGAAGGCTCGGCTACTGTAAAAATATAATCATGCTTTTACTTCTAATGCTAAAATTAACCTAAACACAATTCACTTGGAGTGCATTGCTTATGTTTCTATATCCATGAACTACATAAAAAAATTAAACAGTAACCTCATGCTATGTTCTTGTCATGTTCGTGTTCATATGAGAAAAAAATAAAAAGGAAAAGATAATAAGAATGCCACAAACTGGATGTGATAATGTCTCTAAGCAAAGGATGAGATTTGGCGTTATAATTCTATTTAGCTGTGGTGATGGCATGTCAATTTAGAGATTTTCACACATTGGACAGAGTACCGAACCCTGAGGCACACCACTTGACATTTGGCCCTTTTAAAATGAACTTGGATATTAACTGCTTCTGAGTTATTATTAATAGCTAATATCTTTGATTCATGAATGTTGCTACTTTATATGTTGTTTTATTTTAAATCAAATTGGTTGCTAATTTAGACTTCAAATATACACTTTTCTAAAGGCTTAAGCTGTTGTCAATGTCTTCCAGACTTCTTCTTAAAAAATCTTTAAGGAACTAAGCACCACCCAAGATATCAATATCATCTTACATAAAGACTAGGGAAAAAAAGAGCTTTCTCTCTTTGGGAGTACAATTCCTTCATTAAATCATTAAAATCAGCATATTGGAGACGGTGCTTGCTTTCTTCCCCATGGTTTACCTAAACTCTAAATTAAGCCAACTCCCTACCCCCAATCCTTCATACATGGGAGGCAGAAAAGGGGTTGGGTTTGTTCATGAGGGGAAATCTGTGTCAAATATAACCACCTCTATCTGGTAGAGCCATGAGATGGATACTACAATACAGCCTGGCCAAAGGGAACCAAGACAACTTATTTTTGAGTTTTCAAGAACAACACAATGAACAAATTTAACAATATAATGAATATAATTTACTAAAACATACTTACTTCAATACACATTACACACATACACACACACGTTTATGACCTCAAGGTTAGATTATTGTAATGCTTTATTGGGTGGTTGTTCTGCACACTTAATAAACAAACTACAGATGGTTCAAAATGCAGCAGCTAGAGTCCTTACTAGAACCAAGAAGTATGACCACATTAGTCCGGTTCTGTCAACACAGCACTGGCTTCCTATTAAACATCGTATAGATTTGAAAATCTTGTTAATTACTTATAAAGCCCTGAATGGCTTAGCTCCTCAGTATTTGAGAGAACTCTTATCGCATTATAGTCCTCCATCCGCTACGATAAATCCTTAGTCCACACTCAAAGTCCGTGCTACGCGATGGCTGCGCCATAACCACTCTTATGGTATGACCATCCGCTTTAAAACATCGACCTAGAATATCAAAATCAACTGCTGGCGCTAACGCAGATCCTTTTTCTAATTTAGCGCCTAAACTCTGGAACAATCTACCTAACTATATTCGGGAGGCAGACACACTCTGTCAGTTTAAATCTAGATTAAAGACCCATCTCTTTAACCTGGCATACGCTTAACACATTAATACGCTTCTAATATTAAAATCCGTTAAAGGATTGTTAGGCTGCATTAATTAGGTCAACCGGAACTGGGAACACTTCCCATAACACACAATGTACTTGTTACATCGTAAGAAGATTGACATCTACGCTAATATTAGTTTTTTTCTTTCTTATTCCGAGGTCACCGTAGCCACCCGATCCGGTCCTTATCCAGCTCAGATGATCACTGCAGTCAACATGTCCAGTCCGTATCCAGATCAGATGGTTGGTCATCACCTAGAGACGACCTCTACAGCTCTGAATGTCAGTGGAGTCTAGGACACATAGATGAGCCCCAGAGACAGATCTCCAGTGAGGACCTCGTCACCTAGACAGCCATCAGGAAAAGACCACTGGATCCAGTGGAGCCCTTACACTGACTTTGCTGCAGTTGGAACAAACTACTGGTTCGTCTGGCCAGAGGGGAACTGGCCCCCCCGACTGAGCCTGGTTTCTCCCAAAGTCTTTTCTCCGTTCTGTCACCGATGGAGTTTTGGTTCCTTGCCGCTGTCGCCTCTGGCTTGCTTAGTTGGTGACACTTCATTTCCAGCGATATCACTGACTTGATTGCACAGATACTATTTAAACTGAACTGAGCTGGACTATGACATCACTGAATTCAATAATGAAATGCCTTTACCTGAAAAATGAGCGTTTAATCTTGTCATGTTACATTAGTGATACACTATTTTCCTATTTTGATATTGTGCAGTTGCTTTGACACAATTTATATTGTTAAAAGCGCTATATAAATAAAGGTGACTGACTTGACTTGACACACACACACACAGTCACTGTGGCAACATTTCTGATGGTAAGAGTAGATCGCCCTTTATCCGGCCCCAAGCAGTTCAAAAGACAAAGAAGAAAAAAGGCACTCCAAAAAATATGTTCCCAATCCTACCCCCACCCTCATTCTTCAGTCCATTGTTGTGTTTAAAGAGTAGTTTCTCCACATTTCAACTGGATTTATCCAATTTCACTCCGAGCATATTCAAATTGAGGAGGGGCAGAAGAAACTGGGCCATTTCTCTTTGTTTGGTTAAGGAGTTAACCTACAAAAAAAGCCGTAGCTTCCGAGAAAGCAATCCTAATCTGTGAAGAACCTGCCATTGTGACCCTGACGGCTATTCTTTAAATTTAGAAGAAAAAAAGCAGCAATAATTTTCTGATAATTCTCTGACAGGAAGGTGACTCTGTGTGGCGGCACGCAGGAGTCACGCTGTGCAGTTCAACGATCTTGTTGGGGCCAATGATTTATTCAGTGCGCCATGTGTCAAAAGCAGAACGTTAATTAATTATCCAATTATTTAATTATCCAGGCCGCTGAAATGATTAGGAATTAAATTGTTAAACTCGGGCTTACAATATTTTATTACTCCTTTGACAAATAAAAATGAATTAAATAAGATTTGAATGTGCTCCAATATTAACTCAGCAAGAAATGTAGCTAGAATAATACAGAGATAATTTGAGAGGTCTATGTTTAATATTCCTTTTCAATACATTTTTACAAAATGCATTTCAAAATAATGTAAAGTGAAATGCAAGCTAAAAAAATGTCAAAGACGTCAACACTTCATTAGTACATACTTGAAGTACTATATAATTAAACAAATAATAACCAACTTCCCAAAAAGCTCAAATAGTTTGAGGATTTGAAGTATTATTCATGACCGTGATACAAAAACACTAAACTATGTATTTAGAGTTGGGATTTGTTCAAACAAGAAAATGTCGCTAGACAAAATCTGATGTGAGAGAAAGGAATTCAAAATATTACATGCTGTCTATAATGTAAATATACATACATTTTTAATAAATAACATTTTAAAATATATTATAACATGTATTTATAAATAATACTAATAGTTCTTATTATTATTGGTTTATATATTATTTTTTGATTTTTTTCAGCAAGTATTGAATGAGCTGTAACAAATGATAAAATATACATTTCTTAATCCAATAAAAAAAATTTTTTTCTAAATGTACACTTTAAATCAGTTTTAAAAGTAATGAATTTGACATCTATTTTCAATTTGTTACTAACATCATTTAAATTCACAGATCGTTATCTTCAACTCTAGATGCAATGGCACTTTGTCTCAATGCCTTCAAAAGCTTAACTGTTTTATTCAGTGTTTAAGAGGCTCATATTGTTAGTGGAGTAGAACAGATGTTGAGGTAACAGAGATTGCCTTGAAGATTTGATTGCTTTTACTGCAGCCAGAAAGATTCACCCTTGAGAAAGTAGATAGTCGATGAATGCTTACAGACGTATAGCTCTCTAGGAAGCATTTCTTCTCTTGTCTCAGTCACCTGCAAGGGACGGCGTACACGTTGTACAAACGAATACTGAATAAATTCAGAGGATGTCGCCTGTGACTGCTGTTGGAGACAATGTGATATCTATAGACTGAAGTTCTCTATTCGGTGAACTTCTACTGAAAGTGCTTTAAAGGTTTCCTGCGCTTCAATTCACACGTTCTGCCAGATTCAATTAATTTCAGTTCCAAATAAACTGTAAACACAGACACAAAATCGTAGCCCACCGCTGACCTTGTAAAATTATTTGAACGTTTAAAAAAAACAAACAGGAAAAGGAAATAACCTAAACACATAGTAGCAGAATTTGACGACGAATTCAAAACATACAAAATCATTTTGTTTAATGTTTGGCCTTCTTACAACATGAAAGAATGGTGGAGAGAAAATAAGACCTTTTGTGAGCACACATAGCATAACTTTTTGGCCTTTACACCATGTGAGAGTGAATAACGCTGAGAAGTGAAGGAATAGATTTTTTGAATGCAAAATGTTGCAGGCCAGATTCGAACCTCCAGTGTCCGCATGAGCATCATAGCTTTCCTACATCTCCAAGTAAAAGCCTACGTTACATTTTCTACATTCAAGGCCTCTAACTACCAAAAAAAGTGTTTTCTTTTATGGCAGAAGCATAAATAAAAGAGTGGCACATCAACTGTGTGTGATAAATGATATAAATAAGCATACGCTATTGCTATTTTGACTGCTTTTACGATTTAATGCCCTCTATCCACATATTTCATACATAGATATCAAACTAATTAATTTGAAGGACTGCAAAAAAAGCTAATTATGAGGTCGCAAGGTGCACATATTTTATTATTAAAGAGAGAACAAAAAAGGTAAGTTTGTAGCGGCAGACTGGCTTTTCTCAGACATGCTCAGGGCATAAAAAAGGTTTGCACGTTGCTTAGTGACACTGGGCGAGATCGCTATACTTCTCTCAATTAGCCTTTCCTCCATCCCTTTTTCTCCTGCTGCCTGCCATTCATTTCACCCACTATATATATATATATATATATATATATATATATATAACGTGTTTGGTGTTGCTTTAAAAAAACTCAATTCGTCTGGCTTTTGATTTCTAAAGGACACATGTAGTACAAAGGGAGGGGGGAAATCCAATCAAGAATCCATATTCACCCCCATCATCCATTTAATGAGGGTCTTTCTTTGGAGATGAATGACTAATTATGGTCCTCACATGTTGTGGCATAGCATCTGATGAAGTTAGGAATGTATTTATAACATGGTGGTCATAACCATCTACTGTAGATGCGTTAGGTCAAGCGTGCAAGGTTAAAGGGAAGCATTACTGCTAAAATGGTTTTATACTTTTTATCAACAGTGTATCACGATTAGAAAATGACTGATGAGTTTTTTTTTTAATGTAGATATTCAGAGATCTGGATGGGAGATGGCCAATGTAATACTGACGGTATGCATATAACACAGTTAAACTATTGCAAATTACTGTAGATGCACACACATCTAATGCAATTTAGTGAATTTCGACTAATTGATTTATAATTTTCGTAACTATATATATTTTATATTTTAAATGGTGCTTTAATTCGATTGCTGAGTTTTCTGTTTTTGAAGACAACAACAAGAATATATTTGATCACGGTCAAATGAACCTGAAACTGGAGTAATTATTTTGAGCTTCCAATTCATTAGCCAGTTAAAGACCAACTAACTAGTTGGTTTTGAAATTTTGTGCATCCCAACATTCCCATCCCAAAAATAGCCACATCAAAAATATCCCAATTCAAAAATATCCACTGGAATTTACCAACTGGCAGAGTTAACAGCATCTCAAGAATCTCAAAATGGTAAATAACGGTCAATAACACAGAAGTTTATAAATTAATAATAATAATAATAATAATAATAATAGACAATGCTTAAGTCCAAATGATCACAAATTATTATGCACAATACTGTAGACTATTTGGCTCAATTAAATAAATAAAAACTTAAACATTGCATTTATTTGCATGTTTGACAGTGTTAACAAAAGTGACAAAAATAAGATGTTGAGATTTCGCTGGCTCTCTGTTTTTGAAGACAACAACTAGATCGTGGTCAAGTGAACCGTAAACTGGACTAATAATCCAGGCCCTTATATCGTTTAGTCAACTAGTCACCGAGGAACCCCCACTAACATCCCAACTCAAAATCACAAAATGTCCAAACTATCCATTGGAATCGACCAACTAACTACTACAATTCTCAGGCAAAAATCTCAAAATGGTCAAATAGGGCCGGGCAATAAGTAAACAAAAAATATCACAATAAAATGTTTCATATCTGTCATTATCATGCTAAATTTTAAATCTTTATTTCTTTCAAGTTTAAAGGCAGATTTTTGCTCCTAAGTTAAAGTTGTAGAAACCCGACCATTAATTGTGGTTTTAAATACTCTTTATGGTCATGACAAACACTTCATGTTTTTGAATTCTTTACACTATTCCAGTCATTCTTCTTTAACAAAATAGACTTAATAAAAAAAAAATTTTATTAGTTTCTGCATGCTCTAATAATGAGTGACATTGCTTCAAATCATGAAACAGGTTTGTGTTGCCTGACTTTGATGACGGATCTTCAGCACAGTTTACAGTGCAGGCTGCAATATTAATAATATTAACTTTTTTGTCTCTTGGAAATGCACATTTTGAGTTAGAATGCAGATGTAAATTAAAGTGTATTATAAAAAGCATCTGTAAAAAATTATAACAGCCTCATTTTTATATGTTGAAATTTAATTATTTGGATGGATTTATTCAAATGAATCATTGGTCTTCCATAGTAGCAGACCTTTAGATCATGATAGTCACAGTTAACACCACACATATTGAATACCATGGTAAAAATGTAACTACCCATATGGTTTCTAGGTGTTTGTATGAAAAACTGTACTCTAAATTAATTTAGTATAAATGCACAAACACTAAAGTGTAATTAAAAAATACCATAATTGCATTACAGTACTTATTTAATACATCTACACTAATAATATAATAAAACAGCCCACAATACCATGGTGCAGTTAGTTTTACTACAGTCAATTCATGGTAAATGATAAACAGTCCATGTGTCACGGTTCAAATGAGTAGCGCTGTTTCGCCTTTAGCGCATAAACATTATTAACATTTATCGAAATCGTATTAATCGTTTTATAAAGGAAAATTATAATGTGATAATATACACAGTAAAATATCTCCTGTTAATTTACAGTAAACTACTGCCAGATAGATTTGCCTGCATAATGCTGTGATTTTACAGTAAGGCAAGGCAAGTGTATTTATATAGCACATTTCATACACAGTGGTAATTCAAAGTTTAAATAATAATAAAAACATAAAAGGAAGTGGAATAAACATAAATACATTTAAATAATAATAAAAACAAGGAATAAAAAACATATAATCACAACAATAAAAACAAAATGATATAAACATTTATTTTAATTTATTTTAAAACAGTTAAGAATCGAAAATGATTATACATAGTGCACTCAGTTGGGACGTAGCACAGTGCTCATTCAACAAATGCACAGCTAAACAGATTTTTGAGTCTGGATTTAAATGCGGAAGCTGGAAGCTGATGGAAGCTTTTCAACTGCGGGCAGCAAAATAGCTAAAAGCGGACTTTGGTGTGAACCCTTGTTTGGTGTGAACCCTTGGTATTTCTAATTGAGTGTCTGTTAGGCTTATATTCAGTGAGCATGTCTGCGATGTGTTTAGGTCCTAGGCCATTGAGTGATTTATAAACGAGTAAAAGTACTTTAAAATCAATCTTAAATGTAACTGGAAGCCAGTGTAAGGACCTGATGACTGGTGTGATATGCTCAGATTTTCTGGTTCTAGTCAGAATCCTGGCAGCAGCGTTCTGGATGAGCTGCAGCTGTCTAACTGTCTTCTTTGGAAGGCCAGTGAGGAGACAATTAAAATAATCCACCCTGCTGGTGAAAAAGGCATGAACAAGTTTCTCCAAATCTAGACTGGAAACAAAACATCTAATTCTTGCAATGTTTTTGAGATGATTGTATGCTGATTTAGTTACTGCTTTCACATGACTACTAAAACTAAGGTCTGTCTCCAAAGTCACCCCAAGATTTTTGACTTGATTTTTAGTTGTTTGACCCCTAGAGTCAAGGTATGCATTCACCTTGAGAACTTCATATTTGTTTCCAAATGCAATGACTTCAGTTTTCTCTTTGTTTAACTGAAGAAACTTCTGGCACATCCAACTGTTAATTTCATCAATGCATTGGCAGAGGGAATCGATGGGGCTATAGTCATTTGGAGATAAGGCTAGGTAAATCTGGGTATCATCAGCATAGCTTTGATAGGCAATTCGGTTCTTTCTCATTATTTTACTTAGGGGGAGCCTATACAGGCTAAATAAGAGCAGTGCAAGAATTGAGCCTTGTGGGACTCCGCATGTCATGGATGTCCACTGAGACTTATGCTCTCCTATACTCACATAATAACCTCACCCTTCAAAGTATGAGCTGAACCATTTGTGTACCATCCCAGAAAGCCCGACCCAGTTTTCCAGTCTCTGTAGAAGTATGTTATGATCGACAGTGTCAAACGCAGCACTAAGATCTAGTAGTACCAGCACTGATATTTTGCCAGAATCGGAATTAAGGCGAATATCATTTATTGTCTTAATAAGCGCTGTCTCTGTGCTGTGATGCGCTCAGAAACCAGATTGAAAATTGTCCCGGTATCCATTTGAATTTAATTATTTGTTCAGCTGATTAAAAACTACATTTTCAATAATCTTACCTATGAAAGGAAGATTTGATATTGGTCTATAGTTGCTCAATATCTTGGTGTTATCAAGATTGCGCTTTTTCAGAAGAGGCTTAACAACTGCAGTTTTCATGGAGTTTGGAAAAGTCCCAGAAAGAAGTGAGGCGTTCACCACTTCTAAGAGATCTGCTTCTAAACAGTTCAGCACACTTTTGAAAAATAGGTGGGAAGTGAGTCAAGAGAGCAGGTTGACAATTTAAGTTGCGGTACTATTTCTTCCAAAATGTTGCTATCAATTTCTTCAAAAACAGACATAGTTACTTCTTTTTGAAATTGCGGTCGAATTTGTGTGACCTCTGCTTAACTAGAAGATGTGCCAATCTCCTTTCTGATATTATTGATCTTCTCAGAAAAGAAGGAAGCAAACTCGTTGCATTTGCGGTCGGAAAGCATTTCACTGGGAATCTGAATTGGGGGGGTTTGTCAGTCTCTCAACTGTAGCAAAAAGAGTGCAAGTGATAAGATACTGTTTATAAGGCTTGAGAATAAGGTCTGTCTAGCTGTGGCTAGTTCTACATTGAAAGCATGACGGCTCTCTTTATAGATGCTATAGTAAATTTCGAGTTTCGTCTTCCACCACATCCGTTCAGCCTTTCTGCATTGTCTTTTCATACTCTGAACTGCTGTTGATTTTCTCCAACATGATTTCTGTCTGCCATTCTTCTTGCAAACTTTCACAGGGTACACCTACTTTCAAGAGTTTATTACCATAAAATATATTACAGTACTGTGCTGTAGAAATATAAGATGTACAGTGTAACACTGTAGGTGTTTGGTTGCCATCATAGTGTTTTAGTATTCCTACTGTAATCTCATAAACTTTATTACTGTAAAATTTATTAAAATACTGTAGAATGTGATTTTTATGTTATTTATAAAATTAAAAAAATTCTAAAATTAAAACTACAGAAAATTACTTGAACACAAATGGCTCTGACGAAAGATGACTTCAAAACTTTTATTAAAGCCAATAATATATAAAATGCATTGTTTCCACTGCACCATTGCGATTGAACAGAACACAATGCTCTAAGAATTTTTATTTGTCACATACACAATTATACAGATTATAACCAGCAGTGAAATTTGTGCTCTGCATTTAACCCATCCAAGTGCACACACACTTGGAGCAGTGGGCAGCCGACACAGCGGCGCCCGGGGAGCAATCGGGGGTTCGGTGCCTTGCTCAAGGCTCTCACCTCAGTCGTGGACAATTCCTGCCGGAGCCGAGATTCAAACCCACAACCTCGGATTACAAGTCCGACGCTCTATCTATTAGGCCACGACTGCCCCTCTGACTTCACACAAAGATGTGGTTACAGAACAGAATGCAGAAAGTTAACAGAAAGATGTAGTAGCAGAACAAAGTGCTGTGATTTCTGATTTGCAGAGCACTTGCTTTGACTTCACATGAACATCTGGTTGTAGAACAGAATGCTGTGACTTCAAATTAACATCTACTATAGATGCAGAACACAACGCTCTGACTTTGCATTACTAAACAAAGCCCTGCTCAACTTCCAAAAGGTTTTTGATGAGGGTGGCGACATGAGGATTCACAGTTGAAGCCTTTTTATGGACATGTTTCCCTGTCTTCTTGGAGATCACCTTCACCTGGCTGGCCTTTGTTCCTCTCTCATGGATCAATCCAATAAAGCGCCTAAAAAGCAATTTAGAAGATGCAATTTATATGAGATATCAGGCTTGGTAAGTAAAGATTTATTGCATTTAAGACAATTCTGTTTACTCATGATAATGACCTTTGTATTTTATAACTATCAGAGAATGATCTCATTTCAGATTCCCCCGACACCTGAGAAGGACTAACACCAACCCTGTGAGGACTTAAAATTATGCCGACTTTGAATCAACATAAAAAACTGCCAAATTGTCCATATATTATTATTATCACAACATGTAAATATTGATTTTACATGTTTCAGATTAACTAAACAAATGAAGTTTATCTAACTGCATGATTTGTATTATCTTAGAAATGTACATTTCTGCCATATAATATTCCTTTCACACAATATGTATTGTTAAAGCACTATGCAAATAAACAAGATTTTAACTGAATATTGTCAAACTATTATCCTTAAAGGGTTAGCTAATAAAAAAAAAATCTGTCATCAATTACGCTCACCCATAAGACTTTTGTTAATTTTCGAAACTAAATAATTCAAATCTGGGATTTCTGTCTCTTCACTCTATTCACCCAAAACTCTAACCCTTCAAAACATTCATTAGATCATAAAATTATTTTTATATGCAAGTCTTCTGAAGGGACACAACTGCTTTATATGATGAACAGATTTAATTTGAGTTTTTATTCACTTATAAACATCCCAAAAATGGAGATGTATGCATTGCTGGTGCAGTGATAGTTTGATAGTTCAAGTTTAATAGGAAGAACTATCAATAACTGAACAAATAAATCTGACAGTGCATTGTTGTAAGGACATCAATGGCAGAGGGGTGCATGGTTCATGCTATTGACAGTTCTCCTCTTCCTGTTAAATTTGACTGCAGCATACAGAGAAAACAGACTAGACACTCAAACATTGTTGCACCAGCCATGTGTAGAGACAGTAGTGACATGTTCAGTCTGAAATGTCCCATTCCTTAATGTATAAAGCTGTGCTTGGAGGTGCTTCTTTGTTTGAAAGAAATAAAGTTGCAGTGGAAGTTAAAGAGAGAGAATTACAGTATACTCAATTCAAGAACATGCAGTGAGATAACACATTCAGTTTAAACCCAGTTGAATGCACAGCTTGAACGTCAATTCATGATCAAACTAAACAACTGTAATTATAAAGTTGATATAGGGACAAGAGAGATCCACTAATATACAGCACAGCTTAAAGTAAATGACCATTTCTGAACAGAGCTGGGAAGAGGGCCACAATATTGAAACAATATTTACCTTTGAACAAACTCTTTGAGGCTTCCTCTTGGTACTGTAAGTTGAAGATGTAGTAAATGTCGAAAATTGCAGCCAGCCCTGTGATGAAGCTTTGGCGGACACCTTCTCAGATGACATGGTTTTCGATGCTGCTCGTCCATCCTCCAATGATGGCTTCATCAAAAGCAACTGATACAGACAAAAATCATAGTTAATATCCTGAAAAACAGTATCAAATATTATTATCAGCACCCTATCCATGCATTTTCAATACAGTCTTGAGCAGTATATTGTCTCTCCGTTTAAAATAAGTATCAAAACTGCTGCAGATCAGTATTTTTCATAACTTGGAATAACTTGCTACATCCATGGGAGAGCCATTCTTATCTGACACTTACACAGCAGTATCTGCCATGGAGTGGCAAGGAGGGCTCAACATCTGCTGCCGTGACATCTGTAGAATCTGTACAGAACAAAGGTATTCAAATTATGTCAAATTATTAATTGTGTGACCAGTCATAGCAAAAAGTTTAAAAATAAACAAAATGTACATCAGCACGGAGTATCAGTCCCTCTATTCTATTCTATAAACACTCACACAATATATAACATTTTGTAAATACAACCACAAGGTAACAATGACAATGATAAAATTGCATTTACCTTAAGTAGGCGACGAGGAAAACTCTGGAATATGTCGTTCAGTTTGGTGGTGCTGGCAGCTCACAGTCGGAGTGAAAAAATCGTCTTCTTCAACTCTTCCTCCTTTGCTCTTTAATATTTCTGTTCACCTTTACTTCTCAATACACTTGATCCATTGTTACTTTGCTCAGATGGGGGGGGGGGGTCATGATGCATCGTGGTTTTGCTCTGAGGAGGTATGAGCGGTCTCAGCATCGCACACGTGACTAGACTTAAAAAATACTGTTTTATACCATAAAATTAAACAGTAGTTTGTGATTAATAATTTTTTCCACAAAGGTATCATCATTCACAATATTCAACTGTATTTACGAAGAACGGTACCTTACTGTAGGAACATTTCTGTATTTTTACAGTGTAGTTATTGTTTTATCACATGGTAAAATAACATCCTAGAACTCATGAATTAATAATAATAATCATCACAATAAACTATAAACTACTAAGTAATAAACTAGGTCCAACTGATCCAAAAATATCACACCCATTGGCACATCCTACCTTTGGCTCAATTTAGTAAATAAATATTGCAGAGAACGAGAAACAGCTAGTACGAACTAGATCTCTGTCAAGTGAACCTGAAACTGGGCTAATTAATCAGGCCCTCCTATCGATTAGTCAACTAGTCACTCAGGCACCCCCACTAACTATTCTATTTTGATTTTGCAGATCACAACTCAAAATATAAAAAATATCCAATCCATTGGAATCGACCAATCAGGCACAACTCTCAAAACTGTTAAAGAGCAGTCAATAAGACATTAATAACAGTCCCAACTAATCCAAAACATATCATGCCCGTTGTCCAAAAATACCATAGCCTATCTTGGCTCAATTTAGAAAATAAAAAGAATGTTGCATTAATTTGCATATTTTTGATTAACAAAAGTGACACATATGAACTAAAAATACTAAACCCAAAGTATCAAAGCAATAGCCGAATTTAGACAACAAATATCTTTTGATACTCTAGAGACAAGAAAACTACAATCTAAATAAAGAAAGAGGTAAATAAATCAATATTATTTAAAAAAATATATTCAATCCTTTGTCTGAATAGCCTGAATAATAAGTCATTTGTCTAACCATGTAAGAAAACACAACAAAGATCATAAAGATAAAAAATAAAGATATTTAATCATTAAAGAGAAGATAAAAGCAGACAATAAGCATCCAGATGATTTTGTCCTATTATCTGAAAGACTTTTCCAACAACATAAAAACCTATAAACAAATGTATGAGCATTCCTTCAACAAGGTACAAGGCTAGTGCATGAAATTCTAAGAAAAACAAATTGAAAAAGCACTCAAGTGCTTCCTGCATCCACTATTTTATTTTCCCTTCGATTCCAGCAAGAACTTTGCAAGTGTTATTTGGAGAGGAGGTTAAACAATGTAATTTGGGCCCCTCTTGACCAAGATTGTGTTTGAACCAGAGTGCGGGAAAACCGTAAACCCGCAGCTGTGCTATGAGGGCACGGCCAATCAAATTTAACCCATCAGGACATCGGCCTTCCACGACAGGACCTTTTAGGTTACCAAGCCCCAATTGCAGGGAATGTACATCTCGTACATGCACCATTTGTCATAAAAAGGAACTGCTTGCCATGAAAGGCAATTTTAAGCTTTTGATGGTGGTGATTAGTGTCAAAAGCAATGTTTACTTGGCCATTAAGTACCAAATGTGCAGCATTATGTTAAAGTAGATGTCTGGATTTAAGTCTGCTTTAAAGCAGGTTATCTATAGGGTTAAAGTGTTCCAAAAAACAAATCTGATATAGATTAAAGAACCCTTTTTTCCAGTACTTCATTTCAAAAGGCCATTTTTTTTTTGGAAGAAGAAGAAGAATACAAAGTTGATTTTCCATAATGCTTCATCTTTGCTCTGTGTTAATGAGTCAAGACAAATGTTTTATTTTCAGGGCTGGCACATGTCAAACTACTGTAGTGATCTTAAAGTAAACCCACAGAACATCT
The DNA here is from genome assembly GCA_027422405.1 of Ptychobarbus kaznakovi. Lineage (NCBI taxonomy): Eukaryota > Metazoa > Chordata > Actinopteri > Cypriniformes > Cyprinidae > Ptychobarbus > Ptychobarbus kaznakovi. The sequence continues at coordinate 2,775,859 of CM049811.1, forward strand.
GCAGCACAATTAAAAATATATTTGTCTTTGAGAAACTATAGAGTTTTTTCATGGCCTAAGATCAATCTGAGAATGAAAGCACTCTACAAAAAGGCTTGGCCTTTGTCGTGTATATATAACAATAACGTTATATTATATAGATAGACCATTATTTAAACTATGCAGAAAATGTTGCCAAGTATATTCAGTAAGTAAAATGCAACTAGGTTTCTTTTCCCACACATTTTTTTCCCAAAAATAACTGAAAGAATCGTATTTAATCATTTTCAATAATATGTCCAATACAGCAATACATATTGTTTAACAAAAGCAATATTCACCAACATATACTTTTAGAACCAGTAACAAAACCACCATAAGTCAAATCCCTCTAAAGGTATATAGTTTACCAAAAATAACGCTGTTCCAAACTTTCTTTCTTCAGTGTAACATAAAGACAAGGAAATTCATCAGAAGATGTTCGTTTCCATGCAATTAAAGTGAATAGTGACTATTTTCATTGAAAGAGCAGCTTGGAGTCGTTGCGCTACGGGAGTCCCGAGTTCGAATCCCGGCTGAACCTGCCCCCCTATTGCTCTCCCACTTCACTTCCTGTCAGCTCTGATCTGTCATATCATAATAAAGGCAAAAATAATAATAATAAAAAAATCTTAAAAAAAGAGCAGCTTGGACATTCTGTTAAATAACTCCTGAGTTTCAAAAAGCGAGCAAATGTTCTTATTTAGGTGAGCTATACCTTTCATAAAGACATCAGAGAGCATGTATCCATTGTACGCCACTGTGATAATTCATAATACATGAGTGAAAGGAAAACTTCATCTCGCTAGTCAAAATACAATGCAGGTGATATGATACTCCATTCAAAAACACTCTTTCCCACAAAACAATCTGTCTATTGAATCCTCCAGATCCCTCCACTGACAAATCACACAAAATCAAAAGTTCAGAGTCAATGCAGAAATGGCTTTTTTACACAAATGTTAAAAAGTTAAGATTTGGACAGATTTACCCAGAAATTTAAATATCCCGTTTTAACAAGACATATCCAAGTCTATTGTTTTGTGTTTCTCATATAATTCATGAGAAGAGTTTTTTCCATGGTTTAAATGCGAAACGGTAACTACTCAAACTTATTACAACAAACATATTATTCTAGGCTATATGGTTTTTAATGAGATTTAATATAGCTTTGGAATAGGTTGAAACACAGACAAAAAGTAATAACTTGGCTGGAGAGATAACAATTGTTAAGCAGTTCCACTAAATTACTTTTATAGTCTGATGCAGAACTGTGTGGAAAAAAATCCTTAATCATTAGAAACTATTTCAATAAACAGTTTCTTCAGTTTTCCAAATAACAGTAAATAGTTCATTTTACTTTTGTAATTATTGGCAGCTACTGAACAATAGAGTCTTACACTGGGACTCACAATCAATCTCATTTAATAGCACAAAGACCCTAAAGACAATAGTCAACGGATCACCAGAGTATAAAATCATCTCTAGTTGGGAGGCGGCTGTGTAATTGATATGAGACTTCAGCAGACTGTTCTTATCATATAATTTTCACATGCAGTTCCTGCTCTATACCACTGAGAAACAAATGAAATCATTCACACGGTGACTGAGATGTTCGAGAAAATGAATGAAACAAACATATATAACAAACAAGGATGGGTTAACGATGGGCTGGTTGTGTGAAAAAGCAATTAATTGAACGTTTGTCTGTGCTTTAAAGGGCATGAACTTTTTCAATTGGGTTTTACTCTACAAACGGTCTAACGCAGTGGTTCTCAACCTTTTTTCCACCGGGCCGCACTGTGGTCCAAGTGTAAGTCTCACGGGCCGCACGCATGTCATTTACATATTATGTCATCAATACAAACCAACCAGATTTATAATATTATTTATAGCCTAAATATTATGATATCTAAACAATTTAATTTATTTAAATAAATAATTCTACTCACCAATAATAAAACACCTGATGCTGTCGGGAACTAATTTTGTGAAATTCTGCTTGAACGGAGTAACAGCACAATGAAGTTGAGATTGTAAGTTACAGTCTGTAAGACGCGCACGGAAATGTTACTTGACACTCGACATTGCAGAAAGTGTGTGTTCACAAATGTAGCCTATGTTGATCCAAATATGGAAAGAATTTTCGAATTTAATAATCTGAGGTTCTCTCCAGAGATGTTTTGCCACATTTCTGTAAGAACGATGATTGCTGCGTAGTAGTTCATGGGTGTTCCTTTTTTGCCTGAACATCTTCAAGTGAGGTGGCGGGGCAAACCGAAAGTAAGACCAGCACTCTCTTCACCGCTGATGTTGAGACTATTCTTGTTTGAATGCGTTTCTTCGCTGGCATTTTCCACATTTTGTTTTCCCCCTTAACAAATGTGTCCATTCTGATGCTCAATTTTACAGAACTAATGGCTGCTGATGACTATTTGAATTGAATTCTGCCAAAGTGCGCACTTGTAAGTGTTCGTTAAATGCGTAACATTAATTACGTGAGTACATAGCCTAGGTCTGCTCATGTCTGAAAATAATATATGAAAAACAAAATAATTTTACATAGCAAAAACATTAGCTTATATTTGTTTGTACATTTTTAAATGAATGTAAACACTAAAATGAATTGTAAAACTGAAAGTTATTTTTTAATTATGTTCAACACATAAGACTGTAACATTCAGCATGGTGGGCCGCATTCGGATTCGTTACGGGCCGCGTGTTGAGAACCGCTGGTCTAACGTATAGCATGCAAATTAAAGCACTGGTGCTGAAACACACAGATGGTAAAAAAAGATAAAAAATCAGCCATAATAATTGGACTAGTCAACCATTGCAAGGCACCCCGATAGCTAATCATGAACCAAAAAGAACCAAACTGCATTCAAAATTAATAATTTAGTCAAATGTAAAATCAATCAAAAAATTGCTATATATATATATATATATATATATATATATAGAATTGTAGCAGCATAAGCATTACAACTTGAAAGCTAGGCCAAAGCTTTTAATTAATTTGCCACCGTTACTCTAAAAAAATCAGCATCAGCACTCCCTAAAAACATCTGCTGATTTAGGCTGCAAAAATAATAAAAAAAAATTCCTTCAAACCCCCACCTTTTTAGAGCATTCAACTTTGAGCACATAATAAACCCATTCTGAACACGGCTTCAATGTTACATGAGAGGTGGACAAAAAACGGCAAAGCATATGGCATATTTTGATACATTTGGATCTGCAGGGATTGGTTTAGGCTGCCATGAACTACAGCACAGAAAGAGGAAGAGTAAAATTTGAGCTTATCTTTGTCTTTACGGTTACTGTATATATAAAAAAAACACTCCCAAAGTTCTTGCACAACAGCCTGTAAAAGAATGTTTCACTTCATCGAATCAAAGGTCCCGCTTACCTGGAATCTTTTGGGAATTTAGTGAGGAAACATAACCTGAGAGAACAAATATTATACTAAGAAATGTGCCCAAAATTCAAAATTCTTGACAATAAAGCCTTATTTCACAATTATTATTCATTTGCATTTACAAATTTAGTTGTGAACGACATCCAAATAGTCTACACAATGAAACATACACTACCAGAACTGGTAAAAAAAAGTCAGAATTGGGATTTAATCTAGATGTCCTTTGACAGAATGAGAATCCCTGGGGTTTAAAAGGAGAAAATAATGGAGGCAGACTTCCCAGATGTCAAAATACTTAGGCACAGAAGCCTGTCGTATTTAAGATCTGAAAAAAATCTAATAAAAATCCAGCAGAAAATCTAAAGTATTATCTCTGTGGGAGTATAATGCTACTACTTTTAAAGTAGTTTACATGGTTTAGCTTAACCCTGACAGCTTAAACATGAAAGTGGTGGAGACCCAAGCTGTAAGCTTTAGATAAATGCTAAAAATCAAGAAGATTCAATGTTTTAGTTCCCTAAACAAAAATAACTTTTTTTTCCAAATGTGAAAACAAAACATGACCTTCGTTTGGCCATTTAATTAATTTAGTTTAATTTAAAGTGCAATGCATCCTAACAGCTGTTGTATATTTCAGTGAATCATTCAATATTTTACATCAGATATTAAGTAAAATGCATGATACGGTAAAAAAACCAGAGGTTTTAACATTTATTTCATTATTTAACTATTAAATTATTTAATCAAATATTCTATGCAGTATTTTCCCCCTGTACTGTAAACACATGCAGCGGTTCTCTACAAGAAAAAGATCCATACATAATTCAGATGACGTTTTTTTTATCAATTTAAAATTCTGTTGATTTTCAGCGGTGGTCAAAATGAATGCAACTCGAATCGATGCACCTTCTTGCAGCCTACATGCCAATTAAATCTGCTGGAAGCTGTCGTCAAATAGCTCCAGACGCTTCTTTAACAACCTCTTCACTTGGGGGTGGATGTTCAAGAGCTGCCAGAAGTGGTTTACGGTCAAGATAGAAAAAAATAAAGGTAACGTCGCTCTCAATATGCACCAAAAAGGTTCTCAAACCACCAAAACCAAAATGCATTATTATGAACCATGCATGGAACTACTAGAGCTTGTAAAAGCGCTAGGATCTCTAAAATAGATAAGACGGTGACCAAACTCCGGCGATTGATAAACAGCAGTAAATGTCATAGGAATTTCCAAAATAGCCCTATATTTGAGTGAGATGTTGCAAGAATCATAGTTGGCCATAAGATTGTTGCTGATCTTTGATGAAACGAGAGGAAAGGCAAATGCATAGGGTAGCTTTCGAAGAGAGTGAGGGGGAGGTAGATGATGACTAGAGATAAAAATAAAAAGTGACATTTTTCCTGATGGTAATGGTTCTCACAGCAAGCAGCTTTGACCTTCAGTTTTGTTTGAATTTGTGACGCTCTCGTGCATGACACCAAATGTGTGGGGACAAATTCACACAGAAAGAGTTGGAAAAGCCAGGAAAGCCAAGGTTCGGTTGGGTTTTGTCACGTCCTTGTAGCTGTTTGCAGGCAGATTAAAAATAAAAACGAATAAATTTGTCTGATTAAAACAGCGACATCTCACCACAATGATTTATTTAACCAAATGAAAGCTCCACACACGATCAAACTACATTTTATGTATTTAGACGCGCCAAGGCTAGCTATAAAGACCACTTCAAGAGTTAAACTAAAATTACAGATCAAATCCTACTCACGGGTCTCATTCAACAGTCTTTCGCCAAACCTTGAGCCAACGATAAACGGAAATCATTTAATTTAAATATATATACTATAGAGAATGCAATTGCCAAGCTGTTCACTAGACAGAAAAGCGTATCATAAAATGTCATGTTAATAAAATCAGTTGATGAATGTTGGTATACTGTTTGTCAATTATTATTATTAATTTACATTTATGTATTGTTACAACATTACATGTTTCTGTCGTATCCGTACAAGGCTATCTACGAGTTACCTACAGATCAACAAACAAGCAAAGCTAGCTGTAGTAAACATAATAATCCATGCATGTAACATTAAAGAGGATGATTTAGTATCAAAACAGAAACAGACAACAAAAAAGGAAACAAAATATGATACCATTGACAGCCCAAATTCATCATCAAACAGAGTGGCTTGCAGAGGGGAAAAAAAATCTTCTTTGCAACAGCAATGCTGGCTTTCAAGGAGAGTTTGTTAACAACAGTTTAGAATTTGGAACTTTGACCCTTGAAAGTTTGAGGAAATGATTTATGATGCTCCCTAAAGCGTTATCAACAGAGCAAGAATGCAAATTCATGTCATGAAGGTGTGAACCAACTTTTACATACTTCTAGATTTCAGAAGTACGGAGGGAGATTAATGACTTTGGTTGTTTGTTTGTTTTTACGTCCAAAAGCATGCTAAGCTCTCATTATGAATTCACTGGAGACTTTCAGTAGACTAAACCCAAATTATTTAGTCTACATTTCCTCAAAGCATGCCTAGAATTAATCTGATGGACAGAATATCTGCATGGCATAAGATACAAGCAGCAAATCTTTAAGCCTTCAACTCAGCGATTACATTTAAAGTATTGTTCCCACACATTTAACCATTCCTCCGTGACATTTCCAGTCATTTGTGATTAGGATAAAGACTTTAAAAATAATTTGTACTCTCAATAAATATTTTTATTCAATCAACTACATCAGGTAATAATCAAGTTAATAACCTCTCTACGGCTTTCGCAAGCCTAAAAACTCACTAATTTCACTAATATTATCACCATGAGAATCCCAATTAAAGACTCACTGTCAAATATCTTTACTATTTCAGTACAAAGTAGCAACGAACCCACCCATCATCCCATCAGTGCACTCATACTTCCTGGAACGGGCCTTTTGGTACAAATTAGGAGCTTTATTTCCTCATCGTAATGGGTAAACTAAGCCAGTTTCACTGATATGCACCATATCTGATAACAAAATACATCCTAGTCCTTTCAAATATATCAGTTTATCAAATCTGATTTGATGTAGGTCATGTTAAACAAACATGAAAACAGCTTTACCATCTATATAGAGTGCCACATATGTTCATATTCAATATCTGACATTAATGCAGCATTACATTCAATATATTTATATCTTCATTGTTTTGGTTGATAGAGAGTGACCAACATTTACTCAAAAGCTGCAGTTAATAGATGCCAAAAGCCAAGGGTTTTCTCTCTGACATTAAAAGGGAGATTAACACAAAGCTAGGGTTGAAAACTAGGAAACCTCGAGGTTAAGACTCAATAGATAATCTCCCAATAACATCAGATACAGCGATTTGAAGAGATTAAACAAAGCTAATGAAACATTAGATTTAACGGGGGAGGGGCGGGAGACCAAGTTTCTGTCATATTTTTGGAAATGAGAAGCAAAAATTAGTTAATAAAAAATATAAACGTTACTCTAGGCTTCACAAAACCAAATATTGTTGATACATGCATGACATTTTGGCTACCCTGGCACGTCTCGTTCATGGACTGCCTTGCTGCTTCAAAACGAGAAATCGATTATGAAGGAAAAAAATCAAAACAGACTCAAATATCAGAGCATATATTCTGCAAAAACCTCCTGATTAAGATCAAGACGTTATATTAAAGCGTCCAATGTAAGAAGCTGGCCTTGACAAGGCCACGATAACAACTAAGATATATGCGCAGTGTCATTTTCTTTGTCAACCCCCTACCTTCCCCTAAAATACAAAATTATATTCTGACATTTCCCCATTGCAGCAATGCGCGCTACCCCAGCGCCGATGATTTGAGGGATGGGGGGAACGCGCGCAGCGGGGCGGGGACGCGCACAGTCCTCCCCCCAAATAATACAGTAGCCTACAATAAAGCAGGGAGCGCGCACACTGGCAAAAGAAACGCCAGCGATTGGTCGGAGCTCAATTCCCTCTGTACACGTAACACGCCCTGCTTACAATAAATAAACATCGCCTAAATTTCCCCTAAAAATATAACTTAAAGAAATTGCGTTGGGTTAAAAGAACACCTGTTACTCAGTCAAATATAAACGCAAATGTACATTGTTTCTCAAACAATGGCAGCGCACCTAAACTCATAATTGCATTTTTGTATAGGTCCAACGGGGGTGAGCGGCTATAAGAAAAAAATCGTTGCGAGACCAAAAAAAATCCGCTTCGCCCGCGGCTCAAGGCAATGGGTTTTTGCCGGTCCCCATGCCGAATAAACACATTGAATCAACACGCGACAATCCTGCACGATAGGTTAAGCGAGCTTACCTACACAGTGAATGAGTTTGTGCCGCCACGAGTCAAGCTCCTGCCGAAAGCCGCGCCTCTCGATCGTACATTGCTGCCTTCTGCACAGACTCGCCATTTTCTACCGGCCCCTCCCGCAGGCGCGCGCCTCTCACCGGGAGCTCCCGGAGCCCGCGTCATCGGCCCCCTCTCTCTCTCCGTGGGTCTTCGGTGCTGCAGCACTTTTCTGACATGTCCCTCCCATACCCAAATCTTGTTCAGCCTATAACTTACGCTTTGCGTATTTCGCTCCAAAGAATTTAAACATGTGCGTGCATGCCTGCCTTAATAAATAACTTTGTATTTGATTAAATTAATATTGTATTAATAATAGTGTTTATGATAATTGTCGTGTTTTAGGATAATACTATAATGCATAATAATACATGCATTTTAATAATACACTAATTTTAATCATTTTATTTGTGTCGCATTACAGAAATAGCCTATTACATAGCCCTACTGAATTAAGTCACGTCCTCGCCAAGAATGATAACTAGGCTATATGTGACCCTGGACCACAAAACCAGTCAAAGGGGTCCATTTTTGGAAATTGAGATGTATGCATAATCTCAAAGTTTAATAAATTAACTTTCCATTGATGTTTGGTTTGTTACAATAGGACAAAATTTGGCCGAGGTATTTGAAAATCTGTAATCTGAAGATGAAAAAAAAATCTAAATATTGAGTTCTTAAGAAATTTACATAATCAAGAATTAAGTTTTGATATGTTTACGGTTGGAAATTTACAAAATATTTTCATGGAACATGACCTTTATATCCCAATTATTTTTGTCATAAAATAAAAATCTATACATTTTGACCCATACAATGTATTGTTGGCTATTGCTACAAATATACCTGTGCTATTTATGACTGGTTTTGTGCTCCAGGGTCACATATGATGATCAAAGAAGAGCCTGCCTTAAATTATTTTGTATTTGATTAAATTAATCTAGTATTTATGATGATAATACGTATTACCAATACGTAATACATAATACGTGTATTATTTCAGTTTTACATACATTCTAAATCATAAACATCTTATTATTTTTTATTTTATTTATGCATTTAGCAGACACTTTTATCCAAAGCGACTTACAGTGCATTCAGGCTGTACATTTGTATTGTCAGTACGTCAGTATCTTAAAGACATCTAATAAATGTCTATTTGACATATAATAGGAAACGTCCCAGACTTATGCAGATGAGCAAACACTCTTAAAAATACATCTTGCAGATGTAAATGCAGACGTCATATAGACTTTTCCGAGATGTACGTGTGCTATCAGGGACTACAACTATAAAAATGCATTCTAAATATTTTGATAATATACTAATATTAATTATTTAATTTGTGTCCCATACAGAAATATTAGAAAACGCACTGAATTAAGCCCCGTTCATAACAATAATGATAACTATAAAGATGACTATTAGCATCCATACCAGCGAACGATAATCGTCTGTTTATTCTAAGCTCACGCTCAATTGCCGCTTTAAATTCACAAGCTAGTTAAAGCAGGATTCTGATTGGCTGTCAATGATTTTATTCGTACAAACAAAAAAAGTTTTGAAAATGATTCCAACGATATTGTTTCTCTGTGCCTTTATCGTTATTGCTGTGTGCTGTGGGCTCTGCTATTCTTTAATATCCAGAAAATAGCTATCCTTATAGTTATTTATAGTCTGAACAGAGCTTAGTACTGAGAACGATTTTTAGACTATCTTTATCTTTATCTTTAGTTATCGTCCTTGGTATAAATGGGCCTTTATTTTCTCTTGAGCAATGTTTAACACCCCAGAAAGGATCGTGTCATATTTAGTCGGACACTTTAGTTCAGGTCTTCAAGCATCGACTGCATGCAGCTCCTCAGCCAATCAGGTGTCACTCAGACAACCACTCAGCCAATCAGGTGTCACTCAGACTACCACTCAGCCAATCAGGCGTCACTTTGAAAAACCAGTAAGTGGAAATCCTGTGAGGGTATCGAGAAAAATGGATTTGCTAACCTTCGGCTTTGGTAGTGCTATAAACCAGGACTTCTGTTCCCTCACAATATCACTGACAGTATAAAAGTTACAGTACGGTTGAAGGTAAGCTTTACATTTCACTTCTGATTATACCCTGTATAATTTATTATGTGACAAATAAAGAAACCTTGAACCTTGAAGCTGTTTGTTAAGTGGGAATGGAGTGACTGACAGCTTTTATTGTACTGGCAGCGGCACTGCAGATTTCCTTGTGTGATTTCAATGGGTTACTGTTACTGTGGAAACAATTGATGCAATTGTTATGGCATATAGGAAAAGAAAGGCAAATTAATAAAATATAAATGGATTATAAGTTCCTCGCTACCTGAGAATAGTGAACTGCCTTTTTCATCCAAACGGTATGTCATTATAAAAGTGCATGTAATCGTCTGCAAGCCTTTTCTTTTCTTTTTTGTGGCGAATGTGATGATTAGCTGAAGTCCAAGTTGTTCTTTTCCATACAACAAAAAAACAGAATAAGGGATATCAAACTTTAAAAATACAGTAAAAGGCAGAATGTGTGAGACTATACACTGAAGCCTGATACAGTATATTAGGCTCTAAGACTCAATTCAGATGTGTTTTCAGAGGGCGTTCATTGATGTATCCATAGAGAGCACAAGCAAGGTCGTTGCTATTGGGGTAAAAGTGTTTCTTAAGACCCAAAGGAGTACATCTATTTCTTTAAAAATATATTATAATCATCTACAAATGCAAGTAGCTGTCACGGTCCTGCTGGTGTGCCCAGGCTGGCCACCAGATGTCTCTGTGTGTTGAGCACATGGCTTGTTGTTTGTTGGTGCCATGTGCTCCCATGTCTATTGTCTGTCCCCTCCCATCTTGTTACTTAATCATTGTTTCAGTGGCTCCAGCTGTGTCTCCCTCGTTACCCTCGTTTGTCTCCCTATATAGCCTCCTGGTGTCTGCAGTCCTGTGCTGATTCGTTGTCTTTCATGAGCCCCTCAGCTGGTGGAGGATGAGTGGGCTGGACCACCTCACATTTGGGGAATTCGTCGAGTCTTTGGCACGTTCCCCAGCTAAGGTGGTTGTGTGCCTCAGGTGGTGGGCGACAAGGCTGCAGCTCCTCCAGTGGCGGCAGATGGAGCTGCAGTGCCCCTAATGGCGGCCGTCAAAGCTGCAGCGCACCCCGGGATGCCGAGGCTGGTGCGTAAGTTGGAGGATTCACCCATGAGGTCGGTACGGGCAGCCGACTTTTCTCCAATGAAATCCAGCCCGGTGGTCCTGGAGGCCATGGTGGCCATCACAGAGTCCGCTCCAGAGCCCGCTCCGCCCCGTGAGCCCACGGAGTCCGCTCCAGAGTCCGCTCCGTTCCGGGAGCCCGCACAGTCCGCTCCGTTCCGGGAGCCCGCGCAGTCCGCTACGGTCCGGGAGACCGCGCATTCCGCTCCAGAGCCCACTCCGCCCCTTGAGCCCACGGAGTCTCGTGGCTCCGTTCCGGGAGCCGACAGGAGTCCGCTCCAGAGCCCGCTCCGTTCCGCTCCGAGCCCGCTCCGTTTCCGAAGGAGCCGACAGAGTCCGCTCCAGAGCCTGCTCCGTTCCGGGAGCCCACGCAGTTCGCTCCAGAGCCCGCTCCGTTCCGGGAGCCCACGCAGTCCGCTCCATTCCGGGAGCCCACGCAGTCCGCTCCATTCCGGGAGCCCACGGAATCCGCTCCAGAGTCCGCTCTGATCCGTGAGCCCACGGAGTCCGCTCCAGAGCCCGCTCCGGTCTGGGAGCACACAGAGTCCGCTGCAGAGCCCGCTCCGATCCGTGAGCCCATGCAGTCCACTCCGGTCCTGGACCCCGCTCCAGTCTGGGAACCCACAGAGCCCGTTCCAGGGCCAGCCCCACCCTGGCACCCCCGTGTGCCCATTGCTCCAGGCCCTCTTCCATTCCACGGGCCTGGCCCACCCCCCTCCTAGACATTTTTCTGTTTAGTGTGTGTGGAACGTCTGGGATCCGCTCCTTAAAGGGGGGGTCATGTCACAGTCCTGCTGGTGTGCCCAGGCTGGCCACCAGATGTCTCTGTGTGTTGAGCACATGGCTTGTTGTTTGTTGGTGCCATGTGCTCCCATGTCTATTGTCTGTCCCCTCCCATCTTGTTACTTAATCATTGTTTCAGTGGCTCCAGCTGTGTCTCCCTCGTTACCCTCGTTTGTCTCCCTATATAGCCTCCTGGTGTCTGCAGTCTTGTGCTGATCCGTTGTCTTTCGTGTGTCTTACGTCGTGTGAGTGTTTAATGTTTGACTGTGCTCCAGTCTTCTGCCTGCCGGCCTGCTTGTTTTTCCCCTTCGGGGTGGTTTTTGTTGCTCTTTTTGTTTCAGTTTTATTAAACACCATTTCCTCTGCACTTGAGTCCTCGACCTCATCTTTCCTGACAGTAGCCTTAATATGTTGATATGTAGTCCTCTCTAAACTCTCCAAAAACATGCATAGCTTACTTATTTTCTAAGAGTTTATCAAAGTTATATAAACAGTATCAGAAAAGTACAACCTTACAGGTCACAGAAAAGCATTACCAAGCTTCCAACAGCTTGTTTTGCCATTGTACCTTTTTTGGTTACTATTGCTATTGCAAATTGACTCACTATCAGCACCTCATCTACAAATCCATTAATCTGAAATAAGCATCACTGTACTTTTACCTTTTGACCCGAGCTGCAGTTCTTCACTACCTTTTAAAAAAAAAAATAATTACTATACATAAAATATCTCAGATTTTGAACTTGAGTAGTTAGTCTGCAAATAAGCACCAATATGCAACACGCTGAAGCAAGAACAAATGAAAATGTATTCACTGAAATTCATTGAATGAGCTACACCTACATTTATTTTACTTTTTGTGTTATATGGACACCAGGGTGTTAACACGATCCTTTACTTTTCAGCAGAGATGAAGATTATTCAAATGGAAATGAGTCATGGGACAAAAAGAGATTCAATTGTGCTAGAAGTGAATTCAGACTTTACAATTAACTGCAGATATGTGAAAAATGTGCATGCTCAAATTCAGGGTCAGGATAGTAATTGGAACAAACATAATATATTCAATACGTTTCATTTTTGGAAAATTAAAGTTCTTTGTGCCGTGTCGAATCATAAATTCCACACAAAAGTCTGATACGAAACGATCATATCACAAAGAGTCTTCTACATCTGTAGAGACAGCTGAACACACACAAACAGAGGCGCTATAAGTACCAGAGCTCCATATACCCTCAAGGTCTTCTTTGCATTATGGTATAAAGGCATCGGTCCCACATGGAAAGACAAAGCAGTCACTCACAACTGATCTGAATACGCTATTTTGGTAATGGTATGGCTAACCGTAACAGAAACAATTTTGTTTACGTGTACTGTAAATAAGGAACAAGGCAGTAAATTGATTTGTTGTTGCACGTTCCCATGTAGACCGCACTAAGCCTGACCTGTTGATTTGTTGCGTCTTTTTTATATGAGCGTCATTGACTGTATGACCTTTGGTGAGACATTTCTGAACATGTAACATTTAAGTCTCCAAGAAATGACTATTGAACCACCCCCCTCTACTTGCACACAAGGCCAGCGTTTCTTAACTCTCTCACTGCCTAATTCATTCCTTAGCCTCGTCTCATGCATACCACTCAAAGCGTTATGGATAATCTGATGTGTAGTGGGGGAGGGGCTTCACGGACAGTGTTTCTTTGGAGATTGGGAGTGCAGTATGGGTGTTAAAGGGGCCAATACAAAAATATTACTCATTGATGTAATGTAAGCCTTCTGAGTGTGCAGTGTATGTTTTCAGTAGATGTTGATAGATTTGTTTAGGCTACTTAGTGTTTCCTGAACTGAATCCAGTTACTGAATCTCCAGCGCCACGCCAAAACACATTATATTTCACCTGATATGAGTCTGCAGTCTGAATTTGATACTATGACATACGAAGACAGAGTAGCCTTCCACAGAATAATATTAGGACGATAGGTTACATACGTGAAACACAAACAGAATGATTTTCATGTAAACAATATATGCATTTTCGGATTCATTAAAGTGTTTGCATCTCAAAGTGTGGTGTGTGTAATTGGTGCGTAAAACATCCAAACATTTTGTTTTCTTAGGCAAACTGATTTTAATAACAACATACTGTCAAAATATCATATATTATAGAGTACTCCAATAACCTGTTTTATTTACTATATAACACATACACTTCGTGTTTCATATTTTTTTTTACTTGCTATTTGTTTGTAATTATTTGTGAAATGTATTAGCAATTTTGGAGTGAAAATAGTTTCAAAGTAAATCCTAAACCTATTTTTTTTCAGTGTATGTACCATAATAATATTACATGAGTTTGTTTGGCCTTATATAGGTTATATAAAGCTATTGAGGTTAAACTTGCAGGTCTTTTTGCAACATACTGAAGCCAAACTTGAAACAATATTTCTGTACACAAATAATTTGTCTAGTTGTAATTCATTCAAATACACTATCAAATCTGATGCTTTTGTGAATCTGGAGGAGAGTTTGACTAAATTACTTCACACATATTTACAAAAGTTTCACGAATGAGGGGCAGTGATTGAGTTATCGTCACTTGCTGCACACAAAAACAAAAATATACATTGTAGACGCACCCAATCATGATCATCCTCACAGAAACCACTTACCACTATTAAAAAAAAATAAAAATAATAACTAAAATAAAATCTATGATACAAATATGTTATTGTTTTGTAAATTATGTTAATTAATTTAATAGGGGCTATTTCTGTGCTAAATATTTTTCACCCCCAAAATAGCTTTGTAGCACCTCAATTATCATGGCAATGATATTGCAGATGTTTTCTTATTAAATCATTTAACAAAGAATGACACACTTCCCCTGATCTGCATACCTTTCAAAATAGCTTTTCATAGACAAAATCTCAGTTTCCAAACTGAACAGCAGGAGACTTATTAACTCAAATTCAATAAAAGAAACAGACCTTGGTCTCTGCACTGCTAATTGCTACAGTAAAAGCTTCTTGGGTTTTCTTGATGACATAATTGAACTTGCTTTTGCATTTAATACAAAAGTTACACACAAGCTACACAGAACAAACAAATAAGTCATTACAAATCAAACTAAACATTAACGAACATGTGTTTTTTTATGCAATTGGGAAAAGTAGCAATTCTGGATATGGTGTATTTTATTGTGCCATCTTTAGATATTAGTTTGTCAAACTTAAATATTTGATGCCATCAAAACCTCAGAATCAAGTTTCTTTTTAAGAGCTGCTTAAAAAGTAGGTTTTTTAAAGAACTGCTCGAATGTACATATTAAACAACAATGACAGATCCTGTGAGTAAAAGCCACACCAGAAAGTAGATTCTCAAATGAGTCATTTGCTAATTCCTGCTCTTCACATACAAACATCAAAGCTACTGATTGATGCACAAATTCAGCTAAGTCCTAATTATCTGGCAGCTGTCACTTGGTATTGGCTTGATGTTGAGCACGGCGCAGATTGTTATCTCTGTGTTCAAAAAATTCTGACAAATAATATAGGTAACTAGCTTTTAATTAAAATAGATATTCTGTAAATGAAAAACATCAATTGGCTTTTCAGTGATTTGTCAATGCGCACAACAATAAAATGTCATTGTTTTAATCATGTACAGCAATCCAATCTCTATTTTCTCAGTTTTTTTGTAAATTGTTTCTAATCCTTATTCGCCCCTAATACAAAAATACATAAATAGCGAACAAGAACATTTTCTACAGCTGAAGGCTATGCCCTTTTCCCCACTCCCCAACAACATCTCCTGGCATAGAATGACTTCCAAGATTAGGGAATGGGTAGCTCTGTAAGAGCCGACAGATGGGGAGCCTAATTTAGTAAACCATTAGCTGGCAAAAAAGCAATAGCTCCCTTCCTCCACTTCACACGCTGAGGCCTGAGGATTGTCGTGCTGTTTGTAAACTTGCACGTAGAATATTTGGGCACTCTTATGAATTTTCTGAGCTGAATGTCTGCAGAATGTATTTAAATAGAAAACTAGTGTTTGAAAATGTGATAAAAACATGTCAGAGACAGTTTAATCAACTATAAGCAAGTCAGAATATTAGAACACTGAAGTACGGAGCCCCTTAAGGGACATGGTGGTGGACATTTTGTTTCAAATGTTTTGTGCTCACTCAAAAAACTTTGCGTTCTCTTGCAAAACCAGTTGAGTTCGGACAAACTCTTCCTGTTTACTTAACAGCTTGCAGTACGTTCATACAGCTCCGTATGTTCACAATGGAGCCATGGCTCTAAAACAATTACGAATTCGACAAATTCGATAATAATAAATACTGATACAATTATTAGGCTAATATTAATAACCTTATTAATAATATTACTATTAATAAAGCATTAATATGAACGCAACGCCCTGCACGTTAACATTTTTCTCCCCCATAGAATATATACTATATTATGCAGGGCCAGCCCGTGGCAGTAGCCTAGGGCACAACATTCCTTGCGCACTCTTACACCCATACATTAAAGTCCGCGTGAACCGGAAGTTGCTACGGACTTTATTTCAGTATGAAGGAATCCATGGGTTCCAAAGACGTCACTTCCGCTATGCTCTCCGCCATATTTGTGTCCTATGTGACAACGAGCACAGCACATCTCTATGAGATTTAATAAATAATATGAATATATTGAAATAAACTACCTGTTACTACCATTTCCCACACTGATCCCTGGACTCGATTGTATTGTTTGGATAGCAAGTGCAACAGTTAAACCATGTAATCTCCTGATTGTAAATTTAAAACTGACATCAGCTCAAAGCACTTTTGAGTCAATGACTCAATGATAATGTAACAAGATAACAACATTTATTTCTGTGATTCAAAGCTGAATTTTCAGTATCATTACTCCATTCTTCAATGCATGATCCTTCAGAAATCATTCTAATGTGCTGATTTATAATCAATGTTGGAAACAGTTGAGCTGTTTTATAAAAAAAAAAAAATTGGAACCTGTGATGCTTTTTTGGGTATCATTGATATAAAAAAGAACAGCATTTATTCAAAATAGAGATGTTTTCTAACAATATCAATCTTTGATTTCACTGTTTCTATCCGTTTAACAAATCCTTGCTGAATAAAAACTAATTTCTTTAAAAACAAAAAATGACCTCAAGCTTTTGAAGGGTAGTGTATTTTGTTACAAAAGTTATATTTTAAATAAATGCTGTTCTTATTTAACTTTTTAATTCATCGAAGAATCCTGCAAAAAGTATCACAGGTTTTCAACATTGTTAATAATTCAACATTGCATAAAATCCGAAGTAAATTAATAACGTATATTAAAATTTGATTTGATCAAATAAATGCAGGCTTGATGACTAAAAGAGACTTCTTGCAAAACTATAAAATAGTAATATATCCAATCTTTTGACCTAGGCTATAAGCCCCCCTCCCCCCACATCTTGCCCCCTTTTTACATTTGAGCCCCTGCCCCTACGGATCGATCATCAAACTAATTAAAATAATCTTAGAATAAAATAAAATTCAATTCAATGAAAAATGATACGATTTGACAACATGTCATGTTGGAGGTCGGAAGAGGGAACGTCCAAGCTGAAATGCCCCACTTCTAACTTCAGTGAGTTCCAGTCAATCACAAACAGAAGAAAAAAACAACCACAAAATGCTGCCTTTCGTTTTGAAAACAGCTGATGAAAAGCTAGAATTAAGGTATCATTTTATAAACTTAAAGTCTAATGTTTTTAAGTTGGAAGCAGTGGCGTCAAATGATCGATCTGCCAGGAGTTCACAGGTCGGATATCCGACTTCAAGCGGTGTTCCAGGCGTTATTTCCAAGTAGGAGGTGGGAAAAATCCTAATTTCGAGTTGACTGGAACGCTGCATAATTTAATCACTTTCTGCGTCATGACGTAATTATAATACATCAGCATGGCAACATCAATACATCAGCATGGTGCAAGCAGTTAAAATAGTTTTGCAATTTATGTGCTCTTAAAATATCACTTCTAAAAAATAAGTGAAAAAATAAAATGATCAGGGGCCCAAGGCAGGAAAAGACACAGAGGAGCAGAAAAAAAGAGCAATATTGAGGTAAAAATAGCAAATTAACGACTGTGTATAGCCCGTGATGTTCATGTAGTGTTTTGAAATAGGCTTTTTAGAACATCTGAACTGGCAGCACTGACACTGTGGAACGTTTGCTTGAGTTAACTGCTTATTTATTTTTACTTTATTTTCTTTAAAAAATAAATTTAAGCTTCTGTAATGTTGTTTTATTTCCAGTTACATTACTGCTTGCTTTTAATTCACCAAAAAGTGTCTAAATGTCTTTTGAAAAAGACCATGACTATAGGACTATAATCTAGCGTTCATAAAATGAAATAATTTAAGTTTAAGTATGTCATTTTCCACTGATTTGCCCTTTGTTTAATTTTTGTGTGATTCTTCCAGTGACTGAAAGTCAAAAGGGGGCAGTCGTGGCTCTAGTGAATCCGAGGTTGTGGGTTCGAATCTCCGCTCCGGCAGGTATTGTACACGACTGAGGTGAGACCCTTGAGCAAGGCACCGAACCCCCAACTGCTCCACAGGCACCGCTGTGTCGGCTGCCCACTGCTCCAAGTGTGTGTGTGTGCACTTGGATGGGTTAAATGCAGAGCACAAATTTCACTGCTGGTTATACTCTGTATAATTGTGTATGTGACAAATAAAGCTCATCTGAGCTTAATCATTATTATTATTTATAATTTGTTTTCTTATCACAATTGAATTTACTACTTATGTTAATACTTATTGGTAGTTATGTTATGTTAGTTATGTTTATGTTATGTTATGTTAAGTTATGGTAAAGTATGAAAAATCGCATTTTCTGAATTTTTTTAGTGGGGGTGGGGGCAGAAATAAAAATCTCGCCTAGGGCACCAACAGAGCCTGGGCCAGCCCTGCTGTACTGTGTACATGCAAGCCCAACATATGAGCTGAATTGCACGATAAGCGTTTTCTCCCATAGAAAAGCGCACTTAACATACTGAATATAAAAAACTGTGATAAAAAGCCCAAGTTTTATATTTTATTAAAAAACATACGCACAGAAAAGCAATGTGCTAGGAGCTTTTTTGTGTGTTTGTCTTTGGGGTGTTGTAATGTTTTCTAAAGTGTAGGAAACTAGAAAGAAACAGGAGACATGGATTGGATCGAATTCTTTATTGAGAACACAAGCTGTTTGAATCTGGTCATCAAATAATCTTAAGAAATTACAAGGTTATTTTATAGAATTTTTGGAGGAGGGATTCGTGAGACAAATCAAACAAAGCAGCACTGAGGGAGGCGTTAGTTTGTTACTGTGTTCTAATCTCATCAACACATTCACAAGCTAGACATAATCCAATCACCTATGAATCCACGTTGGGCGCAGGGGGCTGAAAGAATGACAACTAATCCCAATCAACCTAACGAAATAGTGGGCCAGGGTTCTTTGAATCAACCCAGGTTTCTTTGTCTCTGCCAAACAGTTTTGGCAAAGCACAGTTTACATTAAAGGAAGTGAATAATAAGAATGCAAATAAAACATTTAAATACAATTTGTAATCCCACAGGGGAGAAAATAGGTGAAACGAGCGTTCCGTTCTGATTCTGCTTGTGTGCGTAGTATAACTGTAAACTTTTGGCATTTTAAATCCACCGTCTTCCGTTCAAGCCTACCGTAAGCTTTCTATGGGGGAGAAAAAGCTTAAAGTGCAGAGCATTGAGTTTATATTCTGGACTGTTCTGCTTTATTAATAGTAATATTATTAAAAAGGTTATTAATATTAGCCAAATCATTTTATCAGTATATATTATTATCGAATTTGGTCCTCCAATGTCACTGTTTTAAAACATTAAGCCACATTAAGCATTTGAGAATGTCAAACCGTGCCATGAAACGCTGACTGTTTCTTTATTCTCGAGTCCAGGTTCCAAATGAAACTCAATGAACCGCTCCATTGTGAACATACATTAGGTTATCATATCATTATCATACATCAGTTGTATGAACCTAATGTAATGCAAGCTGTAAAGTAAACAGGAAGAGTTTGTCCGAACTCAACTGGTTTTGCGAGAGTACTCAAAGTTTCTCGAGGGAATGCAAAAGTTTTGCGAGAGAATGCAAAACATTTGGAAAAAAAATGTCCTCCCACCCCAATTGTTTTCCTCCACCATGTCCCTCAAGGGGCTCCGTACTGACGACTGGAGCAATGATGCTGAAAATTCAATTTAGCAAAAAAACTGTTATTTTAAATTGTAATAATATTTTATAATATTACTGTTTTACTGTAGTTTTGATCAAATAAATGAGGCCAATGTGAGCATAAAAGACTTCTTTCAAAAACATTAAAATATCGTACCAAACCCAAACCCTGAAAAGTAGTGTAAATGAGTAAACAATAATTCATATATATATATATATATATAATATATATATATATATATATATATATATATATATGCATGCGAACTTTCCCTGTATTATTAGGTCTCTAGAAGCCCCCTCCAACACTATCTTCCTGTCTCTCTTACCTGAAACACTATTTCAGCGGTCATGGTAAACCTTGTGCTGGAAAAAAAATTATTTGTTATCAACAGTTCCATTAAGAATCTTTGACATCCACGGAACCTTTCCATTCAACAGAAGGTTCTATTTGAGTGGGAAAAAACTTTTTTTTATATTACTAAAATGTTTTTCACATTCAGAAAAAAACTGTTTTGTCAAAATTTCTTTGGGGGAATCAAAAATGGTTCTTCTATGGCTTTGAGTGTGTTAGAGTGTTTGTATTACAGTTTTTTACAATCGCTATGACATTTTTTCCAATACTTCTAACAATTTTTCTAAACTCTTAACACAGTTAGCACAACATCCGTCTGTGTAAACTATACAATTAACACATTTCTTGTTGCTTTGACACAAAATGCATACAATTAACACAAATTTAAAATGCTTGAACTTCTTTTACACACAAGCTCAACCAAGACCAAAACAATGTCATTTTACTGCCAAATTTTCTAATGCTTTCACACTGTATGTCAGAACAGATAACATCATGTTCTAAAACTAAATTATAGGCTAAAGTCAAAGTGAACAGCTGTTCATATTGTGAATTGAAATACAAATATGTCCCCTGTATTTTATTTCATTGCTAATGAGAAACAGCTGATCAAAGTTATGCAAATATATATACATTACAGCTGATTCCCATATAGGAAACACACTCAGGTGTTGAGGTTCTTTCAATTACATGAGCATATGGTATAAAGTAAAAGAGGACCTCTTTGGGCTGATTTTGTGTGGAAAAGGAACAATACAGAGCAACACACACAAAAAAAGAAAAATGCCTGCACGAAGGAGAGGAAGACAAGTACCAGGACAAGGGAGAGGAGTGGGGCAAGGGAGAGGAGTGGGACAAGGGAGAGGAAGACAAGTACCAGGACAAGGGAGAGGAGTGGGACAAGGGCAAGGGAGAGGAGTGGGACAAGGGAGAGGAGTGGGACAAGGGAGAGGAAGACAAGTACCAGGACAAGGGAGAGGAGTGGGACAAAGGGAGAGGAGTGGGACAAGGGAGAGGAAGACAAGTACCAGGACAAGGGAGAGGAGTGGGAGGGTACAAGTACAAGGCAAGGGACAAGGGACAAGGGCAAGGAGAGGAAGAGTGGGACAGGGACAAGGACAAGGTAGAGGGAGGGGAGTTAGAATGTGTGTTGGCGCTCAAAGAAGAGCCAGAGCTAGAGTAACTGATGAAATAAGAGCTACTATAATAGATCATGTCATAAACCATGGGCTATCATACAGAGAGGCTGGTGAACGAGTACAGCCAAATCTCAGCCGGGACACAGTGGCATCCATTGTTCGGATTTTTCGAGAAACCAACAGGTAGGATATTGTATGAGAGCTTCTCCTACTGCAAAGTGTACATTTTACCATGTATTACAGTGACTGTATGCCTCCTGTCTCTAATATGTAACACTATTTTGTCTCTCTAAGGATTCAACGTCTACCTCCCTCAGGGGGCAGAGGAAAGGTCCTAAATGAAGAACAGGAACTTGCAATTGTCAACATGGTGATTGCTGACAATGAAGTTAAATTGAAGGACATTCAATCGAGAGTTGTAGAAAATAACCTTGTCTTTGGGAACATTGCAGCAATCAGCATAACATCCATTTCTCGGACTCTAGCTAAACACAGAGTGCGAATGAAACAACTATACAAAGTTCCTTTTGAAAGGAACAGTGAGCGCATCAAAGAACTCCGTCGCCAATATGTCCAAGTAAGGTTATGCAATACAGTCATTACTGTACACTACATAGTGTGTTTTGCAGTAAACTTCTCTATAAACCTGGAGTACAGTAGGACATACAGTAAAGCATTTACACACACTGTGTCTGATTACTTTCAGAGAGTCATGGAGTTGGAGGCCAATCAAGTCCCTCATGAAATGATCTACGTTGACGAGGCTGGCTTCAACTTGGCGAAAAGGCGTCGGCGTGGAAGAAACATAATTGGCAAAAGGGCCACAGTTACCGTGCCGGGCCAGAGAGGAGCCAACATCACCATGTGCGCCGCAATCTCCATCAATGGTGCACTCCTGAATAAATGTGTGATTGGCCCATACAACACCGACCGCCTTCTCCTGTTTTTAGAAGACTTGCACGAAAGACTTGTGCCAGAGGTAGAAAGGGGACAGGTGGGAGACCTGTCAATATATGTGATCACATGGGACAATGTGGCATTCCACCATTCCCGTGCAGTCACAGCCTGGTTTGATGCCCATCCGAGGATGATGTCCCTTTTCGTTGCCCCTTACTCCCCTTTCCTCAACCCCATTGAGGAGTTTTTCTCAGCCTGGAGATGGAAGGTTTTTGACCATCGTCCACAGGACCAAATGTCCCTCCTGGATGCAATGGATGCTGCATGCCAAGACATCACAGCTGAACACTGCCAGGGGTGGATAAGGCATACCAAAAGATTCTTCCCAAGATGCCTTGCCAGAGAAGATATCAGATGTGATGTGGATGAGAACATGTGGCCAAACGCAGAAGACCGGGCCGATTAGATTACATTTATTATTACTGTATTACTGTATTATGTTTTACAATTCTTCGGTGGGTTTTTCTGTTTGTATATTCATATAATACAGTAAATGACAGCTATCTTGCACATTTTGTTTTCTTTCTTGTTTTTCTAATGCAAATAAAGCCTTTACTGCAGCAATTCTGTCTCTGTCTCTTTTTTCCCACATAAACCGTTCATTCTATAAAGCTACTCTGAGATGGGTCATTCAATTTTTGTATAACATTTCTGCAGCAAAAAAACAACAAAATAAACCCAAATAGAAAAAGAAACTTTAGTGTAAAACACAACCTCTGATCAATGCTATATACTCTCTATTGTATATGGTCAGACCTGACACCTAAAACAATGCAGTTTCTGTAATTCCATTTGATGTTAGTGTTTTTATGATATTGTGCTATGATTGATTAAATGTTACTGTTGGAAGAGAACATGTGTTAGTGTTTTGGACTAATAATTTGATTTTGAGACATGTTTGCAGTGTTTTGGTAGGTGTAGTGTATTGTGTTAGTATATTATTGTAATTTGAAAATTAGTGTTGGAGTTTAGTTTGCAATGTGTGATTTTGAGCATGAAATTAACTGTTTTGTCAATTGTGTGTTGTAGGTGTGTTGGTGCGTTAAGAGTTTAGAAAAATTGTTAGAAGTATTGGAAAAATTGTCATAGCGATTGTAAAAAACTGTAAACCATTCCTTCTACTCTCCAACTGCTTTCTTTTTCTCTCATTGCGATCAAATTAAGCCACAAAACATATATATACACTTTTAATGATTTTTTTTGTTGCAAGTAATATTTGTATTTGATTGCATTTTTAAATATTGATTAAATAATTTTTATTAAGTTTCATTAATTAATTTCATTAGACAATGTTTTATGATAAATTTGTACATTATTTTATAAAGTTTGTATTTTATGTATAATCTATTTTATTTCTAACCATTCTAAATTATTTTAAATACATTTTTAAATAGTTTTAAACCTTTTTAAATTCCTTGTTTTATTGTTGTGATTAGTTTTTTATGATTATTTTACTTCCTTTTTTGTAAAGCACTTTGAATTACCATTGTGTATGAAATGAGCTATATAAATAAACTTTCCTTGCCTAAATCATAAAAAAAATTAAAAGGAAAACATGAAATTTAGGAGATGATGTAAAATGTATTTCACGGGGCCCTAAATAAAAAATTAGCTTACTTACTGGTGTTTAATTGTGAACAAACAAGTTATGTTTACATTCATTCTCAAGGTGTAAGATTTAGCACAAATCATATGGGTTAGCTTTTGATATTTTATCAAAGGGAAAACTAAGCCATGAAAGTGAAGAAACAGATATGCCAGAAATCAACAGCTAGTGGTTAATATTTTTTTTACTGCAGCAGAGAGACCCAGCGTGTCCACGGGCCATTGTGTTTGATTAATGTGCGTGGTGTGGTCTAGTTGTAGTTAAATCTCTGAGCTGGTAAATGAAATGAGTAAATGAGGTTCAAACTCCTCTGGGATGATCCAGTAAGCATTGCACCATTGAGCAAGGCACGTAACCAAGGTTGCTCCAGGGGGACGGCTACTGAATTAACTGTTTTATTCATAATCAGAATCTGGATCAGAATGAGCTTTATTGTCAGGTATGTTTACACATACAAGGAATTTGTTTTCGTGACAGAAGCTACCGCAGTGCAACAGAATGACAGTGACAGAACAAAAACAGATAATAAAAAGAAGAATTAAAAAGACCAAGTAAACAAGGAATAACAATACACAAATTGACAAATGTATGTACAGATATATAACAATGGACGGTTTTGTATGTACAGGTATATTATGTGCAATATAAAATGTGAAGTGTAGACCAAGTGTGTTAGATAAATACGTATATAAGTGTATAAATAGTGTGTGTACCAAAATTATTGTCAAGTGTTCATGAGATGGATTGCTTGGGGAAAGAACCTGTTTCTGTGTCTGGTCGTTCTGGTGCTGGACCAGATGGTAACAGTTCAAAGAGGGAGTGTGCTGGATGTGAGGGGTCCAGAGTGATTTTGCCAGCCCTTTTGTTCACTCTGGATAAATACAGTTCTTGGAGAGTGGGGAGGGTTGTACCAATGATTCGCTCAGCAGTCTGGACTACTCTCCGTAGTCTTCTGAGGTCAGATTTGTAGCTGGTGAGCTGAACCAGACAGTTATTGATGTGCAGAGATTCATGGTGGCAGACAAAATTCAATGACAAACTGTTGACAGAATTGTTGTGGTAGAAGGTTTCTCAATGTTGGCAGAGTAGAACTGTTTCAGCATCTCCTGTGGCAGGTTGAACTTCCTCAGCTGGAAGCACAGCCTCTGCTGGGCCTTTTTCATAACGGACTCGATGTGATTGTCCCACTTCAGGTCCTGAGAAATTGTGGTGCCCAGGAATCTGAATGACTCCACTGCAGTCACAGTGCTGTTCATGATGGTGAGTGGGGGAAGGGGGGGGGGGGGGGTTGAGCGTGTTAAGCTCCAGGTTGTTAAGACTGCACCAGACAACCAGCTCCTTAAACTCCTGTCTGTTAGCAGATTTGTCACCGTCCTGGATGAAGGCCGATCAGTGTGGTGTCGTCTGCAAACTTCAGGAGCTTGAAAGAGGGGTCTTTAGATGTGCAGTCATTGGTGTAGAGTGAGAAGAGCAGCGGGGAGATAAATGAAATGCCACTATAAGCATCCGCTAAATTACTAATTAGGTAAATCATTTGTTAATTAATTAGTGTCCAGTTCAAGATGCTTTGGCTGACGTACATACTTCACTCATAGCAAGCAGAACAGTGCTGGTAACTAAACAGAATCATTTACATTTACATTTATTCATTTAGCAGATGCTTTTATCCAAAGCGACTTACAGTTGAGGAATACAATAAGTGATACAAAGAGGCAAACTGTCACAGGAAGTGCTTGTCATACAACATTTCAGGCATTGTTCAGAGCAAAACAAGCTTGACAGTTAAAGAAAGAGAGCAAAGTTTTTTTTTTCAACATAATATATTATACAGTATTATTTTTAAACTGTAGCCTTATATTGATATTAATTTAGTGTTTCACAACGTTTAAAAAACTATACAGGCTAACATTTTCAATAAAAAAGACAAAAGAAAGCAGCTTTATAATACTGGGAAAACCCACCAGCTACACCAACCTTTTATTTAAACAGCCAAGACATGTTATTTTTATTTCCAAAAGGGAAACGCAAAGGCTGTTGAGATGTAAAAATCAGAACTCATTTTCTTTAATTAAATGTATCTTTTACTTTGAAAGTAAAGGATGACTGATTTTTACCCTTTAAGACATTTGTAAAATAGAGTGATAGATTAAGACAAAAGCAAATACAATAGAAAGTTTTGTTTCTTAATGGTATGGATAATTCGACTTCGGCAAGTGGGCATATAATGGGAGTGAATCACTTACAGTAGTTTATTTAAGAAGTCGCTTGATGCTCAAATGCTTTTTTGAGGCTGGTGCTCTTTTACGTCTTCCTATCATCACAAAACTTGCTTCAGATTGTGTTTAATATGGACTTTAACCCACTCGCCTGCTCTGTTGACATATAGTCGCCATAATTTGCATCACCTTACGATGCTGCAGCAGTTTAGCCTGTTTCCCAAGCATGGGGTCTGTTGCCATGGCAAAATATTGAAATATTCAGAACGGTTCAGCCATTACCTGACATTCAAAGAGTTACAAAAGATATCCTTTACTCAGGGACTGAAAAAATACATTGCCTGTTGTATCTTTATTATTATTTGTCATATTATCTTGATAGCCTAGATTAAGACCATGGTGTGTTTTGTTTGAAACATTTAGCATATTATTTTTCCAAAATCTTTGGTAGCTTTACATTTCTGTTCAGAGTATGTCGAGAGAATGACCTGCATGATTTTGCCTTGAGCAAGGAGCGTTTTTATCTCTTTTTTTTAAGACTCTTGCTCCAAACTCACTTCAAAAGCACTCCATCACGATAATATTCGAATACCCGAAGTTTCTGCATGAATTCACCATTTGTTAAAACATGTAAATGCACTATTAGTAGTCTGAAAGAAAGGTGGAATTTGTGAAATATCATTGAGAAGGCATTGGTCAGAAACACTGAAAATAATGATGTGCGAAGAGCAGGAATGGCTCATTTAAAAAGATGAAAAATAAGTTAATTTTACATTCGAACCGGAGGAACATTTTCATAGTTCCTATAACTATTGGTGGTATCCGCTTTTTGCCTTGTTTGCACCGCAGGAATGATTTTAGCTACAGGAACAGCTTTTGGTGGGACTAAATTATCTCCTCCTTTAGAATATGGTCTAACCCAGCACAACGGGAACTACCAGCGACAAAAGTTTACGATGATTGGCTGAATGCATGACATTCTAAAACAACGGTTCCCACCATCTTTAAAAAGTCATGTAAATGCACATGCGCTAATATGATGGCGATGTGAATGAAATAGACCTAGGGACAGGTTTAGCATTTATGGACCACTCTGGTAGCCAGTTCCTATAACTGAGTTCCTATAACTACCCAGTGCGAAAGTCCCTGTAATATCTAATGAAGCACTATACGTCACTGTTGTATACCAAATATAGCTGTTGTGCTCGTTGGGACCAGAGTTCAATTCTGAGTGTTTAGACCGGTTTACACCAAGACAAATATCCGATGTGAAATTTAAAGTGCCCCTATTATGGGTAATGAAAGATTCAGATTTTGGTTTTGGGAGTCCTCAACAACAGGTTGACATGCATGCAAAGTCAAAAAACACTTTCATTGTCTTATAATATGCATTTATTTTTATCTTACTTGCTCAGTGACTCCCAAACGATTAGCTCAATGATTAATTTTTCCAAACCCCGCCTTTGCGTGGCGCTAATCTGCGGTGATTTGTCCGATTGGTTTCATTTTTTATTTCATCATGCCTGCAATAATGCCTGATAAAGCAGCGTTTGTGCTGCTTTGTGTACAGCGTTACCATGGAAACAGCTATTTTGCTCCAAAAGCAGCCCCTAGTGGCAAAGAATGAATTTGCATTTTCATTCAGACCAACGCGAAAAGACCAGCATATGCTAATGTTTCATGTTGACTCAACATAAAACGGCTTGGGATTTGTTTTAAAAACGACTCTTTTCAGTGATTCAGAGTCTACTCTTTCTTTACTTTCTTTTCTTTACGACAACTTTATACACGGTGCACTTTCAGATTTAAAACTTTGCATGATGTTTTCATTCACTTAGAGCTGTGTTATACACTGCATGAAAAGTAATTTTCAGAAATCCATAATAGGAGCACTTTAAGTGAATGAGTGAAGTTAAAGGGATAGTTCACCCAAAAATAAAAATTACCCCATGATTTACTCACCATCAAGCCATCCTACGTGTATATGACTTTCTTCTTTTAGACGAATGCAGTGGGAGTTATATTAATAAATGTCCTGGCTCTTCCAAGCTTTATTATTACATTGAATGGGTGTTGAGGTTTTGAAGCAAAATGAAGTGCGTCGATCCATGATTAAAAATTCTCCCACACGGCTCTGGGGGATTAATAAAGGCCTTCTGAATCTAAATGATGCGTTTGTGTAAGAAAAATATCCATATTTAAAATGTTATAAACCGTAATCTAAAGCATAAATAAATAACTGTCATATTCATGTTCACAAGAGAGTGGTGTCCAGCGGATGGCGTAGGCGTAGCGTAAAAGTGATGAATGCGGAAGCGCAGAGGAGAGAGCAAAACACAAGTCATGAAAAATGTCTCAGGATTACGATAGAAGCCAAGTGGAGACCGGTTTTCCTTTGCTGTAAACAAAACTTGGTTCTCGTGAGACTAGCATATTCTCACCGGAGCTTATGCTACGTTCTGTGTCATCCGCTGGAACACCACTATTTCATGAACGCGAATACGACAGTTAGCGGAAGTTAGAGATTACAGTTTATAACGTTTTTATTTATTTATTTATTTAGTCATTTACCAGATGCTTTTATCCAAAGCGACTTACAAATGAGGACATTATAGAAGCAATCAAAACCAACAAAAGAGCAACAACATGCAAGTGCTATTACAAGTCCTGGTTAGCATAACGCAGTACACGTAGGAAGGTTTTTTGTTTTGTTTTTTGTTTTAAGAAAACGAGTATATAGAATATAGAACAAAGAAACCTAGAGTTAGTTTTACAAGAAAAGCTAGCAGTTAGAGAATAAATATGCAATTGATAGAGGGTCAAATGTGTCTGTGTTTTTTTTAAATAAAAAAGACAGATTAAATAAAATTAGAATAGAGAGTGCTAGAGTTTGAGGGTCAAATAAAGATGGAAGAGATGTGTTTTTAGCCGTTTCTTTAAGATGGGTAAGGATTCAGCTGCTCGGATTGAGTTAGGCAGATCATTCCACCAGATGGGAACATTTCATGAAAAAAAAATATGGAATATGTTTTAAATATGGATATTTTTCTAACACAAACACATTGCACTTTTTTAACGAAAACTGTTATATTCTCTTTTTCCGTCGCACAGCGAATCACGGCGAGTCATGTACTAGTTTCAGGTTTTCACTCCTCAGAAAACAAAGTACAAAAGCTGTCACTGGGTACAAAAGGTACAAATATGTATAATTTAGGTACTAATATGTACCCTTTACGTGCGTATATGCAACCTTTATGGGTAAATAAGGTATACCAGTCTACCTTTTTTCTGACAGTGTGTTTACATGGCCAGTAAGAGGTTTGTATCAGAGAATGGACTTGTCGAACATATTTGCAAACTCATGTTTAAGTTTAATTGACGTCTAAATGTTAGTGGAGGCCATAAGAAAAGAGAGCTTGCCTAGGGCACTAGTTCATCATGTGGGCATCGAGCAACGCCGTGCAGTAGAGGAACGCCAAAGGTTTGGGCTGAAGGCACAGGAGACACACATGGGTCAAGTGTATGGAAGAATGATATGAATACCTTTAAAACATTTCTCAACATAACCACTGCGTTAATGACTGAGAGGGTAGCAGGTTGTCTCACACAATAACTAGCTGAGGTCAGTGCATTGCCTTGGGTGAGCACCCGTACTGCACAAGTGGTTGTGAGAAGAAAAATAGTTAATCGAAGGTTTGGCAACAAGGACGAGAATTTCAGAGAGAAAAAGCTGAAATGTCAGACCGACAGTACTCTAAATAGACAGAGAATGAGGTAAAGAGAGAAGATAATGACGGCTCTCTGTCTAGAGTTTCTTGTCATTTTGCTCCCAGCAAGAGTAAAAAAATTTGCAATGTTTTTTGTTTATTTTTTCTCATTCTGCAACAATCCACTCTTTGGAAATGCATGACTCATATACCAATGCATTTTATCCATTTTAAAAAAGATCACAGGTTTGCATCACAGCAAACAATTTAAACACTTCTTGGTGGTGTAAAGCGTCTACTTGTGGTCGCACTTGTTATTGATGGCTTATATATGATTTAATAAAAAAGTCATTTTAAAACACTAAAAATACTGTTTTGCTTTACTTCAAAACAAGAATGTAAAAAATATTGTAATTTACTTTTTTTTAAGTATTATTTAAAAAATATTGTCCCATAACCCTACAGAGGATAAGTGAGTTGGAAAAAGATAAAAAATAATATAAATTGTGATTATAATAATATTGTCCTTTCAAAATCTTACAAATATTTGGTTTTCAAAACAAGAATATAACAAATTCACTTTCAAAATATCACAAGTATTTTTTCCTTTTATTCAAATATGTTCGAATTAATTAGTTTGATGAATTGTTTTGTTTAAACAATATAATATTGTCTATAATAATATTTTCTCATGATCCTAAAGAAGATCAAATAAAGATAATAATGTGGTAGTTTTAAAATACTGAAAGCATTTTATTTTACTTAAGAATATAATATTGCTCTGTTTTCAAAATGAGAAAATTAAAAAACATTGTACTTAAAAATGTTTGGAAGTGTTTTTTTCCTTTTATTCAAATATAATAGCTACTGTACTAAAATAGAGAACATATTGTTTTTACTAACTTCAAAACAAGAATAAAATGTAATGTGCAAGAATACTGGTTATACCGAAATATTTTTCATACAAAAATAAATAAATCCCAAACATTGGTGTTGCTTGCAAATTATATTTTAATGCAACGTTATGATGGAAATCTCTTTAAAAAGTCAGCTTGAATTAATGATAACACCAAAAGAATAATTAAACTTTCTGTTTTAGAATACCTTAGTACTGTAACACTTTAATTCCGTTGGCCTTCTTGCTTCTACAGCCAACCATTGGAGGGGAATTTGACTTGAAGCTGCTCTAAATCTGCCTTTGATAAAGGCTGCAGCGGGGGCCGGCACACACCGCCGTGATATCCAAACCACTCCATTGCTTGTTTCAAAGCGGGAGCGCCATACTGCCGAGTTACCTATAAAAAGGGGGAGGGACATTGCAATTTAATGTATAGAGTCGAAATCAATCATAGATTCTCTTTTACACAAGGTCAAAGGCATCATTTAAAGTCTGTTCACTCTGATCAAACCTTTTAGGATCAGCCAGTTATATTTTTATTTTTTTTCAAAAGCTTATTTACACCATATTGTGAATCTTTCTCATGGCCTTTGAAGCAAAGCTCATATTCAGCAGCTCTTGGGGGAAGGGTTGCTTCCAATGTTTATCATGCCTGTATAGCAGTAAATGTGTCTGTGGTATAAATGTGCGGCGTTGCCATGGTGATGTGATGCTCAATGCTGTGTTGGGGTCGATGAGGCGATATTGGAGCTCTCTGGACTCGCCCCAGAGTCCTGAAACACACAGCTGTGCTAGATCACACCTGCTGACCCAGGACATTTGCGAGGGCACACACACCTCCCACAGTCCCTATAACAAACAGAGTAAAATCAGCTCTTGAAGGAATAGTTCACCCAAAAGTGTTAAAAATATTTGGCTGAAAATGTCCTCACCATTGAATTGTAGATGAGTTTGTTTCTTCATCAGATTTATAGAAATGTAGCATCACATCAGTTGTTCACCAACGGATCCTCTGCAGTGAATGGGTGCTGTCAGAATGAGAGTCCAAAAAGCTGATAAAAACATCACAATAATTCACAAGTAACCCACAACACTCCAGTCCATAAGTTAATGTATTGTGAAGAGAAAAGCTGTGTGTTTGTAAGAAATTAATCCATCAAGACGTTTTTATTTTTAAACTGTCCATAATCCATTATAACTCTTCTTCCAATGAAAAAGTCCATCTCCAGTTGTCTCTCACATCCAAATCCACCCATTTGTTTAGAGCTGTTTTGGACTGCTTTCGCTTGTAAACTGTGTTTGATCTGAGTAAATTTCTCTCCTGATTCATACCAGACCACTTTTTCACTGGAGACAGCGCTATTATGGATAGAAGACCTTTCAGCTGGAAGCAATGGTTTGAAGCCAAAAGCTGCATGTTGTAAAAAAAAATAAAATCCTTCATTAAATATTTTTAACATTAAACTGTTGCTTTTTGTCAAAATTCAAGTGCATAATTACAACAGCATTTTAGTGCATGTAAAAAAGAAGGAAGATTCCGAGATTAAAGTCATAATATTTTGAGAAAAAAGTCAAAACACAATTTTAATCTTGTAATCTTACAGATTAATTGATATTTACTTAATATCCTAATGATTTTTTGGCATAAAAGAAAAATCTATCATTTTGATCCATACAATGTATTTTTTGGCTATTGCCAAAATCTGTACCAAAGAACGAATGTAACAAACCCTTCATATATAATCCTTACACATTACAAACAGAAAACATAAACACATCACCTAGTTTTATAGACTTTTCCAATCCTAATTTCCTAAAGAGTCCAACACCATGCTATAATGAGCGCACCCGTGCCCTAAAGAGAGCAGCCCGGAAAATGGAGCGCAGCTGGAGGAAATCAAAACTAGAGGTATTTCATATGGCTTGGCGGGAAAGTACCCTATCCTACAGAAAAGCATTAAAAACTGCTAGATCTGATTTCATTCCGTCTCTTTTAGAAGAAAACAAACATAACCACAGGCATTTATTCAATACAGTGGCAAAATTAACAAAAAAAAGCATCGACAGGTGTTGAAATTTCCCAACAGCACAGCAGTAATGACTTTATTAACTATTTTACTTCCAAAATCGATTCTATTAGAGATCAAATTGTAACTGTGCAGCCGTCAGCTACAGTATCACATCAAATAGTGCACTGCATATCAGAGGTGGGTTGTAACGAGTTACATTTACTTGAGTAAATTTTTTGGGTAACTAATACTCTTTGAATATATTTAAAGATGGGTACTTTTACTCTTACTCAAGTAAATTTTTGGTGAAAAAACTGTACTTTTACTTAGTTACTGTGGGCGACGCTCCTCTCGTTACTTTATCTTAATGCAATACAAGTTAAAAATGCTTAATTTTATTCCAAACGTGCCGTCTACTTTTCTCTGGACAATGAGCGTTGCCCATTCACGAATGATTAATTCTTTTGAGTAAATTCTGTTCAAAGGCTTGATCAAACCAGTTGGCAAACCAGTGAATTGGTTCGCAAATCAGTTTGAATGATTCGTTCAGTTCCCTGCTGCACGCGCTGAGTTGTCTGGAGAGGATTTCACTCATAAGAACATCAAGAGCGTTGTGCGCAGCGGCGCGCGACCTGTTCCAGGAGGAAGGTCTTTGCCTAGACACAATTAATATTGATTTTTCACAATATTTACACTTGCAGAAATATAGGCTACATTTGTACATTTTTCAGAATAGATGGAAGAAGATCCGTCAATGTGCGTTTGTTTCATTATGTTCAGATGTTCGAACGGGTCATGTGAGCAGTTTTCACTCTTCTCAGTGTCAGACGTCTGAGGTATACATACATTCATACATGTATTATACATAAGTATATTAATTATGTATTATACATGTATAATACATAATTAATATACTTTGAAATATAATTTAATTCAGTGATGCAAATCAGAATTTTCATCAGTTGTTACTCCAGTTTTCAGAGTCATATGATCCTTCAGAAATCATTCCAATATATTGATTTATTACCAGTGTTGGAACATATTTTGCTGTTTAATGTTTTTTTTGGAACCTGTGACATTTTGTTCAGGATTATTTGATGAATAGAAAGCTAAAAAGAACAGCATTGATAACAAGTCAATATATTGGAATGATTTTTGAAGGATTATGTGACACTGAAGGCTGGCATAAATCGATGAAAAATATGATTTGCATTAGTGAAATAAATTAAATAAATAAAAAAACATAAAAAATATTTTTAATGG
The DNA here is from genome assembly GCA_027422405.1 of Ptychobarbus kaznakovi. NCBI lineage: Eukaryota > Metazoa > Chordata > Actinopteri > Cypriniformes > Cyprinidae > Ptychobarbus > Ptychobarbus kaznakovi. Next base: position 2,810,067 of record CM049811.1, read on the forward strand.
CAGTGTGTGTGTGTGTTGTGTGTACACACATAACACACATACAAACACACACTGTATTTATATATATTAAATATAAATAGACTATAGATATACAGTATAGTATCCCAAAGTTTACTAGTAACTAACTACTTATTAGTTTTCTTAGTAGTTTTTTTCTACCCAAAAACTTTTTACTCTTACCTCAAGTAAATATTCAGACAATTACTTTTACTTTTACAACTTGAGTAAATATTTCTAAAAGTACTTTTTACCTTTACTTGAGTACAGTTTTTGGTACTCTGCTAAATCCTCTACCCCACCTCTGCATCGACCCCCGAGAACAATTCTCACTATTCTCTACTATAGGAAGGAAGAATTGTATAAACTATGTTAAATCAGCTAAACCAACAACATGTATGTTAGAGCGCTATTATTTTTCCATTTAAACTACTAAAAGAGGTGCTTCCAGAAGTCATTAGATCCTCTTTAGAGGCTATTATTAAATTCGTCATTGTCATTAGGGTATGTCCCCATAACCTTTAAATGGCAGTTATTAAGCCATCATTAAAAAAACCACAACTTGACACCCCAAAGATCAGAAAACTACAGATCATCTCGAATCTCCCTTTTCTGCCAAAGATACTATCCTCACAATTTTATCCTTCTTAGATAAAAATAATATCTGTGAGATTTCCAATCAGGATTTAAGACCATATCATAGTACTGAGACTGCTCACTTTAGAGTACAAATTACCATGCTCGATCATCCGATCATGGTTGTATCTCTCTATTAGTGCTCCCTGATCTTATAGCTAACGTTCGACACTTATCGATCACAACATTCTTTTGAATAGACCTTGAAAACACTAGTTGGTATTAGGAAAGACCATTAGCATGGTTCAAACATATACCTTAACTGACCGCCATCAATTCGTATGCAGGGATCTTAAGAGGTATCATATCGATCACAAGTGCATTGTGGAGTAACCCTCAATGCTCAGTACTAGGGGCCGTTACTTTTCAACTTTCTTTACATTTTACCCTTGGGAAATATCATCAGGAAACATGGGGTTACTTTCACTGATAGCTGATGGATAGACTCAGCTCTATATTTCTTCGCGGCTCGGTGAAACACACCAAATTGAGAAACTTATGGAATGCATAGTTGATATAAAATGTGGATGACAAGTCATTTCTTACTGCTAAATTCTGAAAAAACAGAGGTGTTAATTATCGGGACCTAAAACCCCCACGTAGTAACCCCCAAGTAATAACCTAGAACACTGTCTAACACTTGATAGCTGCTTTGTCGATTCTTCGTCATCAGTCAGGAACCTAGATGTGCTTTTTGATAGCAATCTCTCCTTTGACAGCCATGTTTCTAGAATTTGTAAAACTGTATATTTTCATCTTAAAAATATATCTAAACTGAGACCTATGCTCTCAATGTCAAATGCAGAAATGTTAATTCATGCGTTTATGACCTCAAGGTTAGATTATTGTAATGCTTTATTAGGTGGATGTTCTGCACGCTTAATAAACAAACTACAGATGGTCCAAAATGCAGCAGCTAGAGTTCTTACTAGAACCAGGAAGTATGAACACATTAGCCCGTTCTGTCAACACGGCACTGGCTCCCTATTAAACATCGTATAAATTTAAAAATCTTGGTAATTACTTATAAAGACCTGAATGGTTTAGCTCCTCAGTACTTGAGCGAGTTCTTCCAACTCTGGGCATTTGATAATACCTAGAATATCAAAATCAACTGCGGGCGGCAGATCCTTTTTCTATTTAGCGCCCAAACTCTGGAACAATCTACCTAACAATATTCGGGAGGCAGACACACTCTGTCAGTTTAAATCTAGATTAAAGACCCATCTCTTTAACCTGGCGTACACACTTAACACACTAATACGCTTCTAATATTCAAATCCGTTAAAGGATTGTTAGGCTGCATTAATTAGGTCAACCGGAACCGGGAACACTTCCCATAAAACACGATGTACTCGTTACATCGTAAGAAGATTGACATCTATGCTAATATTAGTCTGTTATCGCCTTGCTTGCTTAGTTGATGACACTTCATTTCCAGCGATATCATCGACTTGATTGCACAGATACTATTTAAACTGAACTGAGCTGGACGAGGACATCACTATTGGCATCAATACACAATTCAATAATGAAATGCCTTCAGCTGAAAATTGAGTGTTAAATCTTGTCATTTTACATTACTGACACACTATTTTCCTATTTTGACAATGTGCAGTTACTTTGTTACAATTTATATTGTTAAAACTTGACTTGACTTGACTTAATTACTAGTAAGGAACCATATTACATTTTTAATATGCGAACAAGTCTGGTTTATTTTAAACCAACGCTTAACCATCAATGTAAAAGACTTTATATCATGTATCACTTTAAACTCATTTGGCAGCATATACAATAGTTCCACAGACTTCTGAATCTTGACATGAATTTTGACAAAAAGCATCTAATTAAAATTAAAACGTCTTAATGACAAACTTGTTTTTTACGAACACACAGCTGTTCGTTCACAACACACTAACTGATGGACTGGAGTGGTGTGGATTATTGTGATGTTTTTATCAACTGTTTGGACTCTCATTCTGACGGCACCCATTCACTGCAGAGAATCCACTGCTGAGACAGTGATGGAATGACACGTTTCTCCAAATCTAATGAAGAAACAAAATCTACATCATGGATGGCCTGAGGGTGAGCACATTTTCAGCAAATTTTTATTTATGGATGAACTATTAATTCAATATCACATCGGTGAGATATACATGCAACCAAAAGATCCAAAATAACGTGAAAACATTTAGAAATTCAGTACTGCTAACTTTCTCTATGTGACACACTACAGACCCCTCGCACATAAACAACAGTTTGATTGACAGCCTGACACCACCTATGCTCATGATGGCCTAGCGACTCGCCACCATATGGCGACATATATTATTATATTTAACGAGTTTGTTTGCCCATATAATCATTAGGTAATCGAGTAAACTTATTTGGCTTGCTGTCCCATGATGAGGGCTTGATGAAGGAGCTTCGGCTCGAGCTCTGATATACCCCCAGGGACTTGATAAAAGGTGATTACGAAGGGCAAGGTACCTAAGAAGGAGGTGGAGATTGGGAGTGAGGGATGCTGAAACACCTGGACTAGAGAGAGGTAAGGCAGCTGCTTATATACTCTGGCTGTTGATTGAATGATTAGATGGGCTCGCTCCTCCCTAACTTACGTTTAAGAACTTCATATAATATATTGACATATATTAAAGGCACAATATGTAAGATTTTTTTATTCAAATATCCAAAAACCACCAGAACAGTGTTATATATTTTGCTAAGTTGTGTACTTACATTATCCCAAATGTTTTGAAGAATATTTAAATCCAGAGAAATAAGCAATTTTAACTAGTGAAACGGACTGTGTCCATAGTGTCATTGTGTCACCTGCCAATGACGTCATACACCCTCAATTTCCGGCTTTGTTTTGTAGAGAACATGGGCTGTATCCGAAATCGCCCCCTATACCCTCATTCACTTTTCCCTACATTAGTCCACTCATAGAGTTCACTTGAAGGAGTGAATGAAAACGAGTGAGTGAATTCGGACACTTCGTGCACCGGAAGGACTGCCGCTTTTGCATAGTTTGCTTGCTGTTTAGTAATCATTTGAAACGGGCAGCTCCAGTAGTAAGATTAAAGAATTGATCTTGAACTCTGTCACGTAAATTATGTATAAACCCTAATAGTTAATTTACAATTAATTTGTACCTGTGTTGTATTACTATGTATTACGCCGTGGACGAGCGCTTCTAAAATAAATGAATGGATATTTCAGCTGCGGGCGCCTCCATCTTTTGGCGAGACTCTGGAATTAATTTGGCTCATGACTCTCACAGTGCATTATGGGGATTATTTAGACGTTGAGTGTACATCGGTTGTACACATCAAAGAAGCTGGCTGTTCCCAGAGTGCTGTATCCAAGCATGTTAACAGAAAGTTGAGTGGAAGGAAAAAGTGTGGAAGAAAAAGATGCACAACCAACCGAGAGAACCGCAGCCTTATGAGGATTGTCAAGCAAAATCGATTCAAGAATTTGGGTGACCTTCACAGGAATGGACTGAGGCTGGGGTCAAGGCATCAAGAGCCACCACACCCAGACGTGTCAAGGATTTGGCTACAGTTGTCGTTAGAGACGTCTTACCTGGGCTAAGGAAGAAGAACTGGACTGTTGCCCAGTGGTCCAAAGTCCTCTTTTCAGATGAGAGCAAGTTTTGTATTTAATTTGGAAACCAAGGTCCTAGAGTCTTGGGAAGGGTGAGAAGCTCATAGCCCAAGTTGCTTGAAGTCCAGTGTTAAGCTTCCACAGTCTGTGATATTTGGGTGCAATGCCATCTGCTGGTGTTGGTCCATTGTGTTTTTGAAAACCAACATCACTGCACACCGCCTTTACCAAGAAATTTTGGAGCACTTCATGGTTCCTTCTGCTGACCAGCTTTTTAAAGATGCTGATTTAATTTTCCAGCAGGATTGGCACATGCCCACACTCGCCAAAAGCACCAAAGTTGGTTAAATGACCATTGTGTGGGTGTGCTTGACTGGCCAGCAAACTCACCAGACCTGAACCCCATAGATAATCTATGGTTATTGTCAAGAGGAAAATTAGAAACAAGAGACCAAAAAAAGCAGATGAGCTGAAGGCCACTGTCAAAGAAACCTGGGTCACTCCACCACCTCAGCAGTGCCACAAACTGATCACCTACTCATCCACCACGCCGAATTGAGGCAGTAATTAAAGCAAAAGGAGCCCCTACCAAGTATTGAGTACATATACAGTAAATTAACATACTTTCCAGAAGGCCAACAATTCACTAAAAAATATGTTTTTATTGGTCTTTTAAGTATTCTAATTAGTTTAGATAGTGAATTGGGGGATTTTTGTTAAATGTGACCAAAATCATCACAATTAAGAACCAAATGACAAAAAACTAACTTCAGTCTGTGTGCATTGAATTATTTAATACACGTTTTTCACAATTTGAGTTGAATTACTGAAATAAATGAACTTTTCCACAACATTCTAATTTATTGAGATGCACCTTTACAGCATGTTTTAAAGCCAGCCCAGATTCACTCGTTTTATCTTATACGACACAGCTTCAAAATCTTCACACAATGATCAAAATATCAATCACATTCACAAATAAAAACAATAATAAATACAAAAATAATTTCATCAGGTAAACATGTATACAGTGTCACATGCAAGTGATGACAACATAATATTAAATAGACTAAAACAAACAAACCAACAAACCTGTGCCTTGATGCAAAACCAAAACATTTACTCATACTCAACTCTGACATCCAAAGCACACAAATCCATGTTCTTATAACTCTTTAAAGATCAAAATAATATTACTATAACATTTCTTTGTAAATTTTTAGAATACTAATCTGTATACTATCTCATTATGTTGCATTATGTTAAGTAACATGTTTATGTTTAAACAAAAGTAGAATCATTCTTTTTGTAATTGAAAAAAAATGGTGTTATGTTGCAACTTGTTTCATCACACAAATGCTCTCTTGGAGTCGATCCTTCACTATTTTGTTGGTTTTACTGATTGTAATAATGACATTAAAAAAGCCTGATGAGATCCAGAATCTTCCAAATGACACCTGCAAGACATGAGAATGAATCATAAACATCTCACTCATCATTGAATCATCATAAACATAGTTTTCATTAAATAAGCTGATATGAACACCAGTTTACCTCCATCTACTCCCAGAAGTAGCGCAGATACCAAATGGTTTCATTTTTAAGCTGAGGTCCAAATAGAGGATTTGCTTGGGCCAGTATCGCTACTAACCAGCTATAATGGATATGAATACATAAAGTGAATATTCAAAACAAATTGTATACTGTTCAGTAATGTATAAAAAAAAAATAAAAATAACAGCAAAAATGCACTGTAAACAGCGAATTTGTAAAGGTGATATCATACACTACCATGCATGGAGGTTTATTTTTTTATTCCAACTACCCAAAACATGAACAACAAAATGGAGTATTTTGCAACGTATGTGGCAGTATTTTCCCAAAATGTTTAATTAATACTCACAATAAATAGCAGCAAACGGCGGTCAGGACCAAACTGGTTATGATGACACTGTAATCAAACAGTTAAATCAAAAATCAACGATACGGAATAAAATTGCAATAACATTTAAATGACACGGGCTTAAACTGTAGAAGAGCGGATGCGTTTAAAGATGGATGAATCGCTGGGCCTTTATTCCAGCATCAGTCCTCACCCTCTGTTTGGTCCTTTCGGTACAAAGAACGGGGCGACAACCCCGACCAGACCCCACAGCGTGGTGAAACAGATCATCGGTAAAGCCAGCGAGTGCGACACCATTGCGAGACAAGTGCGTTATTCTGGGCAATAATAATATAAAGATATCAGCGTCCAGTTCAATGCAGCGCGATCTCTCACTAATCCTTCGCTCACGCCCACCTGCTCCTGATTGGACCGTTGCTATTCACGTGACGTCACACACCTTATAGGAACGCCCACCTACGCAGATTGCATCAAGTAGCCTAATAATGTAGTAAAACGCAGATATTAAAAGGTGAGATTCAGTGGACACCTTATTGATTATGTATATGTGTGACCCTCTCTTTAAAAACCAGGCTAGAGTCTAAAAATCTAATTCTGAGATAACGAGCATCAAAGTTTGATTACAAGCATTATAATTTCAATATTTGACATGGCCTTACTCGGTCAATATTAAAGATACCAAGAAAATATGAATGTTGTTCACAGAATGTTCTTTATAATATGCAGGGTGATTGTATGCAGAAAATAGTAAATCTAAAAAAAAATGACTTTAGCTGTGTTTTCACAGAGAGGGTCACATTTTGTACAGACAAGAGGATATAAACGCAATGTGCAAAGTTTCACATTAAATGGCTTCCTATAGAAAACCATTAGAAGGAAAACACATGTCCCCGGGCTCATCTGCTTGCCTGTGTAAACTATGCATCATTAATGTGGTGATTACTGAATTTGATATTTTAATATTACTGTTTTAAATCTATTAAGGCACTTTAAGTGTTTTACAACGTTTTGTCGCACTGTTTATGATGTTTAATATGGAGTGCAAATAGCCAAAACTTGCATTTTGTTCAGAAGTTAGAGGTGATCTAAATATTTTCGGCTGGGACAGAGATGAAAAATTGACCCGCTTGTGCAGCACCCTCCAAGTCTTCGAGCCGGTCACGTGACTGAACAATATCAATTGGTAAAATGCAGTTGTCACTCAAACTGAACCCCTTCTCGTTACTGCTAAACCACCCTTCCTAAAAAGTCTTCTTGTTTGTGATGCTTACTGAATTTATATTGAACAGCTAAACTGTTCAATATATTGAAATGATTTGACCCAGTATTTATTTATTTTACTTGATATGGATGTCATAAATAAATAAATAAAATCAGTTGCCTATGAATTCTAAATATCTTCATCAGTTACTATTTAAGCAATGGATTATTTCTAGTGAAAACCTGTAATTATTGATAAGATACTTCCACTACTAATTCTGCTTTGATTACGTTGAAGTAGTTTGTTTTTAAGCTTTTACAGTCAAAAAAATTACACCAATTTACTGTGATTAATTTTGTGATTCCAGAAAGTTGGTCCTTAATAAAATCAACTAGCCTATTATTTAGAGCACTATTATGATTAATATATTTTTAAATGTATTTATCATGTTTTATTTATTTTATAATTTTGTCTTTGCTTCATTTTATGTTCATTTGTATGTTATTTTTAATAATGTAATTATGTGCACCGCTGGTCTACAGTCTGAATGACTGCAGCCATCTACTGGACAATTCATGGAAATGTTTATTTCCCCCAGAATAAAATAACAGAAAAATAACAGTTTATGTAAAATTACAAAATAAGTGCAAAGGTTGTAGTAACCCGTTTAATCCCAAATTTTTACCAGACATGAAAATATACAAATGATGTGTCATTAGTAAACCTTAGAAATAATCAATATTTATTTTTTGCATTTTTGGGGGAAAAGTGTGTAAAAAATGCTTTATGGTCGGTCACAATTGTGACTGGTGGAATAATGTGTGTACTGAATTAATATATTTCTGCAGTCATACATTTTTTATATATATCTTAGCCCAGCTATTATAAACGATGTGATCTCATACTAATATGCATAAAAAACGTATGCAAGATTGATAGGAACACAGAAAAAAGACAAAAATAAATAAAAATCAACCATCAACACATTTCAAAATTGTTACTTTTTTGTAAAATAGGACATCACATTTTTATTTAGTGTTACCAGTATGACAACATCAATGTTGTAATTTTTTGTAACATTTGAATTTTTTATTTGGTGCTATATTTGTCATTGCAACATTTTATTAAAATTTTCACTAACAACTGCAATTTGATATATTGTATGCATAAGTTCACTGTTATTCTATTGTGACCATCAACATGTTTACTCATTCTATGAGCACACAACATGATGTTCATAAACACAGCGTATGAGTGAAAAAGTCTCATGTCTTGAATCCTATCTCACTGGTCGGTCTTTCAGGGTGGCCTGGGGAGGGGAGGTATCCAAAGCACATCAATTGGTCACTGGGGTTCCCCAGGGATTGGTTCTTGGACCCCTCCTCTTCTCCACATACACTACATCACTGGGTCCCATCATACAGGTACATGGCTTCTCCTACCATTTCTGTGCTGATGACACACAGCTCTATCTCTCTTTTCAACCAGATGATCCAATGGTAGCTGCACGACTTGCAGACTTGCCTGGCAGACATCTCGGCATGGATGAAAGAACATCACCTACAGCTCAACCTGGCAAAGACTGAGCTTCTTGTCTTCCCTGCCAATCCAACTCTACAGCAAGACTTCACCATCCAGCTAGGTTCAACAACAATTACCCCATCAACTTCGGTCAGAAATCTTGGTGTAATCTTTGATGATCAGCTGACCTTCAAAGACCACACTGCAAAGACTGCTCGATCTTGCAGGTTTGCACTTCACAACATCAGAAAGATCAGGCCCTTTCTGACAGAGCATGATGCACAACTTCTTTTCCGGGCCCTTGTCATTTCTAGGCTGGACTACTGTAATACTCTTTTGACTGGACTTCCATCAAACACAATCAAACCTCTACAAATGATTCAGAATGCAGCGGCACGACTGGTCTTCAACGAGCCCAAAAGATCCCATGTTACACCTCTCTTTATCACCTTTATCACTCTCTTTATACACCTTGCACTGGCTACCAGTTGCAGCTTGCATCAAGTTCAAGACACTGATGCTTGCATATAGAACATCCACAGGCTCAGCACCCTTCTACTTCCACTCACTATTACGAATCTACATCCCTTCCAGAAGTCTGAGATCTGCTAGTGAGCGATGCCTTGTGGTACCATGAAAGGCTCAAAATCACTCTCCAGAACATTCTCGTTCACTGTTCCTGGCTGGTGGAATGACCTTCCGACCCCCATCCGGAACGCTGGATCCCTGTCAATCTTCAAGCAACAACTGAAAACTCATCTCTTTCGACACTACTTGACTTCGTCATAAAAAAAAAATACGTCTTTCACTTTTTCAAAATCTTCATCTTTCTCTTATTTTTCTCGCCTTCTCTTGCTAGCTTGTACTTATTTGAAAAATGTCTGAGACTTGGTATTACAAGCACTTCCTCTGTCTGAACGATTTTGTGATTAATTTGAGTCATATTTAATATATATATATATATATATATATATATATATATATTATCATTTCGTTCTTTTGAATTTATATTTATCTGACCACACTACTTTTAGCATTGTGTTTTAACTTTTAGAAATTAGCATTTAGTATTAGTTTTTTAGAATGTATGATTATGTAGGCTATGTTTTCCAATTTGATTCCATCACTGGTCTAATTGTCTGAGAGCCTAATTATGTTTTTCCTTATAAATGTTACAGCGTCCATATTTTCTTCAGAAGTCAGAAAGAGCTTTATTACCAAGTATGTTACACACGTGTAATTGTCTAATTGTGTTTTCCCTATACATTTTATGGATATTATATTGCCAAATGTTGCGTTTGTACACGGTGATAAATTAAAGCATGTGCCTGGCCTTACAGGCTTATTCCCAAACAGAAATGCTCTCTTATAGTCAATACAGTTATTTACGAACAGTTCGCGAGTCGGTTCGAAAGAATCACTCCAAAGAACGACTCGTTAGCTTATGAAGCCGTGATTTAGCGCCGCCTGTTGGCCGACCGCAGATCGCATCTGCTCCACATTTTCTTCTTTAGCTCCGCCTCTGACCATCACAAATCTGTGTATGTGAGAGATGAGCAGCAGCAGAAAGCCGTCCGGACCGTGTGCATGAGAAGTGAGGTCCTCGACCATCGCAGTCCAGCTTGAGCGTCGTTTCGGTTCGATGATGGCCGCGGCTGTGGAGAGAGGAGGGGTCCGGGCCGCCTTCATGAACCCGGGGATCGGTGCACCCGCTCCCGCACCCGCCGCCGCCGCTGCGCCCGGAGGATCAACCATGGCCGGAGCTGGGGGCTCGGGTGCCGCGGGTTTGGGTCCCATCATGCCTGTGCCTATGAATTTATTCGCAACGTGGGAGATTGACCGCTCATCTCCGAGCTGTGTTCCGAGGTACATCAAACCCAATGCTAGTGTTCATGTGTGTAAAGAAAGCTTCAGGACACTAATGCATTTCTTTGCTTGCATGCTTTTCTGTGCATGCAACATGGGCTTTAACTTGCACATGTTATTCTTAAGGAGGTCAAAACAAAACTCGTGCATTCAATGTTGCGAT
>CM049811.1:2825968-2837950 GCA_027422405.1 Ptychobarbus kaznakovi
GTGCTAAAATGAATTAAGCTAATGAATTTACTTAATTATATTTTGTGTGTAATATCTATGTAGTAAACATTTGCAATGCATCACAACATTTTTTATTTATTAATGTAGCAACTGTGGATGTGTGCCACCTCTCTGTTGTTTTTCTGTTATTTTGGATGATGGTTCAGTACAGCGAGTAATTGTCAAACTAAAAGCAAACCTGGTGGCACATTAATCTCCACAGAGAGCTGTGAGAACTCGCGGACCAGATTAATCAGCTCGGCCCAGATGTGTCTCGATGGCTTTGGTAATAAGAACAGGATGCTTCCTGAGACTCGGGGCGTCCCTCAAGTATCTGGAGCTTCAGATCTGACGCTGCTGGCTGCCCCCGAGTCCTCTCAAAGAAAGGGCAAATGTTAATCCCACTCAAATGCCAAAGCTGTTTGCTTCTTTTTTTCTGCTTCATACAGCATGGTTGGACGTCCAGAGGAACTACAGCTGAGTCTCTGTACCGATCGGGTTTTGAATCAAGAACTAGAACATATTTTCATGACCTTCAGTTTAATTAAAGGGATAGTTCACCCAAAAATGAAAATGTGATGTTTATCTGCTTACCCCCAGGGCATCCAAGATGTAGGTGACGTTGTTTCTTCAGTAGAACACAAATTAAGATTTTTAACTCAAACTGTTGCAGTCTGTCAGTCATATAATGTTAGTCAATGGCACCAAATCTTTGAGAGTAAAAAAAACATACACAGACAAATTCAAATTAAACTTTGCGGCTGGTGACGATACATTGATGTCCTAAGACACGAAACGATCAGTTTGTGCGAGAAACTGAACAGTATCTGAACAGAATTAACGGGTTAGCATTTCATGGGAAAATGCATGTGCATGAAAAATTATTGCATGTGAATTGTGCTTGGAATTGAACCCATTATCTTGCTTAATAATGATAAATAAACAAATAACATTAAAATAAAATTATCTTAAGTTTTAAATAAAAAAATACAATACAGTTTATAATATTTAACATTTTGTGAAAAACTATTGTTAAATACAACTTTAAAAACCGCATCCTTGGGTTTACTTTTTTTGTAATCTGAGAAGTGTTAATGTTAAAAGTTTACTGTTTTTACCTCATAGTGTGATTTTGTTTTGAAGCGAAACTTAACAATCATGCCCATAATTTAATCAGTTACTTCAGGCACAATCTAATGCTATTGTCATTGCAGTGCAGTGTTTCTAATCGCATCTTGTATCATGATGTTTAGTGTTTCATAAAATAGCCGGCATTACCCAGTCCCAGTCTCTAGAAGGACACTATAAGTGCACAAATGACGAGGGCCGCTGGAAGTGATTTATAGACTCCTCCCCTCCTTCCTCTTGTCCCTGCAAAGACAAATGAGTGTAAACCCAACCAGGCATAGATCAGGCTGCCGTAATTAAACATGCGGCTCCAATCCGTTTATGCAGCCAGTAGCATGTCAATTATTCATGCTCTTTCATTGGGCCTTCATTGGTGTACGACTGGTGTAGGGTCATTATTTCTGACGAAACGCCAGCTGATGTCGGCAAGGTACATGATGTTGTCCTTTCCCAGATATCCATGCGGTGGAAATGCATGCATCATTGTACCTCTTGAAAAAAAACACTGGTTTCTATTTCTCAAGGGTCCCTCAGGAAATTAGCTGCACAGTCCAGGCTCATTTTCTGTTTTAAACCACCGATGCACACTAAAAGGACTTCGGGGCGTCAGTAAATGTCTGCGGAAAATGTCTCAGTGTTTATTTTCATCCATACATGAATGTCAGTAAGTTGTTGAAATATGAAAATATCTTCTTTAGTGTTCTGCAGAAGAAAGAAAGTCATACAGGCTTGGAACATGATGGTAAATGAGGAGAAAATGTTCATTTTTGGGTGAATTATCTTGGGATGCTACTAACGATAGTTGTTTTCTGTTGATTACTATAGATTTTTATTAGTCATTGATAGAGCCATAAAGGAACCAAAATTGCACAATTCTCCCATCCTTACTAAACATGCATATACCTCATATATAAGAAGCAATAGACCAGTTTTTACTTATTTTATCGTAGACTTAAAGGAACTTATTGGTTTTAAAGTTGTTCAGCATCGGATCTGTGATTAACCATATAGTTTCCCACAATTGGATGGTTTGATGTCTCTTTCACGGTACTCTTTTTAAGAGGTTATCTTCGGTTGTCGGCTCGACGGGAGGCATTTTAATTAATTTTTGAGCACCTCAGGACCCCGGCTGTGTCGTTTTGCTTTTTTCTTCCCTTCGTCGAGCTCAGACAGTGGTAGAGCAGCTATCACTGGATAATGCTGATATGTTGGTGCATGTTTTTGATTATTTTGGCACGTTCTGCCCTGAAATTGAGATTAAAACTGCATTAGTTTCTATTGTCCTGCTAAAAATCATAGGTCTATGTATTAAGGTAGACGTATATCATATTACAGTGTCGTACACGGGGGGGGGATTTCTGCTAGACTTGCAGTCTGGTGAAAATGTCTCCACGATCTACTTTTTTGAAGAAATATTCTAGTATCCTGTTACAGTACACATTATCAGCTGCAGTTCTGGCCCCGCCGTATACTGTACAACGCGACATACATTCACATCAGTGTTAACTCAGCAGTAAAGTTTCTCTCACGGGACACTGCACTTATTCACAATCAAAAAAGTACATTATTTGCATCTGCTTTAAAGCCTTGCAGGTTAAACGTTTCATTCACACGCTGGTCTGACGTGCGCTTTTTTCTGAGCCCGTACACCCAAAGTGCGCGCCAGCACGAAAAAGCCCATCAAACAGTACCTGATTACTGAACCAAGTTATCTTTTGCGCTAATACTGTCAAAACACACAAGGCTTATGTACAGACTCAGTTGGTTATGTTTCAAATGAAAGTAAACAGCTGAGAGAAACGGATGCGTGCCTGTATATTAGATGTGTGCAGGTCTTAAAGGGACAGTACGAAACATGCAGCCAACTATAATTAAAGGGATAGTTCAACCTAACATTTTATTTCTGTTATTATTTATTCACTCACATGTTGCCCCAAACCTGTATTCATTTCTTTTTTGAGCTGAACACAAAAGAAGATATTTCGGAGAATCTGGGTAACCAAACAGTTCAAGTCAAGTTGAGGTTATTGTCATTCCGCTAAATGTGTGGACATACAGTGGAACGAAACGTCGTGCCTCACAGGACCACGGTGCAACATGAATACAGAAAAACAACAATGGAGTAAAACAGTATAAACCTATACACAACTAACCTACTGACAGATTTGACTATACATGTGGTATACAGGTGCTGGTCATATAATTAGAATATCATCAAAAAGTTGATTTATTTCACAAATTCCATTCAAAAAGTGAAACTTGTATAATGTATACATTCATTCCACACAGACTGATATATTTCAAGTGTTTATTTCTTTTAATTTTGATGATTATAAGTGACAACTAATGAAAACTCCAAATTCAGTATCTCAGAAAATTAGAATATTGGAAAAGGTTCAATAGTGAAGACACCTGGTGCCACACTCTAATCAGCTAATTAACTCAAAACACCTGCAAAGGCCTTAAAATGGTCTCTCAGTCTAGTTCTGTAGGCTACACAATCATGGGAAGACTGCTGACTTGACAGTTGTCCAAAAGATACCATTGACACCTTGCACAAGGAGGGCAAGACACAAAAGGTCATTGCAAAAGAGACTGGCTGTTCACAGAGCTCTGTGTCCAAGCACATTAATAGAGAGGCAAAGGGAAGGAAAAGATGTGGTAGAAAAAAGTGTACAAGAATAGTCTGGAGGAAGAGAGGAGAGGCACAGAATCCACGTTGCTTGAGGTCCAGTGTAAAGTTTCCACAGTCAGTGATGGTTTGGGTGCCATGTCATCTGCTGGTGTTGGTCCACTGTGTTTTCTGAGGTCCAAGGTCAACGCAGCCTTATACCAGGAAGTTTTAGAGCACTTCCTGCTTCCTGCTGCTGACCAACTTTATGGAGATGCAGATTTCATTTTCCAACAGGACTTGGCACCTACACACAGTGCCAAAGCTACCAGTACCTGGTTTAAGGACCATGGTATCCCTGTTCTTAATTGGCCAGCAAATTCGCCTGACCTTAACCCCATGAAAATCTATGGGTATTGTGAAGAGGAAGATGCGATATGCCAGACCCAACAATGCAGAAGAGCTGAAGGCCACTATCAGAGCAACCTGGGCACTCATAACACCTGAGCAGTGCCACAGACTGATCGACTCCATGCCACGCCGCATTGATGCAGTAATTCAGGCAAAAGGAGCCCCAACTAAGTATTGAGTGCTGTACATGCTATACTTTTCATGTTCATACTTTTCAGTTGGCCAAGATTTCCTAAAAATCCTTTCTTTGTATTGGTCTTAAGTAATATTCTAATTTTCTGAGATACTGAATTTGGGTTTTCATTAGTTGTCATTAGTGTCAGTATAATCATCAAAATTAAAAGAAATAAACACTTAATATATCAGTCTGTGTGGAATGAATCTATACATTATACAAGTTTTCACTTTTTGAAATGGAATTAGTGAAATAAATCAACTTTTTTGATGATATTCTAATTATATGACCAGCACCTGTATATAAAAATGGTTACCTATACATAAACTAAAAAATACAAACTGTACAAATGCTTGGCAAATACTGTACATGTACAGTTGCTGGTCCACATTGACTTTAACAGTAGGAAAAAAAACTGTTGACCAGCAACTGTTTGGGTTTCCACCTTCTTCAAAATAGCGTTTGTTTAACAGAAGAGGTATAAAGGTATATATAAAAGATATAAAAATAAAACACTATTTTTTATTTTTGGTGAATTATTCTTTAATGTTAATAAAACACCAAAACACAAAAAGAAAAATCTCTCACTCCCCTTTACTGAAAAAATAATATAGCTGCTTTAATAGGAATCAATCTATATAGTGTTTTATTTGTATATTTGTTCATTCGGTTTCTTGAATGCTCCTGATAAATACTCATATTGTACCTGAAAATAAAACACTGTTTGTTTTATTTGTATATTATGTATATTTGTAATGTGTATCTTTGTTCTCATTTTTTAATAACAAAGCTAAAATAATGACAAAGATTTTATCTTCGCCCACTTTGGCCTAAATATCCACCATACTTTCTTATATTTTGTTACCTTAAAAGGCTGTCTTTATAATAGGGAAATTAGTTTGGCTGTAATGCTCAAACAACTTGCAAAATATAAAAAACAACATGACAAAGAATCGTGATAAAATCATGAATCGTGATATAAAAAAAAAAAATCATGATATTATATTTTTATATTTTGGATGTGATTAATCGCGATTAATCGTTTGACAGCGCTACTTTTAATACATTACTGTGCAGTTGCTAGGGTGCTGTGAGTGGTTGCTAGAGCATTTATAGGTAGTTGTTGGTGTATTATTGGTGACAGTTACTTAGCTAGACTGTACTTAAGTGTTTTTGAGGGAGTTTTGAGTGGTTGTTTGGCCATTGCTATATTTGTGCTAGGGTGATCAAAGTAATTATGGTAAGTTTTGGTAAACTGTGCAATAAAAAGGCGAAGGGTTTTACAGTCATGTCCTTTCCCATGATTACTTACTGAGTGAATCAAAAAGAGACCCAGTGTGTCTCTGGGGGCAGCAAATGTGCACATATGTGTTTTGTAGGGTCTGGTGTTTTCATGCTTGCATACATCGAGCTGCAGAGATTGTGTCTGATGTGGTGAGAATAAGCTGCGTTTGTTCTCTTCCTCCTTTTGTTCTCCCTGTGTCCTAACCCGTATGCATGAAGGCACAGTGTGTATGTACACTACTGTTCAAAAGCTTGAGGTTAGTAGATGTTTTTATTCATTTTTGAAATAAATTAGTATTTTTAGTCAGCAAGGATGTGTTAAATTGTTTTAAAATGACAAGAACAAAATAAAATGTAAAACTTTCTATTCATCAAATAATCCTGAAAAAAAGGTTAATGCTTTTCAAGTAACGTCAGTTTGGTATTCAGATTACTTTATTAACTAGTTAAGTAACATAAAATATGTGAGTTACTTTTTCAAATTAGTTACTTTGTTAAATAATACAAATTCTTGTGGAAAAAAAGAAACACCTGGAAAAAAAACGTTTGATACTTTTCACACAAATATTGGGAACCAACCGTTTTCTACATTGATAATAATCAGAAATGTTTCTTGAGCAGCAAATCAGTATATAACAATGATTTCTGAAGGGTCACGTGACGCTGAAGACTGGAGTAATGATGCTGAAAATTCAGCTTTTATCACAGAAATAAATTACATTTGAACATATATTCACATAGAAAACAGTTATTTAATATTATTATTTAATAATAATAAACATAATAATATTACTTTTTTATGGTACTTTTCAGTATTAAATAAATATAGCCTTGGTGAACATAACAGACTTTCAAAAAATTGCAAAAATCTTACCGACCTCAAACTTTTTAACGGTAGTGTAGATGTGAATGCGTTTAAGTTTCATATGGTTTTGAAAATGTGGTAACACTTTAGATTAGGGAACACTATTCACCATTAAAGGGATAGTTCACCCAAAAATGAAAATGTGATGTTTATCTGCTTACCCCCAGGGCATCCAAGATGTAGGTGACGTTGTTTCAGTAGAACACAAACGAAGATTTTTAACTCAAACTGTTGCAGTCTGTCAGTCATATAATGTTAGTCAATGGGCACCAAATCTTTGAGAGTAAAAAAAAAACATAATTCAAATTAAACCTTGCGACTGGTGACGATACATTGATGTCCTAAGACACGAAACGATCAGTTTGTGTGAGAAACTGAACAGTATTTATATATTTTTTTTTTACCTCTGATACAGGCAATGTCCAACTGTCCTGAGCTCATCCACAACATGCGTGACTCTCTAACGTGCTCTTGCACATAGATATATAAATATATATAGATGCCTCATTAGCGACTGTTTCTATGGGCCGCGATACGTAAGGATCTACGTATGTATTATGTATATAAATGTTCCAGAGCTGTTGACGCGTCACGCGCTGGATGTTTTTGGATGAGCTCAGGACAGTTGGACATTGCCTGTATCAGAGGTAAACAAATTATATAAATACTGTTTAGTTTCTCGCACGATAATTTTTACTGAGGATTTAAGTGCTATAAATCAGGTCTCCAGTGCATCTACCAACCAAGGAAACCTGAAAAAAGATGAACCCAGTAACTTTGTTTTGATAAGCCTTTTTCTACAAGCATCTGAAAAAATGAGCGCGTCTGATTTCGCTCCCTAGTGACGTGGCAAAGGGATCTCATTATAAATATTACCACCCCTTAATCTGTAAATTTCCACCGCTGCACTGTTCTAGGTCTTCAAGGGCTAAGTGAATACTTAATACTGTGAATACTGAATACTGTGAATACTTAATACTGTGAAGTGAATACTGAAGTGCTGAACGATTAATTGCGTTTGCGATAAATCGCAATATATAAAAAAATGCTTTCTCAACCGCAGAGGCTGCGGTCACGTGACACACAGAAGTAATGTAGGACGATCATATGACATCCAAGTACGGCGAGAGAAAGATTTAGGAGACGTCCGCTCTCTCATAGCTCTCGCGGTACTTTGATGACACACACACCGATCGGTCTAGCAGCGCTGCTTCAAGTCAAACACATTTAAGCAGTCTTCAGAGGAAGCATCATGTTGGGACGCTATATTGCCAAGTCCGCAGTTTGCCGCGGGTTGTTTTCGTGTCCGCGGGTCTTTCATAACATGCGGAATTGACGCGTTACATGTAAACGACACCCTTTGTTTTGTTTTTCCTTCAAAATAACGGAGTTCGTTTAGAATTCTTCAGCTTTTAAGAACTGCCGAGTTCTCCTGTAGTGGGCGGAGCTAATGCGCAAATGGCAATCTCATTGGCCGGTGCTCACCTATCATCGTCCCTGTTTTGATTTCAGCGAATCAGTTCGAGCAAATGCAGACGACCTGATTAATATTCATGAACCCAGCAGCTCAATAATCCTTAGTGCATTTTATATGGTTATTAATAGTAGCATTAGAGGTAGTTTTGTTATCTTATCAGCATTATTTGTAGGTTTTTTACCCTTTTTTATAGAAACACTAAATGACAAACAATATCTTAAGCACCACCACCAGTCCTAAGTTCAGACAACATGACAAATATGCATTCATACATGATTATTATAATGTTCTATCATCATATAATGCTAAATTATCATAATATCTTGTAATGTTTGACTGACTGATGCTAAGTGAGATATAAAGAACTGTGCCATTTTACAAACATAAGCTTTATATATATTATTATTATTTATTTATTTAGTAATTTAGCAGACACTTTTAATCCAAAGCGTGATATATATATATATATATATACAGGGCTCTAGACTAACTTTTTGCACTGGGAGCACTGGTGCGCCTAACTTTTTTTCTTAGTGCACCAGCACAAAAGTTAGGTGCACCCAAATTTTTTATATACAATTCTACAGGAAAGGTAACTTACTGAAAAGCTGAGCTGAGATTAAACTTAAAACATCTCAAGATAAATGAAATAAAAATAAAATCTAAATTAATTGTTTTAAGGGCGTCAAACTGAACATCTCATGGCTCAGTCTTATGGACTATCCTCCATTGCATTCACAATGCCCCTCGGATGGCCATCTCCTGTAGTTTGTCCTTCTTGATCTTTGGCCTAGGCTAAACAGCTGGCCAACACTCTCTCTAGCATCAACATCTTCCAGACTTGACCCCTCTACAACCCGATTCTTATAAGATCTTCCACTGTGTCTGAATGAAGAGATGCTCTAGTGCAGTGCTTCTCAAACTTCAAACTCAAATCTTTATCTTCTTAAATGTGTGTATAATATTGTATAGTTTTAACTTTTAATTTTAGTTAATTTTTCATATTTGTAAGTCGCTTTGGATAAAAGCGTCTGCTAAATGACTAAAAGTAAAGAAAAAAAAACTGTTCTGTTCTGTCTAATCTCTCTGTCTCTCTGTTCTCATACTGTATTTTAATGCAGCCAAATTCTCAATAAAACTGTTTTACTTTATATATTTGACTGTTTATGTTGTCAGTCAACAGGATAATATGAAATAATGACTGAAACACGTCCCTTTAAGAAGACATAACCAGCTCTCCCTTCCAAGAAGCTAGTCTGCACAAAAATATTAATTTATAATTTTATTGAGCCGTTGTCTGATGAAATCAAATAATACACAATATAAGACAAGACAATGACAATTCCAGTGCTGTGAGTTCTTCTATATTTGTATGTACATTTAGAAAGCAATAATATCTGTTTTAACTGAACGGGCTCCTCTCAGACGCTTGCTGAACAGAGCAGATGCAGAGAAAGCGCGCTGATCTCGCGCCGTTGCGGCGATCACAGAGACACTCTGAGAGACTCGATTTGTCACTAGTTGCTTTTTTGGGAAAACAAAAAGTTGCTATGGGGGTCTACAAAGGCGCTAAATCTCGCTAAGTTGGCAACACTGCACGCATCTCTACTACTCACCTCTTTCTCTCTGCCTGACTGCAGCAGCACAACGTGACGCATTTGTCAACGCGCACAACACACATACAGGAATATCTGGACCACGGCCAATCAGAGTGGGTTCCGCCCTCTCACTATCTCTGATTGGTTTAGACCACGATATAAGCCTAACGGGAGTGTCTTTTGTTGAACCACATAGAGTTTCTGAGTCACGGATACTTTTTTTCTTTTCTCGAATGGCTGGACGCACCAGTGCGCCCTGGGATTTTTGTTAGTCGCACCCGTGAGAAATTAGGTCGCACGTGCGACCAAATTGGTCGCACTCTAGAGCCCTGGGTGCACCAGCACAAAGGTTAGGTGCACCCAAATTTGTATATAGGCAAATTGACTAGTAAACGATTTGAAGTACAATTCTACAAGAAAGGTAACTTACTGAAAAAGTGTTGGTGCTTAAAGTGCTTCACTGAGCTGATATTTAAACTTAAAACAGCTCAAGATAAATAAAATAAAAAGAAAATCTAATTTAAGTGTATTAAGGGCGTCAAACTGAACATCTCATGGCTCAATGTCTTATGGACTATCCTCCATTGCATTCACATGCCCCTCGGATGGCCAACACCTGTAGTTTGGCCTTCTTGATCTTTGGCCTTGGCTAAACCAGCTGGCCACACTCTCTCTAGCATCAACATATTCCAGACTTGACCCCTCTACACTGATTCTTATCAGATCTTCCACTGTGTCTGAATGAAGGGATGCTCTAGTGCAGTGCTTCTCAAACCCCCCTTAAACATATAAAACAATCCGGTGCCCCCATCCCACCTCAGACTACCAAATAATTTCACTAAACATTATATATATATATATATATATATATATATATATATAATATATATATAAGGTATTTACAGTTTTTATAACCAATTCTTACTATGTAAAAAATAAGTATACTTAGGCCTTTCGTGTATGTAAGAATCATTTTAAACTCATACCTTTCCTTGAATTAATATTTTGAATTGTTTTTAGCTTTAATTTTTGTTTTCAATTAAATGTTTAGTTTTGAAATGTGTTGTATGCATTTGTCATTTTTATTTAATTTCTTTCTTCTTAAATGTGTATATATAATATTATATTTTTTAACTTTTAATTTTAGTTACTTTTTCTTATTTGTAAGTCGTTTTGGATAAAATCCTGCTAAATGACTAAAAGTACAATAAAGTAAAGAAAAAACCTGTTCTGTTCTGTCTAATTGTCTCTCTGTTCTCATACTGTATTTTAATGCAGCCAAATTCTCAATAAAACAGTTTTACTTTATATATTTTACTGTTTCTGTTGTCAGTCAACGGGATAAATATGAAATAGTGACTGAAACACGTCCCTTTAAGAATACATAACCAGCTCTCCCTTCCAAGAAGCTAGTCTGCACAAAAATCCTAATTTATAATTTTACTGAGCAGTTGGCTGATGAAATCAAATAATACACAATATAAGACAAGACAATTCCTGTGCTGTGATTTCAGCTATATTTGCATGCAAACTTAGAGAAGCAATAATATCTCTTTAGCTCCTCTCAGACGTTCACTGAACAGAGCCGATGCAGAGAAAGATCTCGCGCCGCCGCGGCAGTACCAACGAAGTCTCACAGAGACTCACTAAAGTTTGTCCAAGAAGTTGCTAGATTTGTCACTAGTTGTTTTTTTGAAAAAAAATAAGTCGCTATGGGGGTCTAAAAAGGCGCTAAATCTAGCGAAATTGGCAACACTGCGCGCATCTTTATTACTTACCTCTCTCTGTCTGACTGCAGCAGCACACGCATTTTCAGACGCACACGCACACCACACACACACACACACACACACACACACACACACACACACACACACATGAACAGGAACATCTGGACCACGGCCAATCAGAGGGGGGCCCGCCCTTCACTATCTCTGATTGGTTTAGACCACGATATGGGCCTAATCTATGTGTCTTGTTGAACAACAGAGAGACTTTCAGAGTCGCGGAGACTTGTTTTTTTTTTCTCGAATGGCTGGACGCACCAGTGCGACCTAGGATTTTTATTAGTCGCACCCTTGAGAATTAGGTTGCATGTGCGACCAAAATTGGTCGCACTCTAGAGCCCTGATATTATATATAAATATAATATTAATCTGGTGCGTAAACTAAACAAATTACAAGCCAATGGAGATTCTATTGTGCCAAGGTGTCCATAGAGGTTAATAATATTTTACAATAATCAATTGAATTTGATAGGTGTCTCAACATTGTCCCCACAGAAACATAAATTAGCGTAGATTAGTGTACAATGTTTTATAATAATAATTATTAATTTAGTGACCATTTTATTAATTTTAACATATTTTAATATTGGGGCATCCAAGTTATATGACATATTTGAACAATAGTAACTTCCCTAGTAATTCGTTT
>CM049811.1:2838050-2980550 GCA_027422405.1 Ptychobarbus kaznakovi
TGAGGGTTTGCGGGTGAGACGGGTGTTGTAAATGTCCTGGAGAGAGGGGAGAGAGACACCAACGATCTTCTCAGCTGCTCTCACTATCCGTTGAAGGGACTTGCGGCAGGACGCGTTGCAGGCGCCATACCACACAGTGATGCAGCTAGTCAGAATGCTCTCGATGGTGCCTCTGTAGAAGGTGCACATGATGGGGGCCGGGGCTCTGGCTCTTCTTAGTTTGCGGAGGAAGTAGAGACGCTGTTGTGCTTTCTTGGCTAGTGCCGCAGTGTTTGTTGGTCCAGGAGAGGTCCTCTGTGATGTGTACACCCAGGAACTTGGTGCTGCTCACTCTCTCCACGGTCGCACCATTGATGGTCAGAGGAGCATGCAGAGAGTGCACTCTCCTGAAGTCAACGACAATCTCCTTCGTCTTCTCCACATTCAGAGAGAGATTGTTGTCACTGCACCACCCGGCCAGGCGGCTCACCTCGCTCCTGTAGTTTGTCTCATCTCTGTTGCTGATGAGACCCACCACAGTCGTGTCATCCGCAAATTTAATGAAGCGGTTGGAGTTGTGTGACGGTGTGCAGTCGTGGGTCAGCAGAGTGAAGAGGAGGGGGCTCAGCACACATCTTGGGGGGGCCCCTGTGTTCAGTGTGATGGGTGCTGGATGTGTTACTGCCGACCCGTACTGCCTGAGGTCTCCCGGTCAGAGAAAGTCCAACAGCCAGTTGCACAGCGACGTATTGAGCCCAGCTGGACCAGTTTATGGATGAGCTGTTGAGGGATGATTGTGTTGAATGCTGAACTGAAGTCTATGAACAGCAATCTGACATACGTGTCCGTTTTTGTCTAAGTGTGTGAGGGCTGGGTGGAGGGCAGTGGCGATGGCATCATCGGTCGAGCGATTTGACCTATATGCAAACTGGAAGGGGTCCAGGGAGTGGGGAGGGACAGACTTGATGTGCTGCATGACTAAACCGTTCAAAGCACTTCATGGGAATAGGAGTGAGTGCTACTGGACGGTAGTCATTGAAGCAGGATGGAGATGACTTCTTCGGGACTGAATGATGGTGTAGCTTTGTAGCTTTGAAGCATGTGGGGACAACAGCCTTGCTTAGTGAGATGTTGAAGATGTCTGTGAAGACATCAGTGAGTTCACTGCACAGTCTCTCAGTACACGCCCAGGAATGTTGTCAGGACCCGGAGCTTTGCGTGCATTGATTGCTGAGGGATCTCCTCACGCTGTGCGGGGACAGCGTCATCATCTGGTCGCCAGGAGGAGGTGGAGTCTTCTGTGCAGTGGTGCTGTTTTGTGCCTCAAAGCGAGCAAAGAAGGCATTCAGCTCGTTCAGCAGGGGGATGGTGCTGTCACAGGTCTGTGGTGGGGGCTTGTAGTCCGTAATGGTCTGAATCCCCTGCCACAGGCTCCGAGTGTCTCTGCTGTCACTGAAACGATGGGCTATCCTCCTGGAGTACTGTCTCTTGGCCTCTCTGATGCCGCGGGATAGGTTGGCCCTAGCTCTCCTTAGGCCCTCCTCATCTCCAGCTCTAAAGGCAGCATTCCGAGCCTTCAGAAGTCTGTAGACCTCCCCTGTCAGCCATGGCTTCTGGTTGGCCGGACAGTGATAGTCTTTGTGACCGTTACATCATCAATACACTTGGTGATGTAGGCAGTGACAGTCTCTGTGTATTCTTGGAGGTCTGTAGTATTGTTGTATGTGGCAGCCTGCTTGAACATATTCCAGTCAGTGGTGTCGAAACAGTCCTGAAGTGCCTCTGACGACCCTTCCGGCCACACTTGAATCTGTTTGTATCGGTTTGATGGCTTTAACGAGCGGTCTGTATGCAGGCATTAGCATGACAGTGATGTGGTCTGAGGCTCCGAGATGGGGGAGGGGGAGGGCCTTGTAAGCTCCTTCTGGGTGGTGTAAACAAAGTCCAGCGTGTTTTTTCCCCTTGTAGGGAAGTCAACATGCTGTATATTTTCGGAAAACACATCTTTAAGTCTGCGTGATTAAAGTCTCCAGCCAAGATGAGAAAAGCATCTGGGTGGGCGTCTGCTGCTCACTGATGTGTGGTACAAATCATTCAGTGCTCACTCCTGTTGTTGTTGTAGTTAGGAGGGATGTATACAGCAACGATAAGAATGGTTGTATATTCCCTCGGTAGATAGAACGCCGGCACTTAATAATCATAAGCTCCACCAGGGGTGAGCAGTGTTTGCAGACCACAACAGCGTCCGCGGCACCATGCATCATTGATGTAAATAACAAAGCCCGCCGCCGCGTCTCTTACTCCCTCGACGAGAGCTCTGTCTGCTCGATAGCATGTTAGCTGCTCGAGCTGAATGGCGCAGTCCGGAACGCTGTTGTTAAGCCATGTTTCCGTAATAACAAAACACAAACAGTCTCTTACAGTCCTCTGAGTAGAGCGAAGAAGTCGGATGTAGTCCAGTTTATTGTCCAAAGAGCGTACGTTCGCAGTACGATGGTGGGGATTGCTGGCTTGTGTGGGTTAGCCCTAGCCTAGCTCGGATACCTCCGCGCTTACCCCTCTTCTGCTTCCTCTCACGCCGCTTGTAGCGCCTCGCTGTGGGCGAGATGCAGTAGTGGGGGGTCGGTGATGGTGTAGGCCTCCGGAGCAGACCGAGGTCCGCAGCTCTTCGGCGTGCGCGGAGTTTAACTCTAAAAATGTGGTTCTGCCGACATCGAGCAGAAACTCACGACTGTATGCGCGCTTTAAGACAGTTAGACGAGACGAATATGTACAGAAACATTGCGGACTTACAAGACAAAAAAAACACGAAAACACCGTTCTGTGGAGGAGAGAGAGAAGCCGCTGCGACTGTTGTGCGCGCCGCCATTTTTCATTTTAAGTAACGAGATTCTAACAATATTTGCCACTGAGTAAAAAGATTGCGTGCTTAACTGTCACGCAAATTATTTCACAACGCCAAAACATTAGTGCTGTGATATTTTGGTGAGGCTGACCCTGATATTTTCTTCTTGCCCAGAGGAAGAGCCGGAGAGACATGTATCTGATTTGCCCCGTGTCTTGCCTGAGCTGACTGTGCTCAGCTGAGAGATGCAGGGGGCCTGACGCACAAAATTTGTGTCAGAGATGTCTCTGCAGCTCAGACTCCATGTGCCCGGTCTATCGCTTCCCATCAGCTCCTCCTCAATTGATGTCTGTCAGCGGTGTGCTGAGCCTGCACTTCCCTCACCCGCCAGCGGAGCCAAGGTTAGCGCTCCTCGCGTCAGACGGATCACAGACGATTCGATTGCACAAACGCACAATCCAGTCCTCAGTGCTTGTTCACAAGTGCATCATTTTACTTTGGAGACTAATAGAATGAGTTCTGTTTTAATAAATCATACTGTCTCTTTAATAAAGCCCGCCTTTCTGAAAAGGCTCTGATTGGTCAGAAATGTTGGAAATGTCGTGCTCCTTCCCATATTTGCGTTTTATCTCCTGCAGCATGTACACACTTCTAAATCTATGGTTACTTTGGCGTTAGTATTGGAAGTTTGTACAATGTTTGTTTTTGCAGTGAAAATCAGTGTCTTCTCAACATGGCAACATCACTTATCCAGCTAGCATTATGCAAGTGTGTGACGTATCATAACGACTGGACCACAAACGAGGCGTTTCAGGAAACGTTTGTTGATCATTTACATGCACAAACAGCTATGCTGTACATTACACGCTGAAATCAAACAGGTGCCCTTTAAGGGGAACTTCAGTGGCAGATTAGGTTTGATTTATTGCATTCATCCTGACAGCTGTCGTCAGTAAATCTAGTGTTGTTAATAGAGAATATACCGGTTTAATATTTGCCTTTAGTTTGGGCCTGTAATTAAATACTTTAATTGTGTTGAGAGTTGCTGAAATGTTGCTACACAGTCCTGAACAAATTTTAATTTTCACAAAAATGCATTAAATGTTGAAGTTTGCACAGCATCTTTTTTTTCATTTACATGAATGGCTTATAATACTTATTGAATGACTGTCATCATTGACACTGGCCATTTTTATTTAATTACGATTTATAATTGTCATGAAAATGTATTTTAAACATGCAAAAGCACAGATTTCCAGCCACCAATCAAATAAAATATACAATACAGAAACAGATATAATGTGAAACAGTAACTTGTGTACTGTATGTGATGTTATGCTCAATGTTTACAGTAACGTTCTGTCATGTCAGAGATTATATCTTCTAGAGGAAGGAGGTTATTTAAGGAATAAAGTATTTTTCTGTAATAATCGTAGTAAGATATTGTGAATGTAGTCGCTGTGCTGTATTTCTGCTTCATGATTGTCTTCAGCAGTAACAATATTCACAATATAGCACTGCCTCATATGGCTTATAGCTTAATAAAACGCATGCAGTGTTACAATTCCTGACAATATTACAGACTAAACACTAAAGAGTGAAGGTAATCGATGCGGTCACCGTGTGAAAGCTCATCGTCAGCTGCTTTTCTAGTTTGTGTTTGTCATAAAGCGAGGTTTTCATGTTGCTGCTCGGAGGCGTTTGCTCCTCTGAACGTTCCTGTAGCTCTAACACATGCTTTACATGATGAATAAATCTCACAAACGTTGACGTCTGAGGCTTTTAACCCAGCGTTTCTCTCCACAGTTCTCAGCAGAGGTTTGCTTCAGTGGGCGTCTGTGGCTTGGTGTTACAGAAAGCAGCACACTTGGCACAAGCCTCTGTGTACTTTGGAGTGGAATACTTGTATTGGGTTTTAAATGAATTGTTTTATTGCCAGAGCTGTCGCTAATGGGTGAATGCTGGGACAGATTCCTGGGTCCAACAACACAACGCCTCTGACATACACAAGCACTTTTAGTTAGTTACTTATTTATCTATTCAGGGTTAAATCTTTAGAAGAACCAAATATACCTCTTTCACTGATTAAACTGAACAGAGTAAAAACAGAGCAAGAGTGGAAAACTGCAGCCAGACCTTTAATCATACTAAGCCATATTGTGATTTTAATTAATGGTTTTGATGAATTATACAGCCTTAAAATGTAATCTTTAGCTTTCCATCAACTCAAACACTCTACAGTTTATATGTAACAGACGCTTTTATCCAAAGTGACTTACAGTGCACACATTTGTATTGTCAGTATGTGTGTTCCCTGGGAATCAAACCCACAACCTTTAACGCTGTTAACGCAATGCTCTAACCACTGAGCCACAGGGACACTTATTCCCAGAATAATCCGTTTGGGTCTTGGAACCCCTGTTTGGGAGACCAAATCACCATCATTCACGCACCCATGCCATTCAAAGCGCATTCTGTCCGTGTGGTTGTGTTTTCTGTTTCTGCTAAAGACAAGAAGAAAACTGGGAACACTGGAGCCTATTGACTTCCATTGTACCTTCCTCAAAATATATTCCACAGAAGAAAGAAAGTTGTACAGGGTTGGAAGGAGGAGTAAATTACACACTAATCTCTTTATAGGTGAAAGAGCATTTTAAAGTGGGATGAGAGGAAGTATTCAATCCCAATGTATGGCCAAGTTCTGTCCATCAGCTGCAGGACTTTCAGATCGACACCAGCGCTCGGTGTCAGTGTCTTTCAGAGGGCTTTATGAGATGCATGTCAGAGATTGTTTGGATCTGTCAGCATTGCAGATTCCCCTCAGATGCATGTCATCTTCTGCTGCTGTCCTGCTGACTCAAACTCTTCAGTTAACGGTGACTAGATGAAGCATCTGATGTGTGCGGTGGAATATCACTGCACATGGCTGGCGAGTCTGCAGCGATATACATGTGTGTGGTGGGTGGATGTACAGGGAAGTGTTGCTTGTTAGTGTGATTTCCTCTGCGGTACTACAGCGGTGAGTCAGGACCAGAAACATCACAGCGCATCTCTCTAAAATCTGCCTTCTGTTTGGAAAAATGTCCTCTTTTCTGCACAGTCCTGGCATCCTTTGTATCATAACATCACTTTCAAAATGAATAACAGGATCAACTCCAAGATGTAGGTTGTCCTCGCTAAATATAGTCTTTCATTGGCAGGACAGTTATTGAGAGGATATAACAACATTTCCTTGCATTCGTTATATATACCATAAATAAGTTGCTAGATTATTTTGGTGAGCACTGCCTAAAATATATCCTGAACTTGTTTGTGAAGACAAAGACGCTTTGTAAGTAATCAGATTATTTGAATATGCTGGAAAGACTGACCTGTGGAGGCAGTGTGGGTGTTGCTAGGGTGCTGTGAGATGGTTGCTAGGGTGTCCAGTGGCTGTGTGCTTGAGTCTCTGTCGTTCTCACTCCAGAGGAGAGTGTATTTCACATGTGTACATCATGCCATTACAGTCTCCAGGCGAGTAATCGAGCTTCAGATCACGACTGATGAGGACACTGCTGATGTCAAGACTGTAAATGAACATGTAGTGAACTTTAGGATATCATCTCTGCTTAGTAGTTGTGTACTTTAGCACCAGTTTGCACAGAATAAGCCATATGTAGTAATCAACACAGCTGAATGACTGAACACAAACTGTATTATGTATGTAATTATGCAGGGATTATTAAACATGAGCATGCTGCATAAATGAGATTATTAGCAGAAATTGAGTCAAAATATAACAAATACTGTAATATGTACTGTAATCTATTATAATTCATGGTCATGAAGGTCATCTTGCTTGAAAATAATGTGCAAATATCTTCAAGCCCATATGCAACAGCCAGCGTTATTTCTCTGGATACGTTATGAATAGGATGGCCATACGTACAGATTTTGGCCGGACAGTCCGGATTTTAAGCCCCCTGTCCGGCGTCTGGTGCAGCCTCAAGCCGGACACTCATTTATCCTCATTTTTGGAGTTGCGCAGAATCGGCCTAAAACCCCCGTTCTTGAATCTATATTGGGACGCAGCAGCATACCGTCTAATGCCGTAAGATATCTGGTCAAACAAATGATTGGCTGAAAGCGGTGTCAAATAAATATCTGATATATCATTGGTTAAAAACGTAAAAAAGCCTCCACATGCTGACTACGTCATATCATAACGTTAACGTCAGACCTCATTTAATCCGGACAAAAGAGCACGAATTTATATCAAAAAGCAGTAGAGATTTGTATGGATTTTGCACACTGTGTGTATGTGTGGAATGTGTATTTATTTATTTTTCGCATTCATTGTTTGTATATTTATCTATTTATATTATTTCCAGAAGTCCAGAAATGTTATGTTTTCAGGCACTGTGCACAAGAAAGGTTCATCTCAGTGGTCAGTTTTTGAAACAGACATCACACTTTTGTGCCTCTTCTGTTACCAGAGCCGATCCTAGACTTCTGGGGCCCTACGCAAAACTGTGTCACCCGGGGGGGGGGGGGGGGGGGGGGGGGACGCATTTGTCCGTGTTTCACTCCGTCTCGGCTCGAGAAACATGTCTCTTCCGCGGCTCGCTATGCATTCAATCCGTTTTTTTGTCTCGAGCAAGAGACTTTACGAAATGCACATTACATGATTTGACTGTTTTCACGTAGAAAGGGCGTCAGCGCCGCATTACAATGAATTATCATTCATGTTTTCATAGCCGCTGGCCAAATTACAAAACAAAACTAAAATGAAATCATCTTTGAGAGCAAGGGGGCCCCCTGGTGTTTCGGGGGCACTATGGAGCTTGCGTATTCTGCGTATAGGGAGGATCGGCTCTGTCTGTTACACATAGGTCTACATAAAGATCAAATTGTCTGGCAATGAATAAAGTAGGCTATTTCAGAATCACTGTATCATGATTCCATCGATATGATGGACGGAATTGTATTGTAGTTGCGAGTACGCCAGAGTTCTATGCAATTATTCTTGCCTCATGACAATGGCCACCCTAGTTATGAAGCATGTCTACTTTCTGATGTTTTACTCTTTGATGTACTCTGTTGAATCATTTGCATTAAGTTACTGTAATCTGTACTGTACTCAACTGACATTGAGTTTTCCAAGATGGCGCCAGTGCACACGGCATGCCATCTCTCTCGTTTGTCTCAGTCTCTTGTACCTGTACTGTTTGTACTCTGTGTGGTGTTGCACTGGAATCATGTAGACTCAGTGCTAACCTACGATCGTCAAGCCCTATTCAACATCAAATGTTCTATGGAAGCTGGTTACCTGGGAAGCTGTCCTGTTCTCTACTCCCGCTCTCAATCCTCTTTTAATCAACCTGCGCCAGAGTGCGTTCACTGGTTGCCTTGCTGCGTTCCTTCTCTACGGAAACGCCGCAGAAAGAGAGGTTGTCGTGGCGGTGTTCGGGTGAGAATTAGACGGGCAATTGCGTCCACCATACAATCTTCGACCCAGTTTTCCTTGGATACAATAAGTTTAGAGGGGCATAACCTGGCGCGACGCTCTTGGGATTATAGATATGCTTTTCATCTTCCAGTCTATCCAGCTTTCGGTGATCCACCTATCTTCGCGTTGCCGCGTTTACGACTTCGCCGGAGAGGAGTGAAATGTTTAAATCTTCGCCAACTGGATTTTGTTCGATTGGATCGGAACCTGGCATCACTGTGTCATCTCAATATGGCTCTAGTCAATGCTAGGTCCGTGTGCAACAAGACTTTCATTTTAAATGACTTTTGTACCGGACGAAACTTGGATATCCTATTCCTGACTGAGACTTGGGCCTCTGCTGGTGAGTCGTCAGTTTTTGAGGAACTATGTCCGCCGGACTGTTGTTTTATTAGTACACCACGATGTACTGGCAAGGGCGGTGGGGTTGCCATGGTTTTTAAACAATCCCTTAATATACGGCCCATTTGTGTTGGGAGTTATTCATCGTTTGAGTTACAGTGTATTGTGTTGGAGTCTGATTCCACTGCAGTGTTCTGTGCGCTTA
Source organism: Ptychobarbus kaznakovi (assembly GCA_027422405.1). Taxonomy (NCBI): domain Eukaryota; kingdom Metazoa; phylum Chordata; class Actinopteri; order Cypriniformes; family Cyprinidae; genus Ptychobarbus; species Ptychobarbus kaznakovi. The sequence continues at coordinate 2,846,910 of CM049811.1, forward strand.
TTTATAGGCCACCTAATTTTGACAGTGCTTTTATACGAGAGTTTTGTGAATTTGTAACTCATATTATGCCGTCATATGATCAGCTGTTATTATTGGGAGATTTCAATATACATGTGTGTTGCCCAGGTCGACCCTTGGTCGGTGAATTTTGTAACATTCTGGAATCTTTTGGTTTTATGCAACATATAAATGGAGCAACTCATGTCCATGGTCACACTCTGGACCTTATATTGTCAAATGGTGTCACTGTAGAAAATATAAACGTAGAAGATGTCTCCTTCTCTGATCACAGTCCAATTGTTTTTAATGTCCGTGTCGAGAACTCTGCAGTTGTGAAAAAGCATCCGGGCCATTACTCTCGTTGTATAAATTAATCTACTCCTTCTCAGTTTAGTGAAATCTATCGTACTAATGCTGTTGATGGATCCATTTTGAATGCTGTTGAGTCTTCCATTGGGCCTGATGAACTGACTTCTTTTTTCTATGCATCTTGCTCTAATATTTTAGATGCTATTGCACCTTTTAAGTTAAAATTACCCAAGCAGAAATCTTATTACTGGCTGGACGATCATGTTCGCTCTCTTAGGCAGGCTTGTCGTCGAGCTGAGAGGAAATGGAAACAGGATTCTTTAATTGTGTCCTATGAGTTTTTTAAAGAATGTTTGATTAGTTTTCAGAATGCTGCAAAATCGGCTAGGTCAAAATATTTTTCAGATTTGATTACTACACACTCTCATAGACCTAGGATTTTGTTTTCCACAATCAATTCGTTAATTAATCCAGGTTGTCAGTTTCATGTGGAATCCTCAACTGAGCTCTGTGAAACTTTTTTAAAGTTTTTCTCCGATAAAGTGTTAGCTATTCACTCCTCTTTTACCTTGCAGTTATCAGATCTGTCACTGTTTTCGCTGGCTAGTCCGGCTTCCTTTTCTTGTTTTCAAAATGTTTCTCTGAGGGAACTTTGTGATTTGGTCAATAAGATGAAGACAACTGCCTCTTCACTTGATGTCATTCCTTCTGAGATTATTAAGGCCTCTTTTTCTGAAATCGGTACTTCCATTCAGTCATTGATTAACTCGTCCCTATCTGCTGGGGTAGTCCCGAAATGTTTTAAGCATGCTGTAGTCCAACCTTTGCTTAAGAAACAGGGTTTGGAGGAAGGTTGCCTTGACAATTATCGGCCTGTCTCTAAGCTTTCATTTTTATCAAAACTCTTAGAAAAAGTTGTATATTCACAATTGATTTCCTTTTTGAATGAAGCTAAATTAAAAGAACCTCTTCAATCTGGTTTCTCTGCACAGCATAGTACTGAGTCTGCTTTGCTTAAAGTGTTCAATGACATTTTACTTGCAGTTGATAGTGGTAAAAATACAGTACTTCTGCTTCTTGATCTTACAGCTGCCTTCGACACAGTTGATCATAATATTCTCCTCTGCCGGTTAGAGCGTTTGTTTGGTATCGGGGGTATTGCTTTGCAGTGGTTTAATTCATATATTAGAGACAGGACTTTTTCTGTTGAGTTAGGTAAGTTCTCTCAATCTGTTGCTCCTATTATCTGTGGGGTGCCTCAAGGATCCATTTTGGGGAACTTCTTTTTAATTTATATATGCGACCACTGGGAGATATAATTAGGAGACATAATGTTTCATTTCATTTATATGCTGATGATACCCAGTTGTACATACCATTGAAAGCTGGCAATACCATTGAACCCTTATTGGCCTGCCTTGGGGACATTAAGAAATGGTTGTCAAACAGTTTTCTTCGACTTAATGAAGAAAAAACGGAAGTAATCGTCTTTGGCCCCCCAAAATCGAGAAGTGGTCTAATAAATGAACTTGGCAAGCATTTCTCCTCAGTCTCTTCCCAGGTCAGGAATCTTGGTGTCATTCTGGACTCTGAACTTTGCTTAACTAAACAAATTAATACAGTTGTCAAGAATAGTTTTTATCAGTTACGGATTATCTCAAGATTGAAATCATTTTTGTCTTTTAATGACCTGGAGAAGGTCATTCATGCTTTTATTACCTCCTGCCTCGATTACTGTAATTCACTATATTTGGGTCTTCCTCAGTCATCCATTGCACGCTTACAGATGGTACAAAATGCTGCTGCAAGGTTATTGACTAGGGCTAAGAAAACTGATCATGTTACACCAATTTTAGCCTCTCTTCACTGGCTTCCTGTCCATTTTAGAATTCAATTTAAAATCCTGTTGTTTGTTTTTAAAGCACTAAATGGTCAAGCTCCATCTTATCTCACAGATCATCTTACTCCACTTTCATCCTCCAGATCTTTAAGATCTTCTGACAGGGCTTTCTTAACTGTCCCACGCTCACGCTTAAAAACAAAGGGTGATAGGGCTTTTTCAATTGCTGCCCCCCGTCTTTGGAATCAACTGCCACTAGACATTCGCCTTGCATCTTCTATTACAACTTTTAAAACGAAGTTGAAAACATATCTTTATTCCCAGGCATTTTAATTGGATTTTATTTATGTTGTATTGTTTTACTGTATTATCTGTCTTGCTTATTTTATGTTTATCTTTAACTTTGTTCAGCACTTTGGTCAGCTTTGCTGAGATAAATGTGCTATATAAATAAACTTTACTTACTTACTTACTGTACAAAAAAGAAAACAACATAAGTATATAAGTATACATAACTATATAAGTGCATCATTCATTAACTAACTATAAGCTATGACTTTTGCATCAATTAACTCCTAACTTGCTGCTTATTAATAGTTAGTAAGGTAGTAGTTACGTTTAGGTGTGGGGTGGATTGTCATGTAAAAAGAGGCATAGATATGTGCTTAGTGAGTACTAATAAACAGCCAATATGCATGCTAATAATTAATAGCTAATAGTGAGAACTGGTCCCTAAACTAAAGTGCCACTCTTTTATTTTGGTGTTAAATTACACTGGGACATTTAGACAGACTGTTTAGCTGACAACTGGTTTATAAACACTTTTCATTACAAATCTTACAACATTTTGAAAACGTATATCCACAAAAATGTAGCAATTTATGAGAATTTGAAAACAAATCGATTCTGATTAAAATTACCTTTCTAAATGTGAGATGGAATTTACCGCAAAGCAAACCACTCACAGCCATATCGCCATTTCAAATTTATTTGGATTAATTTTACAGCCCTATGGATCCATTTTAGTGTGATATCAAGGTTCAAGGTTTCTTTATTTGTCACATAAAAAATTATACAGTGTATAATCAGAAGTGATATGTAGTGAAATCAGGTCCGCTCAGTGGACGGTGCAAAAGAATAAAAAATAAAAAAAATAACTAAAAGTAACACAACACAAGAGCATATATATATGGTAAAAAAAGAGAAATAAGAGTAAAATGTGCAATGGAATAAAAAGTGCAAAAACAATAAGATGTGCAAAAAACAGTACACTGGGGCTTAATAAATAGTAATGTGAACAAGAGGGATGTGCAAACGGGTTGTGCAGGGAATGTACACATAGTAGCGATACGGGTGATGAGAATATGGATGTTTTACAGTTAACAATCTTGTAAGTGTTTATGAGACTGGGTTTGTGTTAAGGAGCCTGATGGCCTGAGGGAAGAAGCTCCTCCTCAGTCTCTCAGTTTTTGCCATCATGCTCCTGAAGCGCTTGCCAGATGGCAGTAGTAAAATGAAGAGATGGTTACCGGGGTGAGTTGAGTCTTTGATTATTTTAGCAGCTCTGCTTTTACAGTGTTGGAAGTAGATGTCCTGCAGAGAGGGGAGAGCAGACCTGAGATGCGCTCAGCCAAGCGCACGACTCTCTGTAGAGCTTTGCAGTCCTGGTTCGAGGAATTACCATACCACACTGAGATGCACTGAGTCAGTACGCTTTCTATGGCCCCTGAATAGAAAGTTTTCAGGATAGCTGGTGAGACCCTGAATTTCCTCAGCTGTCGCAGATGGTACAGTCTTTGCCTGGCTTTCTTGACCTGTGTTTGAATGTGTGTAGTCCAAGTCAGGTCCTCGGAGATGTTTACACTGAGGTACTTGAAGCTACTCACCCTCTCCACAGGGGTCCCACTGATCATAAGAGGAGTGTAGGGCCGCTGCTGTCTCTTCCTGAAGTCTACAATCAACTCTTTAGTTTTTCTCACGTTCAGAGAGAGACAGTTGTCCTGGCACCATGATGTAAATCTCTCTACCTCATCCAAGTATGTGTAGCACTCCTGGAAAGAAGTGTAAAATAAATAAAGAAAAGATGCTGGTGTGATGGCTTCACGTGTCTGCATTTACTGAGAATCGAAATCAATGAGAGCATATGCACACTACAACTCAGTACACTACATGGTCAACACATGTATGTCCTTTGCATAGTAATAACTGGCTGTAACATGAACAACTTGAAACACTTTTCATACTCAGCTTTTACAATTACCAAAATTACACTCAATCTCATATATTTCACTAGAAGATTAGAGCTTTGAAGATATGCAAATAGCACCAAAATAATCAAGATATATATACAATTTTCACTAGTATTTAACCTTAATCACATATATAACCTTTATAGCATGAAATTGACGATGTAAAAATACATTCACTCAAATGTAACGCATAACACACAGTTAACAGCCATCACCGCAGATCAAACGACCACGTGTATAAATTGGAGAATATTTATAATGCTAAACAATATTATCTCTTATAGATTCGAATAACATTTCCACTTTGTCTTTAGCCATTCATTATATATGGCGGGCTTTCGTGCCTATGCTAATCATGTGCTTAACTGCACTGAACTCACGACGACTCTTAATAAAGTATCAAATAACAGTTTTCAACACATACAATTCACTTATATTATTTCAAACAGTGTTTATACTCCGATCGACAGTATATTTTGTGCATTCTACTCTGCAGTTACCTGGAAAGAAGTGTAAAATAAATAAAGAAAAGATGCTGGTGTGATGGCTTCACGTGTCTGCATTTACTGAGAATGAAGCACATCACGGGCGCGAACCCTGACCCAGCGTACGATGACGTCATGCAAGTATGCCGAATGAAAATAATTAATTTACTAAACGCACAAAATATATCGTCCTTCTCATAAACACAAATAACAAATTAAATACGATTTTACAATATTAGAAAAATAACATTAACCGGTTTTATATTAACTTTGAGAACTTAATCACCATATCACACTCTCCCCCTCAAAATAAAGATGTCGTCCCGACATCAAAGTACTTAGTCACAGATATGCTCAATTTACAGTATTTAACCTCTTTTAACTTTACCCAGCGAGTATCTACAATATCAAATATTACAGCATTGTTATCACATGTTACTTGTACAATCTCTCTTTTTTTTTTTTTTTTACAAGCATACATTCACAATTGTGATATTGCTCATTTCACCTTACAAGAGTCCTTATTCGTCAATAGACAAGAGGCACTTGTTTGTAAATAGTCCCATGAGGTAGTTCTAATAAAAAAAATACTAGAAAAAAAACCACCGACAAGTCTCTGTTAGGAAGGAAAAAACAGTCCATTCATTTGCTCTAGCAAGAAAAAAATGGCAAGAGTCCTTCAAGGAAGAAAAAGATTCAAGAAGTGTCAAAACAAAGAAAGTCTCAAAGTGATTCAAAGTGTCCACAGTTTCAAAACTGCACAACAGTCGATTATTTTCCAAGATCTGATAACAGTCCATATTTTTTTCAATAGTTTCTCACTATGGGCAATAAACAGTCTCTGGGTAATGTTCTGTATAGTGCCATTTCACGCTTTCAACACAGGCCATGCAGTGACTAGTCATGGGGTAAAATTAATGTGGTAATGCAATTCAAAGTTAATAGCACACATATGAGGGCTGGGGGTAACAAAGGGGTGGTGATGACCAGGGTGTCACAGTTGTCATCCTCCTAGATGCAAAGTGTGGGTAGTGGTTGTTGCCCACTATCTGCACATTGTAGCATGATGGGGACCCAAGATTATCATAGGTAAACTTTTTAGGTGGCCGTCGTTTTCTCCTGGTGAACTGGTACCCGTTTTCCCCTTCAGATGTCCTGTCTCTGGACCCAGGAGCTACAGCTGCTTCCCTAACAGGTAGGTCTTGTTGCATTAGGTCAACAGTTGGTTCATTTGCATTAAGTTCTTTTCTTATTTCAGGTGCAGACTCTGAAATATCGATCTCTGACTCGGCTGGAAGTGACTGTGGCCTTTGTTCCACCACTGGAGAGTTAGATCGAGGCTCAGAAGGTATTGATTGTTGTGGTAACACATTTCTTTTTTCTAGGCACTTACTGTTTTCTTGTGGTCTAATCTGAAAGGGCTCCACTTGAAAGTAGTATTCATCCTCTTCACTTTCATTATCGTACTCTGACTCACATTCTCTTCTCCGGACGGGCTGAGTTCTGCTGTTTCTTAGTTGATGTCCTTGTTTTGGTTTAGTACTTTGAGCTGGTGTGATTTCAAGAGGTAGATGGTCACATGAAAGAAGAAGATTGCGATGTAAAACTCGTGATCTACCTTTACTTTTTTCAGGTTTTACTTCGTAGACTGGTGCATCATCTGCGACCTGGCGTGTAATGACATGAACTTCATCCTCCCAGTAATTTCGCAGTTTCCCAGTCCCACCTCTTGGGGTCAGGTTTTTTACGAGGACCCTGCTTCCTGGGAACAGGTCAGTACACCTCACTCGTTGGTCGTAATTCCTTTTGTTTCTTTCTGCACACTTGTTTGCCTGTTCTCTCGCTATCTCACAAGCTTCCTGCATTCCTTTTGTCCATCGTTCCATGTACTCACTGTAACTTTGGGAGTTATTGTCGGAGTTGAGTCCGAAGAGAGCATCGATGGGCAACTTTGGTGAGCGTCCGAACAGCAATTGGAAAGGAGAGAAACCAGTCACGTTACATCTAGTACAGTTATATGCAAAGATCAATTTGTTCAGTGCATCTTTCCAATTAGCTTTTTGTCTTTCAGTCAGGGTTTTCAGCATCTGCAATAATGTCCGATTAAATCGTTCCACCTGCCCATTCCCCTGGGGGTGGTAGGGGGTGGTCCTTGAGCCGGCAACGCCGCTGTACTTTTTGAGTTGGGTGAGTAGCTGGTTTTCAAATTCTCCCCCTTGATCGTGGTGAATCCTGGACGGAAACCCAAACTTCAGGGCGAAATCATTGAATAACCGGTCAGCTACGGTTTTTGCTGATTTTGAGGTGGTGGCATATGCTTGGGCAAATCGAGTGAAGTGGTCGACGATTACCAAAATGTACTCATAGCCCCCTTTGCATTTGTCCAGATGGAGAAAGTCAATGGACACCAATTCAAATGGGTGGGTTGTTTTGATATTTTTAAGGGGCGCTCTTGTCTCACGACAGGGTTTTTTCTGTTTGATACAGGAGCAGGATCTCAGGACATAATTTTCAATGTCTTTCTGCATGTAAGGCCAGAAAAAACGATCCCTAATGAGGCTTGTGGTGCGATCGAGTCCCTGATGACCCATCTCATCATGCATCTCTTTCAGAACAGTTCTTTTGAATTGCGTTGGTAACACCAGCTGTTTTCTTTGAGACGTTTGGCGGAACAGGATGCCATGTTCATCTAGCTTCAGCTTCTCCCACTCTCTCAGAAGAACTTTGGCTGGCGAGTTGACTGAACGCCACTGCTGAGGAGGCCTAGATCCTGCTTGTAAGTGTTCACTTATTACTCTAATGTCCTTGTCATCCTTTTGCGCTTGTCTGATTTCCTCTTTTGACAGGGGGTTGGGTAGTCCCTCATTTTCCTCCACACTTGCCAGTACACTCTGACAGGCTACTGCAAGAGTCACATCTGGATTCCCTTGAAACTCCACTGCTTGGATCACAGCTCCCACACAGTCAGGTGAAAATTGCTCAGTACATTCTCTCATTGTCGTTTCCGGGTCCGCCGGCATCCTGGAAAGTGAGTCAGCATCAATGTTTTCTTTACCTGGACGGTAACGGATGGTAAAATGAAAATCGGCGAGCTCTGACACCCATCTACACCCGGTGGCATTCAACTTTGCAGAGGTCAGGACATAGGTCAATGGATTATTGTCACTGAAAACTGTAAAGGTTGGTGCATAGTACAGGTAGTCTCTGAATTTTTCAGTGATGGCCCATTTCAGAGCTAAGAATTCCAGCTTCCCGCTGTGCAGATGGTAATTTTTCTCTGCTGCCGTCAAAGTCCGAGAACCATAGGCAATTACTCTCAGCTTGCCATTCTGCTGCTGGTATAAAACAGCTCCCAACCCTTGGTTGGACGCATCTGTATGAAGGATGAACGGTTGAGAGAAGTCCGGGAATCCCAGGACCGGAGGCTGAATCAAGCAGCTAATCAACTTTTCTAGTATCTCCTGATGTTTTTCTGTCCACTCAATTGATTTACTTGATGGCACCACATGATTTCGTTTGTTGTTTCTTACTTTGTGTTTCCCCTTTCTCTGTGGCCCAGCACCTTCAGTGTTACTTTTTAGTAGATCATAGAGAGGACTGGCAATTCGGGAAAAGTCTTTAATGTATTGCCGATAATAGCTGAGCAGGCCCAGAATCTTGCGTAGCTCCCCCACCGTGCTTGGTGCCTGTTCCTTCAGTGCTGTTACGGCAACGGTGTCTGAGGGATCAATACGACTGCCTTCAGCCGACACAATTCTCCCCAGATATCGTACCTCCTTCTTAAAGAGCTCACATTTTCTTGGTTTTAACTTAACTCCATGGGACTGTAGCCTCTGCAGTACTTTCTTCACCGCTTCCACTTGTTCATCGAAGGACTCAGTGAAGACCAGGATGTCGTCTAAGTACGGTATGCAAATTTTGTCTCTTATCCCTTCCAGGCTCTCTTCCATAAACCGTTGGAACGCTGCAGGCGCATTCATAAGGCCAAAAGGAATACGAATCCATTCGTATAGGCCCCACGGTGTTGTGAATGCAGTCAGGTACCTGCTCTCTGGGGACATGAAACCTTGGTGGTACGCCTTTCCTTGGTCTAGCAGTGAAAACCACGCATTGCCTCCCAGCCCATCTAGGATATCCTGCACCCTGGGTATTGGCTGGCGATCAGGGATTGTTTTGCTGTTCAGGTCCCTGTAATCAATACATAGCCTGAGGCTGCCATCCTTTTTACGGACGCAGACAATTGAGGACGAGTAAGAGGAATGAGACTTGGCCACCCACCCTTGAGCAATTAGATCGTGTATGTAGTCCTTCATCTCTTGATATAATGGTTTAGGGACTGATGTGTATGTGCGGGCAACAGGGGTGTTATCATTTAATAAGATACTCAGTTGCAAACCTGGAACACAGCCGATATCGTCATCTGACTTCGAAAAGGCATGACATTCTTCACGTAACATCCGCTTCACTTGTTGTTGTTGGGGCAGAGTTAAATGGCTCACATCCACTGGAGGGTCCCATCGATCTGTATTGCCATCTCCCTCAGTTGTCCCTGGTAGAACCCGAGTAACAGATGCTGTGGTTTCACACTGTGCATTTGATATTGGTAAGACAGACTTAACTGGCTGCAGAGTTCCTAGCTCTGTTCTACCACTGAGCGTGATGTCGTGATCCGTTCCATTCTGCACACTGATAGTAATTATTGGGCGGGTATCAAAGAGTTCAAGGCCATCTGGGTACATTGGGTTAACGTGTGGCTCAAACAGTAGCACCGTATCTTGTTTCACGTGAGGCACTTTTACCAGACACTGAATTTGCACAACGGTGTGCTTCTGTATGTTCACAGGCTCCTTCCTGGTTCTTACTACGTACTCGCTGAACCCCTCTGTAGTCACCAAATTGATGAAGGTATGTACACTTTTCTTATTTATGCTAGGGAAAGCACTTCTGACAGTTCGGTACAAGCAAGCATTAGTCACATCAAGAGATCCACTTGTTTCACTTCGTCTCATTATTTGTTCTATCACATTATACCCGATGATAGGTCTGGGCAATTCTTGGTCCTTCAAAACAAGCACAGGAATGTGTAACTCTTTCTCATTGGTTACAGGGGATGCCAGCTTGAAAGTCAACTCCACCCATCCACTGTATGGCATGTTCGCTCCATTGGCTGCTACCAGGCGCAGGCTGTCTGGCGCTTCGGTCGCCTCCGAAATATCTCTCAGTGTCACCTCAGGTGCATATTTGGCTTTCCACTCCTCATCTATAATGCAAACTTGGGAGCCTGTGTCCCATAATGCTTCTGTCTTTTTTTTCTGTAGATAACAGGTAACAAGGCACTGTTTTCCCACTAAGGACGTGATGGCAGAATGCTGGTTAACTTGACAAGGGGCAGTTAAAATACTATCAAGCGACTGGGACTGCCTCTGATGGCCCATGCTACATTTCTCATTTTTCTGGGACTTCTCTGCCGCTCGGGTCACACCCTGTCCCTTGGGAGTAACCCGCTCCTGTTTAACGGAGCTCCAAGTTGAGGTCTGGCACCTTTACTCTTACAGCCAGCTGAGAAATGCTCGCTGCTGCCACAGTGGTAACAATGGGTGCAAGGTTCTTCTGCTTTGCGCTGCTGGCAATGGAAACATTGCCTGGCCCGTGAGGGACGGGGCTGGCGGTACTGATGGGGTTGCTGTTGTGGTGGCACCATGTACTGCTGAGGATAATACTGCGGTGCTGCAAAGCTTGATGGCTGATTTGCATAAGTGACGGACATGGGGTGCTGCTGAGAAGGATACACATACGGCTGTCCATGGTGGGTTTCTAATATTGAATAATGCTGACGTGACTGGAGAGAATGTTCTGGTGGAACAGTGGACAATTCAACTGGGTTTGCAGGTAGAGGAGGTATTTTCTGTTCCCTCACCTGTTGTTGGCTTTGTGAGAATTGGTGTGGAGACATGTATGGACTTCCCTGCCGTTGGTATGTAGCTGCATCAGGCTTCCAGGTCTGATGCTCTTGGACTTGGGTCCATCCTGATGCCTGTTGGGACACTGCTGCTGCCGGTTCTTTGTCATAAACTGCAAAACACTGCTGAGGGACAGATAAGGGCTGTTGGATTGACTCTTTAATCTGTATAATGTCATCACTCAGGCTTTTCAGTTGAGACATTAAATCGAACTTCGACTGTTTGGACTGAAGTTTTTGTTCAGGGGCAGGCTCATTTAACTGTACAGCATGAACAGTACAATTTTTTTCATATTTTCGCTTATTTTGTCTTTCAGATTCATTAGAACAAGCTACATTGAGTTTCTCCAGCAACACTTCGTCTGGAACAGTGGAATCTGAAAGGTATGGCTGAAGGTCACTTTGGATGCGGTCGTTTTGCAATCCAGTCAAAACGGTGTGCAAGAACATATTCTGAACTAGAGCGGGATCATATTTCAACCCTGAGTCATCCTCCTGAGAAGCAAACAGAATTTTCTGTCTCAGATCAAGGGCTCGAATTAGGAAGCTTTGTGGTGTTTCTCTAGGGCGCTGAACTTCTGTGGTGAGCTGCTTATATAATTCAGTCGCATTTTTCTCCTGATAATGAGAACGAAGTATACGCCTTAGCATTGGAAGTGTCAGCCCTGCCTTCCCCTCAAGATAGCTCCGCAGCTGAAGCCCTGGTGTGATAGCCCTGATGACAGAATCTACTATTTCCTGTTCTGCATACTCCTTTTTGAGTCCACCTTCTATCTGCCGTGCCAGACTGGAGAATGAGAGCCGATCCTTCTGCCCTAGCTCTCCTATTAGACCAGAAATTTTGAAGTCTTTCTGCCATGTTGAAGTAACTTTTCTCTGAAATGTGGGTGAAGAATAAACTGGGTTCTGGTCTGCATATATCTGTCTGTTTGCTGCATTTTGTGATGCGGTGGGGCTAATATGCATGGTAGAAAACAATTCAGCTGTACTCTCTCCACTTTCTTGCATTGTTCTCTGGGCTGTGTTAACGTCTCTAAGTTTACTTTCCTCCCTCTCTGTATCTTTTTCAGGAGCATTAATTGTGATTCCCATGAGCTGGCTCAGCTTATCATTAATTGTTAACAGTTCAGCCATACCGCCATCTTCTAACTCCTCTAGCTCAGCTCTCAGTAAATAGTTACTAAGAAGGCTCAACAGGAACAAACGAGTCACATTTGTCTCATCTTCTCGTGTCAGGTGAAGAAAGACACTGAGTTTTGTCAGTTTTTCCCGTGATAGTGTGCATAATTTCTCACAAATTTCCTCTTGAAGATGTTTAAGCTCCATTTCTGCTACTCTGTAGACGGGCAGTTGAGAGTGGTGTTTTACTTACTGACTTGACTTAGCCGCCGCTGGTATCAGACTGAATCTCCAGCGCACGCACTGCTCAATCAGATCTTTTCCGCCACTCGTCCTGACTGTCTCACCCTGTAGCTCATCTGGTTCACTATTGAGGGATGATGTTGCTTGATGGGCTCTGCCGGTAAGGGAGTCACTCCACCGCACATCAAATCCCAGCGGTGCCTCCAAAATTGTAGCACTCCTGGAAAGAAGTGTAAAATAAATAAAGAAAAGATGCTGGTGTGATGGCTTCACGTGTCTGCATTTACTGAGAATCGAAATCAATGAGAGCATATGCACACTACAACTCAGTACACTACATGGTCAACACATGTATGACTTTTGCATAATAATAACTGGCTGTAACATGAACAACTTGAAACACTTTTCATACTCAGCTTTTACAATTACCAAAATTACACTCAATCTCATATATTTCACTAGAAGATTAGAGCTTTGAAGATATGCAAATAGCACCAAAATAATCAAGATATATATACAATTTTCACTAGTATTTAACCTTAATCACATATATAACCTTTATAGCATGAAATTGACGATGTAAAAATACATTCACTCAAATGTAACGCATAACACACAGTTAACAGCCATCACCGCAGATCAAACGACCACGTGTATAAATTGGAGAATATTTATAATGCTAAACAATATATCTTATAGATTCGAATAACATTTCCACTTTGTCTTTAGCCATTCATTATATATGGCGGGCTTTCGTGCCTATGCTAATCATGTGCTTAACTGCACTGAACTCACGACGACTCTTAATAAAGTATCAAATAACAGTTTTCAACACATACAATTCACTTATATTATTTCAAACAGTGTTTATACTCCGATCGACAGTATATTTTGTGCATTCTACTCTGCAGTTACCTGGAAAGAAGTGTAAAATAAATAAAGAAAAGATGCTGGTGTGATGGCTTCACGTGTCTGCATTTACTGAGAATGAAGCACATCACGGGCGCGAACCCTGACCCAGCGTACGATGACGTCATGCAAGTATGCCGAATGAAAATAATTAATTTACTAAACGCACAAAATATATTGTCCTTCTCATAAACACAAATAACAAATTAAATACGATTTTACAATATTAGAAAAATAACATTAACCGGTTTTATATTAACTTTGAGAACTTAATCACCATATCACATATGCGGCCTCGTCATCGTTGTTAATGAGGTCCAGAACCACAGTATCATCCGCAAATTTAACAATGGAAGTGGAGCTGTGAGAGGACACGCAGTCGTGGGTGTAGAGAGAGTAGAGCTGGGGACTCAGGACACAGCCCTGTGGGGCTCCTATGTTCAGGGTGATGGAGTTGGAGGTGAACTGGCCGACTTTCACCACTTGTGGTCTGGCGGTGAGGAAATCTTGAATCCAGTCACAGAGTGAAGTGTTTAGGCCGAGGTCTGAGAGTTTGACAGCTAGCTTGGTGGGGACTATAGTGTTGAAAGATGAGCTATAGTCAATGAATAGCAGCCTGACATAGTTGCCATTTTTTCTGTCAATGTGAGTGAGGGAGGAGTGCAGTACCTGAGAGATGGCATCATCAGTAGACCTATTTGGCCGATAGGCAAACTGAAGAGGGTCCAAAGTAGCAGGGATGGAGGAGCAAATGTGTTTCTTTAAAAGTCTCTCAAAAACCTTCATGACTGTCGATGTGAGGGCAACTGGACGATAGTCATTCAGGCAAGAGGGTTTACTGTTCTTAGGCACAGGGATTATGACAGATTTTTTAAAGGAGGTGGGAACAACAGAGGTAGCGAGGGACTCATTAAATATGGATGTAAACAAACCAGCAAGCTGATCAGCACAGGACCTCAGAACGCGGCCAGTAGTCCCATCGGGTCCTGCTGCTTTCCTGACGTTCACTCTCCTTAGTTCCCTCCGAACTGATATTCTTATAATTTGAATAATAATTATCTTTCCATTAACTCGTGGACCCCCTGCAGTTCCCCCGTGTTTGTGCAGAAGTTATAGACATGAGGGTTGAAAACCATGAGAGACTTCTCAGCTTTGGGTGAACTGTTCGTTAAAGGTCTTAATCACTCAAGATTTTCCCCCTCTGTGAAGACGAATCTGATCTTTTAGTATGATGCATAACATCAAAGCTGCAGTTCTGCTTCTTCAGGCGTCAGTTTATGAATGTGTGTGGGATTTGCATATGGAGAAACCAGGTATGTTCCTTACATAAAGCAATCGCTTGGCCTCAAAAGACTTGCATTGTTTTGTCATTTTTGGGATACGGCATTATCATTGCACTTAAAAAAGTTACATGAAGTGGGGTTACGCAAATGCAGACCACATATATTCATATGATGCAGCTGAAATTACACAATCCAGTTTTAATGAGAGTCATCATAGATGAGAATAAATTCTGCATATCAGAATATGTGTTTGTGTTTAAATAGAGGTTTAAAACTTGTGGCTAATTGATATTTGTTGTGCATATAGCGGGTTGGCAGTTGTTATTGTGGGAGCCATAGCATTGATCATTAAACGTGTATTTAAAATACGGATATATAAAACAAATAATTTAGTGTAAGTCTTCATCAAATGATTTATATAATAGGCCATTATAGAGACAGTGAGTTTGACTTAAGTGCATTCCTCAAGGTCATATGTGTTGTAGAGCATGTCTGACTATGCAAAGCTTCAGTTGCTTGCTCATGGCCATCTGATCAACACTATATCTCTAACATCTTCTGAGCCAGCGATCTACATCTTATCTCAACATCAGCCCTGCTTTTCCAATGTTACACACACAGCCTTTTACAGTCACCATAACTGTATCTGTGCAGTGTCCTATCTCTGGATGAATGAACGGGTCAAATAAATCACAACTGAATGGAGAAATCAATAACCAATCTGGGAGATGATTAATTAGGTAGCAGGGAATGAATTTCCCATCTGTCCAGATCCAGGTCAGAGGAGCAGCAGATTTTGGAAGTGCTTGCTGTGTGACTGGAGTTCTCTGATGGACACCCATATAACTTTCTCTCTCTCTCTCTCTCTCTCATTTGTTAAAGAGGTTAAATAGAAAGAGATTAATCAGTGTCACGGCTCGCTTTCTTTCCTCAGATTCCCTGACTGACTGGCTTAAATAAAGGCCCATTCACACAGAAAACGGTAACTATAAAGATAACTGTATTAGTCGCTACACAAAATCACAAAAACCTTACTATAAGCACACACTGCAGTTATGTATTTAGTCTTAATCGTTCGTGTCAAAAGTGGCATTTACATTGGGCTTAACAGTTGCATTTTACCAAATGCTTTAGTAAACAGCTGAAACATGACCTTCACTTTGTTATTTGCTTTGTGATCCCTTCAGATTTGACTCATTTGGGACTCATAACCCTGATTTTACCTGTTATTTTATTTATTCATCCATTCAAAGACCTAATTAAAGTACATGACCCCACAATAATATACTGTGCAAATACACACTTGAGGATTAAAAACTGTATTCATAAAATTGGGAAATCCAATCCTTTTCAGAAAAGCAATAATTTTTTCATCAGCAAAAATGTATTGTAAATGTAATACAATCTCTTTTAATTTACTAAAGCTTGGTACCACCATTACAGTCTTCCAAAGGATTGTGTTTACAGTGCAGACATATTGCTTGAAGTAATACTTTTTCTTCCATAAATCACAAATAAAATACAGTAGACGAGTGGAATTTTGACACTGTTATGTTGTTAATGCTGTCTTTGTGCAAACACACCAATCACATTGGCTGATATGAGGTCAGTTAACGTGGCATTTTCACAAATCCTGTCAGTGGTCTTCTGTCTGCTCACCACCAGATGTTGCCTTTGCATTATATTGACTCTCCCACCACACAGACTGTTACATGTCACTCTGGACTACATTCCCCGTGTTCCATGACACTGATTATGCACTCACCTGCAGCCAATTACACACACTTTAAATACGAGGCCCTAACCACCGAGATGGCCGAGTATTGTTTGCGCATGTCGCTACGTCTGTGATAGCAACGTTACAGAGCCATTCCGAGTTTGCCTAGTTTCTAGTCTTAGTCTTTGTCTCGTCTTCATTCAGCCTGTTTTACCTGAGTCTTGTATCTCTATCCTGTCTCCTCGTTTTGTCTGTTTTGCTGCCTGCCCCGAAACTATTGTATGCCCTGGATTTTTACCCTTAGTATCGCCTTCTCGGACTTTGTTTGAACCTCGCCTGGACTATTACCTGTTCGTAGGATAACCCGTTTGCCTCACCCTTTAGAAAACCTTCACCACCGATTGACCCACGCCTGTTTACTGGACTACTCTTTTGTCTTGCCCTCGATATACCTGTGTGCCACTGTTTGACTCATGCCTGTGTCATGACCAAGTCTTTGAATAAAGTTTTGCAGATGGATCTGCATGCTTGCTCTGTTCATTCCATAACAGGCATGGTGCACCAGCACACCTACGTCAAAAAGCTGCGTGTCTACTGAGTATGTGAAATCAGTGTGTGTCTGCTTAGAAAAAGACTTACAAGCCATGTCAGATTCTAAGTATAAGAGATAGGTGACACCATGTTCCCACTCTCTCTCGGGGTATGAGTCCCACAAACTCTGTGTCATTTGTTTGGAAATGAGCATGCTTGGTTAGTCCTTGAAGATGCTCAACTTTGCAGCTTAGGTCCTGTGTTTGCCAAGCCAACGTGATGTGATCATTCTTCCTCAATGCTCCCAAGGGCCGGTTTTGCTAACTAGGCCTATGTTTGTGTTTTGGGAAGCAACAGTCTGTCGTGGAATTTTCACTGTCTCCATTCAGCGCTGCTGCCAGATTGTGGCATCCATCGCCTCTCATCAGAGGATATCAGGATTCTAAAGTTTCAGAAGTAACCTGTTCCCCCCAGTAAGCTGTTTTAATGGCAACGAATGAAGCAATTCAACCTTACATATCTAAAGCCAAGGTGCTAAAACATTCATTGGCCTGAGGGTAAGCCCCCTTGGCGGAAAAGTGTGTTGCACCACAAAATCAAAATGGGTGATAACTCTTCCTTGATGCTCTCAAGAGAGCTCAGTGTTTTAAGAAGCAGACGCCAGGATCTGCAGGGCTGCAAGACTAAAGAAAGCTGCGATATTCATGCGCATCTTGTCAGTAAAGCCGGTTTCTGTAATCAGTAGTAAATCTCACATGCATTTACTACACATTTACATTTATTAATTTAGCAGATGCTTTTATCCAAAGCTACTTACAATTGAGCAATACAATAAGCGATACATTATAAAGAGGCAAACAGACACAGGAAGTGCTTGTATACAAATTTCTAGGCATTGTTCAAAGCTAATTCTAGCTAGACAGTGAGACGTTAAGGGAAAGAGAGCAAAGTTAAGGAAAGAGAGTGAAGGTTATTTTTTTTATTATTTTTTTTTTTTTAAGATGAAGTGAAGTGATGACAGAAGAGATGAGTTTTCAGGTGTCACTTGAAAATTGTCAGGGATTCAGCATTCCGTGGGGTGTGGGAAGTTCATTCCACCAGCCAGGAACGGTGAACGAAAATGTTCTGGAGAGTTATTTTTCCATCACGAGGTGATGCTCGCTCGCAGATCTCAGACTCTGGAGGGGATGTAGATTCGTAATAGTGAGTGGAGTAGGGGGGTGCTGAGCCTGTGGCTGTTCTATATGCTTTACTTTTTTACTTTTTAGTCATTTAGCAGACGCTTTTATCCAAAGCGACTTACAAATAAGAAAAAGTAACTAAAACTATAAGTTACAAGTCTATAAATACTATATATACGCACACATTTAAGAAAATTGAGAAATTAAATAAAATTACAAATGCATACAACAACATTTCAAAACTTAACATTTAAATGAAAACAAAAAATAAAGCTAAAAACATTTCAAATTATAAAAAAACCAAAGTATGAGTAAAAAATGATTCTAACATGACACTAAGCCAAAACACCATATATATATATATATATATATATATATATATATATATATATATATATATATATATATATATATGGTATTTCAGTTCCATGTAGTATGTTGAAATAACGTTACTAAAATAAATACAATGTATTAAAACTAAAACTAAAGTAAATACCTATAAAGACATATGAATTCATACATAATTTATGTAAAATTAAAATAGATAAATCAAACGGCAGTAGTTATCAGTAATCCTAAAAAAAGAACACTGTCAAAAACACATGCTAACAAACAACAACTTACACATAGTAAGAATTAGTTATAAAAACTAAAACAGAAGTGAAACAGCAGTAAGAAAGAGGATAAATAAAAAGTGATACTTATATCCCTTGCCAGTGTCCCTGCCCGGTGGAGTCGCACGGTAGAGTCGATGGTCTTTACACTTTTCGGTCTTCTCATGAGGAGGGCTTCACACAACGGCTGCCGCGACCGCTGCCGCGGTAAACTAAGCTTTTTATACCCATCTAACAAAATACTACTCCAATTCAGCTGAACACAATTTCCTGTTAATCACAATAAATGGCCAAGCAAGCGCCCGACACTGACAAGGGACGTGATACAGGAGGAGACCAAACGCGATTTCAGCACGTCTCCACACAGTAAACAAAACAAGCGTTTCCTAGCAACAACAACAACTGCGCTAAACACTAATGAGACAAGTAAATACACTTTCTAGTTGTTTTTAACTTCCGCTGATAGGCTGCTTCTCTCAAAAAGTATTATTTACACTTCTATCTTCTGCTGGCGCTTAAAAACAATTTCCTGATAATCACAATAAATGGCCAAGCAAGCACCCGTAAATCTGTAGACAAGCATAATGCAAGCATAAGTGTCTTGAACTTGATGCGAGCTGCAGCTGGTAGCCAGTGTAAGGAAATAAAAAGATGTGTACCATGGGCCCTTTTGGGCTCGTTGAAGACCAGTCGTGCCACTGCATTCTGAATCATTTGTAGAGGTTTGAATGTGTTTGATGGAAGTCCAGCTAGAAGAGCATTGCAGTAGTCCAGTCTAGAAATGACAAGGTACTGGACAAGAAGTTGTGCTTCATGCTCTGTCAGAAAGGGCCTGATCTTTATGATGTTGTGTAGTGCAAACCTGCAAGATCGAGCAGTTTTTGCAATGTGGTCTTTGAAAGTCAGCTGTTCATCGAAAATGACACCAAGATTTCTGACCGAAGTTGATGGTGTAATTGTAGCTGGATGGTGAAATCATGTTGTAGAGTTGGAGTGGCAGGGAAGACGAGAAGCTCAGTCTTTGCCAGGTTGAGTTGTAGGTGATGTTCTTTCATCCATGCAGAGTTGTCCGCCAGGCAGCCTGAGATCCGTGCAGCTACCGTTGGATCATCTGGTCGAAATGAGAGATAGAGCTGTGTGTCATCAGCATAACAATGGTATGAGAAACTGAAACCATGTGCCTGTATGATGGGACCCAGTGATGTAGTGTATGTGGAGAAGAGGAGGGGTCCAAGAACCAAGCCCTGGGGAACCCCAGTGACCAATTGATGTTCTGTGGATACCTCACCTCCCCAGGCCACCTTGAAAGACCGACCAGTGAGATAGGATTCAAACCAGTGAAGTGGAATCCCAGTGATGAGAGGGTGGACAGGAGGATTTGATGATTGACAGTGTCAAAAGCTGCAGATAGATCCAGCAGAATGAGAACTGATGATTTGGAATCAGCTTTTGCAATTTGCAGGGTTTCAGTAGCTGAGAGTAGCGCAGTCTCAGTTGAATGGCCACTCCTTAAACCTAAATGGTTAGCATCCAGTAGATTATGCTTTAATAGAAATTAGGATAACAGGTTGAAAACAGCTCGTTCAAGCGTTTTCGCTATGAATGGAAGGAGAGAGACAAGTCTGTAGCTATCTGTAAGAGAAGTGTTTAATGTAGGTTTTTTTAGCAGTGGGGTTACCCGAGCCTGTTTGAATGCAGTTGGGAAGGTGCCTGTAAGGAGAGATGTGTTGATGATGTGTGTGAGTGCTGGTAAGAGTGAAGGAGAGATTGCTTGGAGAAGGTGTGAGGGGATTGGATCAAGAGGGCATGTTGTAGGATGGCTGGAGCGGAGAAGTTTGGTTTCTTCTGCCTCAGTGAGTGGACAGAAGGAGAAGAGGGGAGTTTTAGCAATAGATATGGGTGGTTTGAGTTCCTGCATGTGTACACAGAGCCATAGTTCACTGACAAGCTACATAAAACCACGTTCATATTTGCAGACAATATCATTGATACTATACATCAATATTATGAAATTGTGCTGCGATAATGAAGTTGTTTGCGTAGCTTCTCAGTGAACTACGGCTCTGTGTATTTAATGCTGCTCCATCTGAAAGCACATGAAAATACCACATTTAAAAACATGTTTTTACTCCAAACTCACTTCATAAAATCAGTCGAGTGTTTGAAATTAATCTGTGAGATTATGTGGCTTTTTACAAAGAACATGGCTTGCTACATATTTAGTATTCTAAGCATTGATAAAGGGATTACAATATTATATATATATATTATTATAAAGAAAATTATACTCAGGTAAACCATATATTGGTATAGCTGTGTGTGTATTAGTCACGCTGAATCAATGAAAGCTGTTAACTCTTCTGTTTATTCAGCTAGCGCTATAGGAATTTCCTGGGTTTCTTCTGCGGCGTGTATTTTAAGTTTATCTGGCTTTCCGATGGAGATTTACTACTGATCACAGAACTGTGCTTCACTGACAAGATGCACGTGACTTATCGCAGATTTAGCCTAATATTGATTGCGATATCATTGTGATTTATCATGCAGCCCTAGATTCTACCCTGTATCTGTTCAGTGTCACTGCTCGAGTGTGTCATAGGCTCGCTTTTGGGGGCGAAGCATACCATCATCCAGTTCTTCCCCTTGGGTGTATTTAGGACCATTTTCTGTACACCTTGCCACCTATGGTATTTTGCGGAACAGCAATCTCTGGCGAGTACATGTCAAGTCAAGTCAAAGTTTATTTATAAAGCACTTTTTTATAAACAACACGTTTTTACCAAAGTGCTGTACAAACATGGATAAGATACTATCACAAATAGAATAACAAAGATAAAAAATAGTATGAAATATTATAGAATACAATAAAATACAATAGCAGCTCTCACACAGTGTTAAACGCCATACTATAAAAGCAGGTTTTTAAGCTAGACTTAAAAATAGAAAGTGTTAGGGCCTTTCTAACATGTAAGGGCCCACCACTGAAAATGCACGGTCACCCCTGCTCTTCAGCCTTACACGAGGGGCAACTAACAGTGAATGGTCAACAGACCTAAGTCCCCTCAATGTCGGTGCCAGACCATTTAGTGCTTTAAACACTAAGATTAAAATCTTAAAATCAATTCTAAAACAAATGGGAATCCAATGAAGAGAGGCCAAAATGGGAGTAATGTGATCCCGCTTTCGTGTCCCCGTTAACAAACGTGCTGCAGCATTCTGAACCATCTGTAGTCTGGTAAGGGAAGCCTGACCATTGCCTACATAAAGTCCATTACAGTATTCAAGACGGGATGATACAAAAATGTGGATAATTCTTTCAAAGTCTTTAAAAGACAGGAAATGTTTAAGCTTAGAAAGTTGCCTCAGCTGGAAGAAACTAGATTTAATTACCAAATTAATCTGTTTATCCAGTTTAAAATCACTATCCGTTAAAACTCCCAAGTTTTTTACAGAAGGCTTCACAAATGGTTTTAAAACACCTAGCTCCAGGTCAGGAAGACCACAGGCACCCCCTGGGGTGAACAATATAACTTCTGTCTTATCCTCATTAAATAAAAAACAAAATACTGCCATCCAGGCTTTAATTTCCTCAAGGTAACACAAAAGTGGTGCTATAGAATCTGAATGTTTTTGTTTCAATGGCAGATATAATTGTGTATCATCTGCATAACAATGAAACGAAACATTATACTTCCTTAAAATAGTTCCTAGAGGAAGTATATATAAAGAAAATAGAATAGGCCCCAAAATGGAGCCCTGGGGAACCCCACACGAGAAACACGCAGAAGAGGACATAAAATCCCCAAGGCCGACAGAAAAGCCTCTGCCAGACAAATATGATCGAAACCACTCCAACACAGTACCCTTAATGCCAACACACTGTTCCATACGAGATATCAAGATGTTATGATCTTCATACTGAATAGGAGCCGGATGTAGTATTTGATAAAAATGCGATTTTCGCAGCATTTTTTTTATTTTTTTATATTAAACCTACCTTCACTCAAGTGTTGATAAAAAAGAATGCTTGACGCTAGAATAAAATAGCATTTTTTTTTACTAGAGGGTCTGTTCTTTTTTTGATGTATTGTATGTTCATACACAAAAAATATTCTGTGAGGCATGAAATCTTAGTGAAAATCATCAAAAACGCTGGCGGTGACCGTTAACTTTTTTTCAAAAACGCTGGCGGGGAAAGAGTTAATACGTGGCCAAAATGGGACGGTTTTCTATCTTTTTGAAAGAGAATTTGCATTGTCTAAAGCCACATAATGACCCACATTTGTTTTATTACGCTGCAGTCTGTGATCTTCTGTTGTAGACTCGTCACCAGCAAAAAACATCAAAGGCAACAAGCTTGAGTCTTTTAGCTCACCTCAAAAACACTTTTATTCATGGATTTTGTTGTGCCATTCCAGCATCAAAGTATATATCATTTATTAAACCGAAGCAGTTCCTGGTTTTTGATGATATTTCTGGGTCAACGCTGGCCTCCTCCATAGTGTCACATGAACGTGATGACATTAGTGTGAGCTGGTGAGATGACAGCTAATTAGATTATTAATGCTGCCCTTTTCTCTCTCAATTACACCTTACGTGACATTGAATTATACTGTAAACTCACTGAAATGTGCACATGATTATATATAGTGTGTGTCAGATGACCCCTCCTCAAGAGCACAATAGAGTTCAAGGGCACTGATCAATCAAATAAAAGATGTAAATCAGAGAGGGTTTCAGCTGAAGGATTCGATGGATATAGCATAACTTCTTACTGTAGATCACCACAAGGGAGACACAAAATTTAATTAAATTAATGTTATTAACAAAAACATAAAAGGTAAAACTATCACAATTACTAAATTAATTCCATGATGGCAATAAAGAGAATAAGTTGGATAAATAAAAGTGATGGAGCTGCATTTCTTATGGAAAGATATTAATTGACAATCAACTATAAAGATACAATCTCTGATTCAAATTTCAAAAGCCAATAAGAACAGTTTCCAGAGACCATTGAATTAAATTGGCATGGTCAAGAGATGAACCCCGGTGATGGTGTTGCGAAGGAAAGGAGCGGAATTTGTAAAAAGTGAAGTGACATGACATGTGGCCACGTATGGTGACCCATACTCAGAATTTGTACTCTGCATTTAACCCATCCTAAGTGCACACACACAGCAGTGAACACAACACCGGAGCAGTGGGCAGCCATCTATGCTGCGGCGCCCAGAGAGCAGTCGGGAAAGCGCTGGACATTCACTCTCCCCACCCACAATTTCTGCCGGCCCGAGACACGAACTCACAACCTTTGGATTACGAGTCCAACTCTCTAACCATTAGGCCACGACTGCCCATTTCTTGTAGAAAGTGTAGGAAATATTTCCTCACAGTGTGGAAATCTCAGATGAAGATACTTTGGAAGTCAGGCTGACTGGTTCTGCAGAAAGCTCCTCAACAATCAGGAGCACACAGATGGAGGAAGCTCGAAGTTAAAGCTGGCTGGAGAGCTTAAGCTTGTCTCTGGTTGTGTCTGTTAGTGTCTCCACACAGAACTTGGTGGTATCTGTTGTTGTCTCACTGGTGGAACTTTTATCTTTTCCTGACAAGATGGGAATTGCAATATGCCACCTTTCCGATCCATCAGTGTGATTGGCTGTTGTTGTCAGAGGTATAGCGACAGTATGAACCACCCAGAAATGGAAGTTATTTGTATAGTTTAAGGTCTACAATTACATCTTTAAGGTTTTACCTATGCATTATTCACTCCTTGATCACTTCCAAAGTAACCTAGGCAATGTTCTGAACACTGAAGATGCTGTCAAGCATGCTTTTGAACTGATGTGTCACAAACAGCTGTCATTAATCATATAATATTCTCTGAGTGCATATTATATTAGCCACATGACCAGGCAAATATCATCCTGTCTGCTCTGGTATGTCTATATATGTCAGATTCAGTATCTGTAGAAATGCACCAGTGATTGGATCATTGCACAGCTGAAAACACAGCAGAAGATCGCTGTGAAATACAAACAGAAGTCACAAATAACCTCCCTATGCTGATACATACCGTACAGCTCTTCCAATGCAATACACAGTGATGTGTCATTATAATGGAGATATAAGACAATTCCTGGCACTAAACAGCAGGGATTGTGTTCAAAGGTATGAGCACCATTATAATTGATGTCTGGCTTCATTATGTACACTCTTTTTAGACCCTGCGTGAAAATATAGCTTTTTTTATTTTATTTCACATTTAATATGTCTATCTATATCACTTGACCAATCTTAAATTGTTATTATCTTCAATTCTCTTTTTGTATTTAGCTGACATGTAGCATTTCAAAATCATTGACTTTGAATAATTATCTTCAATCAGTGGGTAAATGGAGCAGAACAAAAACGAATTACTGCCTACTTTTGCATGATTTCTAGAGCCCAGAGAATCAAACACAGACTTTACCAAACCACACCGCTGGCGTTAGCATGCTGTCCTCATGTTTATATACAGACTGATGTGTTTTCATTTACACATGAATGGAAGTTACAATCCAATAGAGGTCTTTATGAGAAGGACTAGACAATTTTGGGTTGTGGGTGTGCTTGGAGTATTTATGTATATTAAGTATAATTGTGTTTCCTTCACTGATTATTCAAATATGAAGCATTTGCCATTTTAAAGCAGTACGATGTCTATAAACTCTACCGTCTCTATTACTGTTGCTCATGTTTGGGGACTTGAGCAGACCTCTAACGCTTTATGTCCATCTCTGACATACTGGATGTTGGGTTTCCATGTTTTATGGGTTCGTTTCATTGACGTTATGGTTTTATACTGTACAGACGGTATTTGCTATCACCCTACACCCAAACCTACCCCTCACACAAAACTACAGGCATTTTTAGATTCTCAAAACACAAAAACTGACAAAATGTATTATTTATACTGACCAAACGATATTTTCTATCCTCTATCATAACCCTAACCCTAAACCTAACCTTTACAGAAAACCTGTTTGCTTTGATACACTTTCAGATAAACATATTTGACTATTTTTAATCATTTAAAATGGCCGTTCCCCACAATATCAAAAATGTCAGGTTTTACTATCCTTCTGGGGACATTTGGTACACACACACACACACACACACACACACACACACACACACACACACACACACACACACACACACACACACACACACACACACACACAAAGAATATAAATGTCAATACAAAATGCCATGAGGAAACCTTGACAATAAACGTCAAATGGTATCTGGTCATCATCTGAATCTCTTGTTTGATTTGATATATAACATATACTCACACACATAACACACATACATATACATATATATATATATATACAGTGGTCTAGTGGTGCCTGGAGAAGTGGGTATACTCTTAATTCCGAATTTATGCCCAATGTTTTTCAAAGCGACCCAGCAATGGAGGCAAACCCTGTGTTATAAACAGTGACGTGTAAAACAAATCTTGTATATTTAGTGCACCCTAAAATGTGCCAGTAGTATTTGCATATTGCCACTTAAGTTCTGCTGCTTGACTTCTTGGAGTAAAGATCATTATGAAATTAAAATTAGCCACAGAAGTGACTGATTTTGCAATAATTCAAATGTTAAAACATAAACTTCAGCAGTTAACATTTTGTCAGAACCTGTAGTAGATTACATGCTATTCTGTTTAATTGTCTGTTTGTAGGAGAATCATGAAATCTATTTGAAAAAATAAATCACGACTATTAATTGATTCAGAATTGATGCCCTCTCCCCCATCCCCACCACATGTTAAATATAAATAAGCTCAAGTTAAGCTCCGATATCAAACAGGACCACAGGGAGACACCAAGAGATCACTAAACTTGCTGTCTTGACCGTACTGTACATGCTACTATACGGATCCATTCAGAATAACTAGACCAGCGCATAATCTAAAAGCCTTCAGTCACCGGATCCAGTATAACACTCGTGCTTTTAAACCAAATACACACTGAAAATAATAATTTACTGACATTTGGACTCAAATCTCCACAATCTCTGATGAAATTGGTTGGGTTTTTTCTGTATTAGAGCTGTTTTGGACTTGAACTGTTTGAATGCATTCGTTTACTGGATCCTTGGACGGAAAAGTTTACAGGAGGTTTTTAAGCTATTATTTTCATTCTAATGTGCTGATTCAAAATCAAAATCAATAATTAACTTATTTATAATGTTCGCGCATGAACAGGCATTATCTCTGCCCATTGTCGGTAATCGGCATCCTCTTGAAGATGGAGCGGGCGTGGGCACAATCATCAAACATATTTTAAAGGAAGCCGGCGCCATGTCCT
Source organism: Ptychobarbus kaznakovi (assembly GCA_027422405.1). Lineage (NCBI taxonomy): Eukaryota > Metazoa > Chordata > Actinopteri > Cypriniformes > Cyprinidae > Ptychobarbus > Ptychobarbus kaznakovi. The sequence goes on from CM049811.1 coordinate 2,873,706, forward strand.
GACCGCATCACTGTCTTTACTGGTGTTTAGGGAATATTTGAATTTTTTTTTTTTTTTTTTACATGCGATTGGATTAGCTATTCTTGTGGTGGTGGACTGTCATGATTTTGCCTAATGCAGGACACTACACTACTGAATGATGCACATCGGGGGGGATTTAGAAGTGGGTATACGGAATGCCAACTGATAAAGAAGTGGGTATGCGCCGTATACCTGCGTATACCCTCCACTACACCCCTGTATTATATATATATATATATATATATACACACATACATACATGCACACTCACATATAGGTCACATTATTAATTCATACATGTGCTACAGTAGTGCTCTGTTCACACAGAGGTTTGTTGGGCATTTACAGTAGTTCAGTAATAGTCAAAACTGAAGCTCTTGGTCTAGAGGGGAGAAGTCACAGTTTTCCACTGAGCCGCTGGATTCTGCCTCACACAGACAGTGCAGATCGCCTCTAGGTCATGCTATTATCAGCCAAACCCAAACTGGCTTTGAAGTGCGAACTTTGTATCAATGAGAAATCAGTGTGCTATACATTTCAGCTCAAACAAACTAATGTGGCTGATATATTTCGGATGGACTAAGGGTCTGTTGCTCATGCTGCAGCCGTTGTGTGAGGAGAACGGCTGTGAGCTGCTGTCATTCTGCCCTTGCCTTCAACCAACCACTGTCCTTCTGATACACACAATCACATGCAGTTCCCATAAGATAAAACCATCCGCTGAATGATAGCTTGTCCACGTGTAATATTAACAGCTACTTGCATAATTACTGGCTAATGCACAGAAATGAAAACATCAACCGAGTAATTTCTTTGAATAGCAAAGACATACAGGTGATTTTGACACAGACATGCATTTTAAGGCTGGGATAATGTTGGTAGAGGATATTTGGAGGTTTTCTGGGGTGATGAAGAAATGTGTTTGCACACCCATCATCATGTTAATATGTAGCAGAGGTTGGATGGGTTACAGGGTCAGGTTCAGATAAATCACAAAGACATGAGCTTTTTTTTCCCTGTTACACTCAAACAAATATGTAACCTCAAAAGTTAAAACTTATGTGATTCAATTAGATGTCAATTTTTCCATCCAATATAATCACATAAATCCATTGCAAAATGTTACATTTATTTAAGCTTCACCCCTTCATGTTCAGTTAACGTGAATTAATTAAATACATTTTATGATAACTGATGAACTGTGATTTATGCTTGTATAATACATAAACTTTACTCATTTCCAATAACTTGTTACTTGCTTTATATAATCACCTTACATTTTCTTAATTCTATTAAATAAATGGTAAAAACATGTTACATTTTCAAACATTTATTGTGTTGTAACTGCTCCATGAGTCAAAAGTAACATCCAATCTTAAAACAAAAAACAAAAAAACAGCATGAACGCAAGACATACTGTAATGCAGTACTTAACAAATAAAGGCAACTGTTTTCTGCAGTTTCATGAATCCTTCTAAACTGACCTTTCCAGTGGTTATGACTCATGTTTGACTTTTTAGTTTTGTGTGCCTACAAGTAACAGGGATCAACAAGGAACCATACTTCAACATCAAACATGAATTTCACATTTTCAAGGTAACACTGTCATATCATTGCATAGTATGGTAAACAATGATCTATAACACAAAACACAAATGTAAATGGTCCCTTCTCTTCCTAAATATTTGTTAAAACAATGAATAAACCAGGACCCTTAGATAAAAATACAATAAAATAAATTAAATAAATAAAAATAAAAGTGAAAAAAGAAAAGCAATTATTTTACTTCACATATATTACGTTTTTAAATCTTTTTTAATACATATAACAGTTTTTCACATTTCAACAGCAAGGCCAGCAAAACGTGTCCTACTCACTGCAGAGGGGGTATACTGCATACCTAAAGATCTCCTCAGCCATACCTTCAAGAATGTCAGACCTTTGTTTGGGTGGTGCAATAAGTAGCATTACACTTTTGTTGAACTCTGTGTCAGCTCTCTGAAGCTGAATTTCAGCAGAACATGAAAAACTAGAAACTACTATAACAAGGCAAAGAACAGTCTCAATGTTACTGAAAAATAAGTGATCAGATAAGTTGACTTCCTGGACTCAATAGCAATATGGGTAACATCTCCTGTATCAAAAGTTTCAGAGTTACAGGAAGCAGGAAAGTGCAGTCTCTTGTATGCTGGAGTTAGTGTCATCAAGTTATATATCTTTCAGGGCATTCATGTCTAAAAGTTTAAACGTTTTCAATGTCCCTCCAGTTGTTGGAAACATGTAGGCAAACAGTGAATATCCTATTCACTGAAAAAATTTTTAAATTTTAAGTGCTTGAACCTTTGGGGAAAACTTGCTGCCATCTAAATTCATCAGTACCTTCTGGAAGTATTCAAATATGATCTTGAGACTTTGAGGGTAGCTTAAGTTGAGAGCGTAGATCAGACCGAAGAGCATTACTGATCCAAAGGAAATACTCTTTAAGTGATGTAGCAGCATTACACCCTCTATCACAACTCCAACATCAACCGGCTCATCCTCCGCACCAGCACATTCTTTGCTAATCACAAAAAGCCCCAGAGTGGTCTCAGATATTCCTATTTCTGCTTCTTCAGGGTTGCAGTCCTAAGGCCAAAATAAGTAAATAAATATTAAATAATTTATTAATGAATAAATAACACATTTTCAGTTTCACTGAAATATTGGCAACATACAGGTTGGAATTATATGTTAGGTCCTTAAAAAAGGGCATACGTATACAAACCTGGAATTCTTTGATGACTGTTGTCATGTCCTCATTGAGGTACACACACAGACTCTGTATGACGCAATCTCGTTTAATGTGTATGTCGCCACTGTCACAGTCACTTGTGGGAGGGCCTGTTTAGCCACCAGAGGGCCAGAGCCCGCTCCAGTCCGTGAGCCCACAGAGTCTACTCCAGAGCCCGCTCCAGTTCAGGAACTCACAGAGTCCACTGTAGTGCCCGCTCCAGTTCAGGAACTCACAGAGTCCACTCCAGAGCCCGCTCCAGTTCAGGAACTCACAGAGTCCACTCCAGAGCCCGATCCAGTCCTAGAACTCAGAGAGTCCGCTCCAGTCCTAGAACTCATAGAGTCCGCTCCAGAGCCCACTCCAGTCCGGGAGCCCACAGAGTCCGCTTCAGAGCTCACTCCAGTCCGGGAGCCCACAGAGTCCGCTTCAGAGCTCACTCCAGTCCGGGAGCCCACAGAACCCTATCCAGTCCGGGATCCCACAGAGTCCGCTTCAGAGCTCACTCCAGTCCGGGAGCCCACAGAACCCTCTCCAGTCCTAGAACCCACAGAGTCCGCTCCAGAGCCCACTCCAGTCCAGGAGCCCACAGAGTCCGCTTCAGAGCTCCCTCCAGTCTGGGAGCCCACAGAAGCCTCTTCAGTCCGGGAGCCCACAGAGTCCGCTCCAGAGCCCGCTCCAGTCCGGGGGCCCACAGAGTCCGCTCCAGAGACCGCTCCAGTCCGGTAGCCCACAGAGTCCGCTCCAGTCCGGGATCCCACAGTCAAACTCCCTGCTCTGCCGGCCACGCCCTGGCCTCCTACTCTGCCTGCCCCGCCCTGGCCACCTGCCCTACCGGCCCCGGACTGGCCTCCTGCTCTGCCGGCACTGCCCTGGCACCCTTGTCTACCTCTGTCTCCAGGCCCGCTTCCGCTACATGGGCCTGGCCCGCCATCCCTCTCCCTGACCCCTCCTTTCCACCTCCCTCCAGAATTGTTGTGTTTTCTGGTGGAGTGTCTGGTATTCGCTCCTTAGAGGGGAGGGGAGGGGTAGTGTCACAATCAGTTGTGGGAGTTGTGCCTGTATAGCCACCAGAGGGCACTCTCTTTGAGTCATTGTTTGTGTTCTTGAACTGCGTTTCCCATCACCCTCTACACTCATGATTGTCTCATTACCCTCCGCTATGTGTATTTAGGTTCATTGTCACCTGTAAATATGTGTGCTGGTTTGTGTCTTTGGTCGCTGGTTTATTGTTTCTGTTACATTTTTCTGTTTACTCTGTTTACGTCTTCGTTACTGTTTTGCTGCTTATTTTTGATCTCTTCAAATAAATGCTGCAATTGGATCTTCATGTTTCCCTGAGTGATCCGTGACAGCCACACTGAAAATTTGAAACAAAATTAAACAATATCAGAAATGGCACAATAATAAAAACTGATTATAATTTGATATTTGTTATTACATCTAAATAAATTAAATGTACCAGTCACAGGCCACCTGCTAAATCAGAAACCATTGGCAAGTCCTCAACCAACTCTTGCCGCATATAGGAGAAGGTTAAGTGCATTTTTTTCTTAACGACTGCCTCGTTATTTTTTTCACTTCAGTTAAGAGAGCTATTCTTTCCTTCTCCATGCTTTCTGCTGTTTCTCCTTTTGGAAGGCAAGAAAGGAAATTCACTTCAGCTTTCTTTTGGCTTTTTGATGTTTGATGCTGCTTTACCCTGACCTTTTTGCTTGTTCCTAAAGGGGATTGCACGCTGAGCAAGAAGCGAAGCACCGTGTTGCATCATGCCATGTCTTTAAAATTCGAACACATTGTTTTCTATGTGTTGACGCACACCGGCGGCATCATTTGGCATCTGTCCGCATTGCCCAGCAACTACTCAGGACACTGTTCGAATTCCTGACGCGCCACAGAGCGCCATCTGCATTGTTTTATATTAAATAGCATCATATTTGTCTCAAACCGTTGTTAATACATTATATCAAGATACCACTGCTGCAAAATACTGTACACATTAGTTTTACAGCTTGAATAAAATGTAAATATATATATAATTAAATGTGTAATAAATGTAATTCTTTTAATATTGTATATTTCTCTTGAGACATTTTTACATACGCAAAATATTACAGTATAGGCCTTTATAACAATTGTCTGTCGTGATTACATTCATTGTCGTCGGTTGCTACCTACTGGATATACACAAACGTTACAACACACTTCAGGTAATTTATTAGTATAGAATGTGCGCGTCTGGTGTGCGATACCTTGAGTTGTCCTAGACGTGGCGCTGGGCGGCACTGCGCTTCTCGTTCGGTGTGCGACCCCCTTAAGAGAGTTCACAGTGATTTCGGGGTGTCCAATCTTGCTGAGTTAAGAGCGAAAATTAGCCATCTTAATCTTTAGGTAGTGTTTCCATCCTTCATGGCCAGTGCGAGTTCCTTTTTCCCTCAAGCAAGGGTGGGTATTTTTCAAGGCTTCAGCTGCCGGATCAAGCTGATTATCAGTGGGGTATGCTGCATACCTAAATATCTCCTCAGCCATGTCTTCAAGAATGTCAGATCTTAGTTTGGGTTGTGAAATGAGTAGCATTCCACTTTTTTAACTCTGTGTCCGCTCTCTGAAGCTGAATTTCAGCAGAACATGAAAAACGAGTAACTGCAAAAACCTGAGGCCAAGAACTCGTTCTAGACTCCGGAGATGTAACTAAGACAGTCTCAGCACTGCTGGAAAACGATTCATCAGAAAAGTTGACTTACTGGACTGAGTCAATGGCACAAGGGCTAACATCTCTTGTGTCAAGAATATCAGTGCTACAAGTTGAGCTGGGTGAAGGAACAAGAATGCTGGAGCAGGAAGGTGCATCAGGTGCAGTCTCTTGCATGCAGAGTTTACAGTCATCGGTTGATAGAAAAATCACTTTCAGGGTATCCCTGTCTTCAATTTGACTGGTTGACATGAGATTCATGTATTAATTTCCAAAATCCTTATATTTGTACTGGAGGCTGAACTTTTGCTTCACCCAAAAACAGTCATTATTTCAAGGAAAATGTCATCCATAGACTTTGGGATTCCTGTCTTAAGTCTAAGCTTTCTTGCATCATCATCCCCAACAAAAACAATCATCAGAATGACCGGACTCAACATTTTTATTTTATTTTATAAAAGAGGGAATGAAGCAGAGAATGACATAAATCAGTAATACAATTTTTGCACTGTAACTTAGTTTAAATAAAAATACATTACCTTAAATGAGGATGTGCCTCTTCAGGGTCACCATTCGTCTTCCTCCTACCATATAATCATACAGTGGATAAGCATCAGTTAGCTGATCTAGATCAACCAGGGCAACCTCTCTATCAGGAGAGACAGTCAACTGAAAAGCTCTAAAATGTTCTTGATACCATGCACACAGTCCCTTTACAACAAAGTTCAAACTGCTTTTGACAATACAGATTTGAAGAATTTCAGCATATTCTGGGAGCCCACCAGCTGACCCAAATTAAATCAGCATACCAGTTCTAAAATTGATCCCATTGTTTGTCACATTTTTTTGCAAAATGAACTTCATTAATTCCTGGATATTTCTGTCTTAAACCTGCTACCACTTCCTTGTAATAAACATCCACCGGAAGTGTGGAGACACTTGTAACTTCTAGTGTGGACTTCTTAAGGCTACAGGATTGGATCTGATAAGCAATTTTTTTGCTGGTGTTTGGCAGCCAGTGTGAGCATTAGGTTTTTAAAACAATTTGTGTGGCGAGCAACTTTCTTAAAGAAACTATGTTTCGCCTCAAACCTCATAGTCCACTGCCCTACTAGAGGTCCAAAACATTGAATAATTTGCAGATAGTGCTCCACATAATTATGTTTTGGTAACAGTTGTGCTGGTTCAACAAATCTGTGTCTGTGCTCTACAATTTTGCAGTTTAAGTAGGCTATTGTTTCTTCGTTATGAATAGGGGCGACAAAAAGTTCAACTATTTCTTTTAAATCAAGAAGTACAATCCAGGCAGGCTCAGTCTCTGGTATCAAGTCTCCAATGATGAATGGAAGCAATCTCAGTAAATTCCAATTTCCATGTGCATTACCTCCAATGGACTTCTTGGAGGCATATGTACATGGAATACTGTGAGGTTTATTGGTTTTGTCACCCCAATTATAAGGGAAGTTCAAGATCGTCTCGGTTACGTATGTAACCCTCGTTCCCTGAAGGAGGGAACGGAGACGTCACGTCGGATGACCGACGAAATTGGGATCTCACCAGAGAGACCTATCCACTTCGAGTGTAACTAAACGAGCCAATGGACATTGGCATGCGATCATTGCATCCAGCTGCCGCTGATCACAGCGTGAGTATAAGAGGCAGCAGGTGCACCGCATTAATCATGCTTTCACTGAGGAGCCGAGCCGGTGACCCGGCCGCTCAGCGGTGGTACAGCAACTGTGGCGACGGGACGTGACGTCTCCGTTCCCTCCTTCAGGGAACGAGGGTTACATACGTAACCGAGACGTTCCCTTTCAGTCGGTCACTCCGAGTCACGTCGGATGACCGACGAAATTGGGATCCCTACCAAAGCGCCACAGGAGCTGCCCCTTCCAGCGCCCTGTGTAGGCCTCCTGATCCTTCCTATAAGGCAGACGATAGGACCGGGCTACACAGAGAAGGTCAACTACTGCTGTCCCTAGAGCAACCCAAACAGTAGGACTTGAATAACACTGGGAAAGTGCCCTTCCACTTGGAAGAGGCACACTGCGGAGTCAGCTCCTCCCAGAGGAGGTTAAGTGACATTACTCATGTGAAGTAACCCCGTAGGGCCTAATGCACATGGAAGTCTCTGTGACGGCTCAGGCTGCATAATTAGAGACGGCAGAACATGGTCTACCTGGGGAAACACGGCTCTAATAAGGATACCGTGGAAAACACATGTGGGATCCCAACAGGGTCACTCATATGGGCACTAGCCTCACACCAGATTTCAAGAATTCATTGGCTGAAAGGCCTGGCGCCGTACGCTCTGCCACGTCGGACGCCGGAGTGCTGGAGGACTCGACAGGGTTTGCCTGGTTAGGGAACTCTCTGGAGAATAAGGCGTTTAAGGACGCCGCAAGCCGACTCTGAACAGGGCCTCTCAGTGCCACTAACCATTTGAGGTGAGAACACAGGAGGAAACCGGTTCGACACGTAGGCTATAGAACCTAGCGAACGTGTTGGGAGTCGCCCAACCCACAGCTCTACAGATCTCTGCTAGCGAGGCACCACAAGCCAGCGCCCAGGACGATGCAACACCCCTAGTGGAGTGAGCACGCAACCTGAGTGGGCAGGGGACACCTTGTGCTTCATAGGCCAAGGTGATAGCATTCACTATCCAGTGGGCCATCCTCTGCTTGGAGACAGCCTTCCCCTTCTGCTGTCCTCCGTAACAGACAAAGAGCTGTTCTGAGGTCCTAAAGCTCTGAGTTCTATCCGTGTACTGTCGCAGTGCGCGTACCGGACAGAGCAAAGCTAGGGCTGTGTCTGCCTCCTCCAGGGGCAGTGCTTGCAGGTTCACTACCTGGTCCCTGAAGGGAGTGGTAGGAACCTTGGGCACATAGCCGGGGCCTCAGTGTTGCACTGGAGTCAGCTGGCCCAAACTCAAGGCACGAATCGTCAACCGAAAATGCCTGCAGGTCCCCCACCCTCTTGATCGAGGCCAACGCAGTCAGGAGTAGGGTTTTCATAGACAGAAACTTCAACTCGACTGACTGCAAGGGCTCAAAGGGGGCAGTTAGTAAGGCTCTTAGAACCAATGCCAAATCCCAAAGGGTAGAGGTAGAGAGGGGGGCCTAGGAGGATTCAACCTCCTGGCCCCTAAGAAACCTGACAACCAGATTGTGCTTCCCCACCGGCCTCCCCTCTACGGGGTAGTGGTGAGTGGAAATAGTGGCCACATAGACCTTAAGGGTGGAAGGGGACAGCCTACGCTCCAACCCTTGCTGCAAAAAGGAAAGCACAGCTCTGATCGAACATCTCCAGGGGTCCTCCTGGTGGGAGGAACACCATTTGACGAACAGGTTCCACTTCAGAGTATAGGCCCGTCTTGTGGATGGTGCCCATGCTGAAGCGATAGTGAGTGCTACCTCCTGGGGTAGGTCACCTAGAACCTCCGCGTCCCATCCTGGGACCATACGTGGAGTTTCCACAGGTCCGGACACGGGTGCCATAGGGTGCCCCGTCTCTGAGAAAGCAGATCCTTCCTCAGAGGAATTGGCCAGGGAGGGGCTGTCGCGAGGAGCATAAGTTCCGGAAACCAGGTCCTGTTGGGCCAATATGGAGCCACTAACAAGACCTGCTCCTCGTCCTCCCTGATCTTGCACAGTGTCTGTGCTAGTAGGCACAGGGGGGAACTGGGGGGAACGCATATTTGCGCAGGCCCCGGGGCCAGCTGTGTGCCAGTGCATCCGTGCCGAGCGTTGCCTCGGTTAGGGAGTAGAACTCCTGGCAGTGGGTGGTTTCTGGAGATGCAAACAGGTCGACCTGAGCGGCTCCGAACCGTCCCCACATCAGCTGGACCACCTGGGGATGGAGTCTCCATTCGCCTGGAAGTGCTGCTCGAGACAGCTCGTCGGCTGCCCGATTGAGCACTCCTGGGATATGGATGGCATGAAGGGACCTCAGATGCTTCTGACTCCAGAGGAGGAGGTGGCGGGCGAGTTGCGACATGCGACGGGAGCGTAAACCGCCTTGCCGATTGATATACGCAATGGTCGCAGTGTTGTCCGTACGGACCAGAACGTCCTTGCGCTGAAGGCGCCCTCTGAGACGGCTCAAGGTGAGGCGTACTGCCAGCAACTCGAGGCAATTGATATGCCAACGCAGTTGGGGACCCGTCCAAACCCCTGATACTGCGTGCCCGTTGTACGTGGCTCCCCAGCCTGTGGCTGAGGCATTCGTGAATACCACAGCATGTCTGGATACCTGCTCCAGGGGCACTCCTGCCCGAAGGAACGAGGGATCTGACGAATACTTACAGGCCCGTGAGGGGAGACATGGTTCACCCCGCAGAGTGGAAGCGACTGTTGGACCAGCTGAGAACCAGCGCGAACCCCCCCCCCCCCCCCCCGAAACCCACTCATCCAACCTTGAAGGGTCGGGACGCGGTGGAGGATTTCACACGAGCCCGACGTTCTCGGCGGCCCGGGAAAGCATAGCCGTCATATCTGGGTCTGGCTCGGACAACGCTACCACACCCGAAGGGGGCAACGCAGCCGAGTCGTCATCCCCAGAAAGAGAGAGCTCGCCCTCCGATGCAGCGATCGACATCAGGTCATCAGGGGAGCGCCAAAGGAAACGGGTGGGGTACCCACTCAGTAGAGGCCCCAGTCCGAACCAACGGTACCCCCGCCGGCTGCGCTCGAGTGCTTGAGGGGTGAGGAACTCCACTTGGGAAGCCCTCACCGTAATCCTCAAATCACCTCTGACCCCACCGGATGCTGTGCCGCCCCGTGTGCCAGGGCGAACGCCAGATCGCGGCAGAGGCAGAGGGACCCCGCCATGTTTGACACAGCGGAGTCTATTGCGCAACTCCGAGATGGTCATGTCCCCACAAGAAGAACATGAACCATCCATGAAAGCCTCCTCAGCGTGCTGAATGCCCAGACACGTGAGGCAGCGATCGTGACCGTCCTGAGGCGCCAGAGACCGACCGCACCCAGAAACGCACGGGTGATAAGACATCTTTAAAAAGACGCGGTCACCCGTGTTATTCAGAGAAATTGCTCTTTCAGTGCTGAAGCACCCAGGGGAGCTGGCCACCGCACACTCCTCGTGTGACTGTCTTCACGGGAACCATCTTCTCTCCCGTGAGACCGCGACCACCGCTGCTGTGCTATAACGCCCGCACTCGCTAGTTTTCTCACTCGCAGACAGGAGAGCTGTAGTGATGCACCACCGCTCGGCTCCGAAGCGAAAGGATGATTAATGCGGTGCACCGGCTGCCTCTTATGCTCACGCTGTGATCAGCGGCAGCTGGATGCAATGATCGCATGCCAATGTCCATTGGCTCGTTTAGTTACACTCGAAGTGGATAGGTCTCTCTGGCGAGATCCCAATTTCGTCGGTCATCCGACGTGACTCGGAGTGACCGACTGAAAGGGAACAAGGTGTTTAAGTATCAAGAGACAGATACTTTTTGGAAACAAATTATTTTAACCCTTGTGCATTGTTCAAATTCACTACCCTTTCGTTATGTTCGGGATGAAAACAGCCACTACTTTAGACTGCTATAAAAATGTATCAGATAAAGATTTTTTTTCCATTTTTTTTGCATAAATCTATTAATCAACCTCAGTCCTGTTCAAAACTACTAAAATTTTTAAAAAAATTCCATTATTTTTACTCTTTAATTGCCAAGTTCATAAGTGATGTCACTGATTTTGGAAAAAAAATACACAAAATTACTTATTTTCAATATAAAAAGTAATTGTGGACTGGATTTTTTTTTACTTTTATCACAGTCTTGGGCATGTCCAAGATTAGTAACAACATTGGCTTTGATGCATTGTTAGTTTTTGAGCAGCATCAGATTTACATTTTTTCTCCCTCATTTACTGTTCGTGGCTGTTTTTGCCCCATTGACTTCCATTATAACGACATTTTTTGATTGCAAAGCCATGACACCATATAATCATGCATTTTTGATTGTTGGTGGTTTTCCCAGTTAGGAAGAGATACAATTTGACATTTTTACTGTTGATCACGAGGTAGCACCATTAACCCTTTAGATAGGCCTGTGCAAAAAAAAGCTTAGTTTTATATGGAGTTATATGGAGTATAACAGCATGTTATAGTGCGTGTGTGTGAGTGTGAGTGTGAGTGTGTGTGTGTGTGTGTGTGTGTGTGAGTGTGTGTGTGTGTGTGTGTGTGTGTGTGTTGTGTGAGAGAGAGAGAGAGAGAGTGTGAGAGAGACCTTTGCGCACTTACCTTGATGTGTCTGAGAAAATCTAAATATGCACCTCAACTCTCAGAACTACATGGAGTAAACAAAAACAAAGTAAGTGTATTTATGCACCTGCTGCCTTTTGATGGTGAGAAGTACAGACTAAACAAAGACAAGGTAAGTGGATTTAAACCCTTGCACACCATACTGCTGGTCATTTTATGGTGAGAAGAGCAGCAAGAAACATGAGAAAGGACTTGACTTGTACCAAAGTTTTAGAAATGATTATGCAGCCTGACCGCTCCAGCGAGCTGCAGTATGTATTGTCACAGATTACAACCGCTGCAAGGGAAGTGTCGGAAATCTACACAAGGTATGTGCCATTACACATTTGTTTCTACATGCATCCTATTCCTGTTAATTTTTACTGAATTCATGTGCTCGTTAGAGATAAATTTAAAAGATACAGTTTGTGTTTTGACAATATTGAGGAGAGAGCACCTTCCTTGCGCACCGGTTGCTGCTGCACGGGTGAGAGAGATTCAGTCTCCTGCAGCTGTCCCTCCAGACACAAATCCACAGACACCAGCAGCTCAGGAGTGAAGAGGGGGACACGCAAGTGGTGCACAAAAAAAAGAACAGTCAGCCCTTGCATCTGTTGTGGTGGACACACTTGCAAAGAGCACCATGTTATATGCTGCGAGTCCTGCTGGAAAGACTGAACACACACACGTGCACACATACACACTAAATAGTTAGTTTAATTGTTTAGTTCTCCATCTATCCTCAACTCTTGCACCATTGTTCAGTTTATTTGAAGTTGTTTTTGCATTTTGGTTCATAATAAATTATGTTCATATATCTGATGCAGAGTAGATTTTTTACAGAAAAAATGGAAAAGTGTATCACTGAAGGATTTTAAGGTTTTAAACTGGCTTTACCATCAAGCAAAGACAAGCATTTCACACATAGGCCATCTGTACTTCTCACCATCAAAAGGCAGCAGGTGCATAAATACACTTACTTTGTTTTTGTTTACTCCGTGTAGTTCTGAGAGTTGAGGTGCATATTTAGATTTTCTCAGACCATCAAGGTAAGTGCGCAAAAGTCTCTCTCACACTCTCTCACACATACACACACACACACACACACACACACACACACACGACCACACACCAGACACCCGCACACACCCCACACACACACACACACACACACACACACACACACACACACACACACACACACACACACACACACTCACACTCACACTCACACTCACACTCACACTCACACACACGCACTATAACATGCTGTTATACTCCATATAACTCCATATAAAACTAAGCTTTTTTTTGCACAGGCCTATCTAAAGGGTTAATGGTGCTACCTCGTGATCAACAGTAAAAATGTCAAATTGTATCTCTTCCTAACTGGGAAAACCACCAACAATCAAAAATGCATGATTATATGGTGTCATGGCTTTGCAATCAAAAAATGTCGTTATAATGGAAGTCAATGGGGCAAAAACAGCCACGAACAGTAAATGAGGGAGAAAAAATGTAAATCTGATGCTGCTCAAAAACTAACAATGCATCAAAGCCAATGTTGTTACTAATCTTGGACATGCCCAAGACTGTGATAAAAGTAAAAAAAAATCCAGTCCACAATTACTTTTTATATTGAAAATAAGTAATTTTGTGTATTTTTTTTCCAAAATCAGTGACATCACTTATGAACTTGGCAATTAAAGAGTAAAAATAATGGAATTTTTTAAAAATTTTAGTAGTTTTGAACAGGACTGAGGTTGATTAATAGATTTATGCAAAAAAAATGGAAAAAAAATCTTTATCTGATACATTTTTATAGCAGTCTAAAGTAGTGGCTGTTTTCATCCCGAACATAACGAAAGGGTAGTGAATTTGTCCAGAGTGCATTGTTGAGTTTTTGAAAAAATTCAAAGCATTTTCCTAAAATATGTGTAAAAATAAGATTTGTCACCAAAATTCATTCCATTTGCTGAAACACAGAAAAAGTTGTGGCCAAATTAACACTCAACAGCACCCCTTAGTGGACGAAAACGTCCCCAACAGCACATAAGGGTTAAGCAAAGTACAAGTTTAAACGGGACAATGCCCTCAAACAAGTCGTGTACTATAACAGGTGGGTAGCCTCTAGTAACATGAAAGTTAGATAAATTCTCTGTTAACATACAACCTCTTTTTACTCCACAAAATTTAGCTGAGTTTTAATTTGCAGATGTGACATGCATCATGAATTTCCTTTGTTCTAAGGACAAAGTGCCCAGTCTGAACAGATTCTGCGTGGACCTCCAATCTCTTCCCTAAGCAAAACCTGCAAAAGTACTCACCAGAGAAGCTTTCTATGAAGCCTGTTAAACTGTGGGTTCCTAAATTATCTGCAATGCCAGACTGGACTGTACCTTTAACAAACGTCCAAGCTCATAGACATTATGACTGTCTAAAGTAACCAATTCATGTAAAAGGTGCTTTAAAATTGTGCTATATCCATATGACTTTACATGTTCGTCTTGCATGAAACTGCCAGATAGTTAGATGAAAGTGTGGAACTGCATCCGGGTGGGAAGTTATTTAAAATCCAATAGACCCCAAAAAAGCTTGTGCTTTTTACGTGAGGTGCCTAATGGGTTACAGAGATCAAAATCGTCAATGTACAATGACAAAGATATTTTAAATTCCTCTCCACAAAAATAAAAGTTTTCCTCGCAACAAAGAACATCTCTGATAGACCTATACTGCTGTTCTTTCTCTACCCCTGAATCAGTTTTCTCTCTCGTGGCCACCAGTAACACACTTTTAAAATGTCACTGCAACTAAATAACAGCTGAAGAGAAGGCAAAATTGGTATATATACTGACTCTTTTGATCAAGGATAAACTCAATTGGCTCTACAACACGTACATGTTCCTTGTAGAATTGCTTCCACTTGCTACACTTCCATGTTCCTACTTCCGCTGTGGCAAGGGGACCACCTTTTTCTATGACTTTAACCAAGGGATTTGACCTGCCCACTGCTTCAGAAAGCTCTTGAACGACAGTCATCAATTTCTAAGTTATGATTTCTAAGAATGTCAGAAATGATCCTACAAGTCACTTGATTTGATGCTGAAGTTAATGAATAATGTAATACCTGAAGTAACTCATCAACCGCGGTGGCTGGGACATGCAAATTGTTTTCCAACTTTAATAAGACAAGGGCAATATTAAGAACACTTGCCTTAGAAATATCATCATCATTATTAGCATCATTGCATGACTCTAAAACCGATTCTGTTGAGCATGCGGGAAACTTAACGGGAGAACTGGCCGACTCCTGACAGTCTGCAGTGACTGTGACAACATCTAATTTAAAGTCAGTTAGACCATGTGGATTGCGCTTCCTATTTTTTATGTGTATGACATTTATTATAAATGTTACTTTTAAATGTACACTCTTTAAATACACAAGTCACGGTTTCATGTTTGTGCAAATGTTCATTTAGATGACTGAAGTAATCTCTTTCATTTGACTCAATGCATGCACACAGCTGACATGAAAATGTGGCTAACTGATCTTGTTTTGAAGATGACTGATCACAGTGGGCATGGTATATATGACTTAGGAGGTTATCCCATTATTTAAAAGGGCAAGGACAATTACTGTATACACAAGGATGCCTGAACCTTGCCCCAAAATGGCCATGTTTGAGCTTCGAATGTTTCAATAACTCATACCTACTGGATACTTCTGTGCCACACACTTTACAATGCCACATTCACAAGACTCACATATCTAAAAAATAAAAAATGAGTGTGAGAACATTAACACTTTTACAAAGTAATTAAACATGTAAAGTTTAGTTATAGATTTATAAAACAACAACAGCACTTACTGTAATTGAGTGATTGGCCCAAACTTGCTGGTCATTTCTGAATTATCAGCCCAAACTACCACGAGTAATTTCTATTTATTATATATTGCCTGTTATTCTGTTTGTAATCGGTCATGTCGGAGGTGTGATAGTGACAGCAGAGCTAGTGGAATACAGTTGTGTGTTACTACAGAACTGAAATACCTTCAACGCGTCCAATACTTGAGTAAAGACTTTACACTGAACCTATATATGTATGTATACTAAATTTATCTTTTGTTTTTCATTTTTGCCTTTTTAGCTAGAGATATTTAGCAGGACATATAAAACTGTATTTAAATTAAAGGCAGATTTGCACATAAACTCCTTGCGTGATAGCATAAGAGGATTGAGGATAATGTGAAAGGCGGCTGTTCTGATGGAGGATTCTGTGGCCGTCCCGCAGGCGAATGGAAGGTCACCCCTCTGCTGAGTCAGGCTTTGAGATCGGCTCTCTGGGTATTATCTGGGCTTTCCCAGCACACATAAATTTGGCATGAGCTGACAGACATTAATGCCGGGCTGGTCAGATGGGCAGGAGGGAGTGTGGTCTGAAGAAAAGTGATGTGTCAGCTTCAAAACTTCACACTTCAAACATCAAACGTGTCTCCAGCGCAGTCCTGCAACATGCATTTACATCGGCACAGAAGCATGCGCAAAACTGACACGAAGAGCAATCACTTTAAAACACTGGTTTAAAAAGATCAGATCAGAATGAAAACATTATCAAATCAACATTAAAAAAACACAAGAAAGCATCTGAATGAGTCATTTGGACGTTTGGGAATACATTATTGTCATTACTGTCTGTTAAGAAATTGTTAGGAAAAAGTTTAGAGATAGGAGTGTGTTTAGTGGCTCATAATAATTATACAATAATAAATATACAATAATAGTATATTGCAACTAACATGATTGTCAAGTATCTATACAAACACGTAATTTCTACGTAATACTCAATAATGTTAACAGTTTACTTTTTTGGTGTGTACTGTATTATACAGAATAAACACCTCATCCATTGTGGATCTTTAATTTGCATTTCTGTAACATAAGGGGTGTGGATCAAAATGCAGTATCCACATATTTTTATTTAATAATACCTAGTCAGACAGGCCGAGTCAGTATCAGCAAACAGAGTAATCCAAGGCAATCCAAAAGAGTAATCCACAGAGCAGGCAAAGGTCAGGGCAGGCTGCAAACACACATGAAATAAGGAACAGTCCAAGATCAAAACACGAAAGACCAGGATAAATACATATAGTGTGTGTGTGCCATTCTTATAGTGAGACTAATGAGCTAATGAGAGACAGGTGATAGCAATTGATGATGAGAGCAAATGAGTCCGAGCAAGGGATTATGGGAAATGGAGTCCTGTGTGAATGGTAAAAGTCAGGAATGGAGTGCCCACTGGTGCAGCTCATGAGCACTCAAGTTGGTGATCGTGACAATCATTGTTATGTTTTGAATCAATAGATGTCCGAGTTAACCAAACCTGAACCGCACACAAAAACCACACAGGGAAAATGTAACAAAATAGAAACAGTAAATGTGATCGCACCCTAACAATGAGAGCAGGTGGATTATTTGTAATAAAAGACAATACAAATATTTCACCTTTATAACAAACATTATAGGCCTATAATTAAGTACTAATAATGAATGTTTAATATTTCTGCACATCATGTGTTCATTGGTGGGTTGTTGCTGTAGTTTGTGTTTACCACCTGCTGGCTTCTTCTCTTCCTCATCTCGCTGGATCCCTCTTTTCTTTACTGAATATATCTTGAAATGAGAATCTTTCCTCAACTCTCCTGGAACAGACCGTGACATACACACTGAGTCTAGTGCTGTCATTTTAAAGTATGCAAAGTATGGAAGTCAGACTTCTTACTTAAAACTTAATAACTACTGTAAGGTCTTCACAACCAGATATATGCTTTTAAATTAAAAACTGAAGCGAGGACATACATTATTAATGCTTTTCTGTTGCTATTCCAGAATAGTATCAGTAATGCAGCAATTCAGACTTCCACATATACTGTAGCTTATGAAAACACTAAACTGCAGCTTATTACTGCGTTTGGAAGAGCATGTTGTGAATAAAAGTTGTTCTCTGGGGTCCTTAACGCTCCACCATGCGGCACAGATTCTCTAGTTTCAATGGATATATCATGCATATCTCATTAAATGCTAAAACTCTTCAGTCGCATTGTTGACGAATTAATATTTTGAGTCAAATTTCGGAGGGATTCATTTAACCACCTGCAAACAATTATAATTGAATTACATAAATGTCTAAATGGCATATTTTGGCTTCAAAACAGTGACATTCTCTAAAAAGCGGCTACATTTTGTGGTACTTAAATGTTTTTAGATTGTATAATTGTTTTGGGGTTTATGAATGGCCTCTGCATGCATGTGAGGAGCAGTTTGGGCAAACACACATTTTGAAAGGATCCGAGAGTCCATCGTTACTGGAGACATCATATCTATAAACCTTACTTTGTCATTCAGCATCTGAATTTATGCCAGTTTATCTGTAACTCAATAACAATAATCACAAAATTCCAGGAATATGCCAAACTATACAACGAGCTCTCATGTTCTGAGAGAGTTTGTATTTATTTTGTCGCTTTCAGGGCGAATCTATTTTTGGGTCACACATATGCATTTCCCAAAGCATAGTACAGGCTCTCATGCATGATGGGTAATTATCTGGGGACAGAAATATAGACCTTGACATCTCACTCTGATCCAAAGAAAACTTTGTAGTGATCTCCACGCACTCGCACATGCGCACACACACACACACACACACACACACACACACACACACACACACACACACACACACACACACACACACACACACACACACACACACACACACACACACACATTCTCTCTCCATCACACACACACACACACACACACACACACTCTCTCCATCACTCATACACACACACACACACACTTTCTCTCTCTCTCTCTCCATCACACACACACGCACACACACACACACACGCGCATGTTGGGTTTCCATGTTTTATGGGGACATTCCATAGGCGTAATGGTTTTTATACTGTACAATCTGTATGTGCTATTGCCCTACACCTACCCTACACCTAAACTTAGCCCTCACAGGAGACATTCTGCATTTTTAGATTTTCAAAAAACTTTATGCTGCATGATTTCTAAGCTTGTTTCCTCATGGGGACCAAAAAATGTCCCCACAAGATAAAGATTTACTGGTATTACTATCCTTGTGGGGACATTTGGTCCCCAGGACGTGATAAATACCAGCTCGCACGCACGCACGCACACACACACACACACACTCTCTCTCTCTCTCTCTCACACGCACACACACACACACACACACACACACACATCTCTCTCTCTCTCACACACACACACTCTCACACACACACACACACACACACACTTTCTCTCTCTCTCTCTCTCACACACACAGACACACACACTCTCTCTCTCTCTCTCTCACACACACACACACACACACACACTCTCTCTCTCACACACACACACACACACACACACACACACACACACACACACACACACACACACATGGTTTGAGCAAAGGACAATTATACTTACTCATTCCAAATGTTTAATTAACATTTATAAATTGTTTTGATGGTGTCTTTTATTATAGTTGAATTTAACAGCTATTATTGATGTGTATCACACAATAATCTTTTATTTAAACTTCCTTGAAGATTGTGATTGACTTGTGGTTAGCGCTTGTGCTTATATATACTAAAACACAGTACACATGAGTTCATATTTGGTTGTGAGAAATACCCTTTACTATTGCCATTGAAATTCACCACTGATTCATAATCTCCATCTCCATCATTCATCATTCAAATAAACAGGAGCAAGCCGCTGACTGAAATTTACATAAACAATACATCACATTAAAGAAGTCAAATGAGAGCCCATAACTGAAAAACCTTTCCAAAATTATACGGTGGATTACATCAGACTTTCACACCATTTGCCAAATGCACTATTCACACTTCTGTGAAAAGCAGCTTTGCATTGATGCATTGACCTCAGTCTGTCGTAAGGTCATCTTATTATGTTGAAAATATGTTCAGGTTTTCCCCTCTGTGTCAGAAGATCTTGTCTCATAGATGCTTTAGGGAGCGCTGAAGAGAATCAGTAAGGCTCGTTTGTAGAGATTCTTCTCGTGTGCAGTTCAGCTCAAGACATCTGCTGTAGCTTTGAGAAACACCTCCAGCTACATGACGGCCATCGCAGCGTTTGCTCACAGTTTTCAGATCAGATTCACGTGTGTCTCAGACAGAACTGCCCTCAAAGCATCGGATTAATTTGCAGCTGAAGTCCAATCTTGGTCCAAACGTCAAGACATTTGCACAGCATTTCTACTAAAAGTACTGAGTAAAAAAAGCTGCGAGGTACATTATTTTGGAAAAAATAAATTTGAGTAAATATTTACTTTCTTCATGTCTGTTATCAATGCTATCTCATCAGAAAACAGAACAAATTACAAATTGGCAGTTTTATATTAATGCATTTGAATTTGATTTGTACAAAATTGCATGAAGTGGATAATAATGTAAAGCCTCTGTCGCTGTGAGCGGGTAATGTGAGGGCAATCGACTCTAGCCATAACCAGCTTCTCAAGCATGTCCTGGAGCTGATTGGTGGAGTCTCTCGTTTACTTGGCATAGGAAGTCAGGTCAGTACAATTACTGAGAAATATTTCAAGGAACACTTAGCATGTGAAGATGGAGAAAAGCCAACATGCTGTGGAGAACATACGATTATAGCTGGCAATGGCTTTGACATGTGGTATGTTGCAGGCTGCAGGAACGTAATAAGCATATGTAGGCAGTCGGGTCATGCTGAGCTAAATGCCACCCTGTGTGACAGGAGATAGGCTCCAGGAGCTGACTGCTGCATGGCTAGCTGCACTTACCTGCTTCATCGGCTGACAATGGAAAGGCCAAAGGATTAATCACTTTACTGTTCACCAAGTCTGTTGTTAGAGCAGGGAAACTAACCTTACCAGATGGCCTTGTTGTCCTTCCTTCTATTGAGTCCATCGAGAAAATATTGCTTCCTATGCAGGCTGTACATCTCTTCAGAAGGTATCTGGTTGCAGCCCCAAAATCTACCTGGTCTCATTGCATAAATGTACCTGGGTGCACTTTTAAGCGAGACGTGAAATACATAATAAGTACATATCACTGCAGTTTCCAAAATAAATTAACACTAGAGGCAGTAAACGACTAATTTTATTCTCTGACGCCTTTTATTCCTTTCACACAAATTTACAGAGTTTCGATTAAAGTGCCACTATTATGCCTTTTCGAATATTACCTTTTATGCAATGTGTCATGTAGCTATATGTGAACATAAACTATCTGCAAAGCTGTGAAGCTGATAGTGCACGATAAACAAAGTTATTGTCTATCCAAAAAAGAGTCGGCTTGCAATCGTCTAAACAAGTCGTCAGGAATTCTAATATTATTCTGTTACGGCTGTACGTCACGAAGTAACACATTTGCATAATGTCCGCCCATGGCTGTTATTCGCACTGTACGCTGTAGACCAATCACAAAGGAATGCGCCATCTGACCAATCACAGCAGTAGAAGGCGGGGTTTAGAGAGACTGATTCTTCGAACTGCTTTGCACGATTCGTTTAGGAATCATTTAGAAATAATGTAAAACTAAAGCTATTTTTTGAGAAAACTAAAGTGTTTTTTGACCTTGGACGTTTGTAAACCTGTTTTAGGACACTCATAAAGCAATATTAGCAACCTTAAAAATTTTATAATAGGGGCGCTTTAATAAAGCGTAATTTTCGCACAATTACTTGAAGAATATGACTTCAAAACAATATTAATATGTTGGGAAATTTAAAAACTGATGCTTTTGAACGTTAGCATCACACATATCCAGCTTCATATCTATGGGTTTTTATAGATGGTAGGTTTGTCCGGTAGCTCACGGAGTTCGGAGACATACTTGAATCGAATCCCGTGTAACTACAGTTTGACAAAACAGTTCAAATCTGCATTTAAGGAAGTTCAAATAGCATGGTTGCATCAACAAATGGGTTTTTATATCAGTTTTGCATTTGTCAACACTATTGGGTAAGTTTAGGGTTGGGTTTGATGTAGGGCATATTTCCAACACGATAGAGTATTCATTTTTAGCGACGGTCTCCGGATATTTGAATTCTGAACCGCCGCAATACGTACCTGAAGCAACGTAATAAAAACACAGCAATACGCTCCTATATCAACATAATAAAAACGTGCCAGGGTTCACATATTGAACATCTGTTTTAACAACACTCAGTGGATATTTCTCTAGGAAACTGTGGTGAAACGTGCAGTAAGGTACGTAAAAATGGTCTGCTAAAAGTGCCCCAGGTACGTTTATGCCATGAGACCATGTTGCCCAAATTAGGCTTGGAGTCAGTAAATCCACATGAGCGTTGTGAACTTCCAGATGTGCAATTAATCAAATTCTGTGCAGATAATCAAAACTAAATTATTATTTTTCTTGTCTAATGCAGATGACAATATTTTTCAAATACATTTGGTGACATACAGTATATTCCACGCACTCGCCTACCTGTAGAAGAGCCTAACTGTATCAATTTCTGAAAGAAACCATACAGTAAGCAAAAGCCCACAAATCCTGAAAGACCCATATAATCCAACCCTGTATTGTCTCTGTCAAAGCAGTGGACTTACATCAGAGAGTCTGAGAGGTCACTTACATATATTAATTTAGCAGGTGCGTTTATCCAAAGTTACTTTATATGTAAAACACAGCAAGTGATCCATCTTGAGGAAGCAATAACACATGAAGTGTTAATAATAAAAACTAATGAAGTGAAGGTTCTGATGGTCAGAAGATTCTGATAATCTGGAACATGCTTATGTGAAGAGACGGTTTATTTGCAGGAGGAGGATGGTTGGGCATAAGCTTGTTGTCATCATACTAGGGATGTGGCGAGATCCGACTGGTCAGGAATTTAGATTTTTAGAATAGCAGCGGTATGAATATTACTCCATCTGCTCAAGAATCAGGCTGAAGGACAAAAGGAATTTTCACAATAATATACAAGAGCACAGCCTGAGACAGAGCTCGTGTCTGTTCATTGAAAATGAATCATGTCTTCTGTTTGTCTGTCTGCCCATTAGAATTCATCTCACTTACTAAAGCTAACAGTGACGCTGGGTTGAATGGTAACGAGATCATTGAAATCTGAAAATAAAATTCAAACAAATGCCCCTTGCTGCTTACTTAATTTGACCAAAATGGGCCGTGCACCAGTGAACAGCCCCTTACCCAAAGACAGTCTATATTGAGACAGACATGTTTTAATCTTCATGATTTAAACTCCAGGAGCAAAAACAGTGCTAGAGTTGGAAAGTTTGATTCATTCGTCTGTTTCAAAAGTAAACGATTTCTTTGCATCATCACCAGATTTGTATAATAAAGGTATGACCACACTAGGGGGCATATGATGTGATTTTTTGTTTTCCTTTTCTTTAGTGTTATGTAGCTGTTTATACGATCTGCAGAGTTACAAAGCTCAAAGTCTCCTACAAAAGGATTTATTCTATCTATTACAGAAGGCTGATCCAGACCGGGCTAAAACGATTCATAAAAAAACGCCCCCACATGTCTACGTCACGATGTGGAAATATTTGCATAATGTCGGCCAAATGTTATCGCAAAGATAGAAGGCGTGGCTTCAGTAGCGCAGTAGTGTTGATGCAATCATGTAAGAGAGACGCTTTGTGTTTCTGTGTGAATGCAAAAGCACTTTATTTGGCCTTTTTAAATTAGATACAATTAGGAATCATTAGGGTTAGGGTTAGATGCAATTCGGAATCATTGTTAACATTTGTTTACAACAGAACAGCACAACCCAAATGTTCAAATTGTGCAACGCATTTTATGGACGACAGTTTCGTGAACCTTGGAGAGTACAAGGCTGACTGCACGAAGGCTATTTCTAAAAAAAACAAATGGGTCAATTCCGACTTTGCTATGACAATCTGGCGCTTCTGAATCAGCGACTGTAAGTATGTTTTGTTACTAGTTCAAGTATTTGCTGTTGACTGTTCAAATGTGGAGTTTTGCGCAGTGTAACACGTTTTTTGTGTGTGAGGGGAACAGGGTCACATCACAGCGGGGAGCGTTACATTTCTGACGTGTGCTTGTGGTGTTCGGCCAATCACAATGCCCTGTGTCAGCTGGCCAATCAGAGTAGACTGTGCTTGTCAGAAGGAGGGGCTTTGTGTTTGAACGTGTTTGAGAGAGACGGGGCATTGAGGACAGTATTTGAAAAATTTGTTTTTTGAATATTAAAGCATGTCAACATATTCTGTTCTGTTACCAAATACACAAAATAATGATCTTTAAAATAGCAACGTATGACTCCTTTCATTCATTCATCATTGGAGCTCAGTGAAACTGCAATTGTAACAAACATGTTTGTTCTTCACATTTTTAATGCTTTAATGCTAAATATATTCTACATGACTGTTTTTTTTTATAATTAATCGATAATATTCTGTTGTAGTTCCTTGTAAAGTTACCAATCAGTCAGTTTTACTCCTGTTTACTTACTGAAGATAAGTATGTTTTCCATGTAGGGGTATACTGTCGTTGTGTCTCAGTATCAGTGGCATGAGACCAGCCGTGGTTTCGCCCCTGCACAGCAGACCACGAACAGGTGTTAAATGAAATCTAGACAGGCAAACAAATGCAGCTGAGACCTGGGCTGACATCTCTCCATCATGCTGCTGTGGGATGATTGAATCATCGGAGCTCCCTGAGGCCGCTGAGTCACGCGGGTTACCCGGCCGGGCCACTCTATCGTCCCACTGCTGTTTACAATGAGCCACTGGGATGGAAAGGCCACTGTCAACAGAAGTAAACAACACAGAGCAGGGTTTGTAATGCTTCCCTTACAGAACATGTTATACTCCATTTCTATATTAACACATTTTCTCAGTTAGCTGGGTGATTGGAACTGTCTCTACGGCGGGAATGTGAGTGAATAGCTTATTCGGCAATATGAATAATTAATTTAATTACATTATAGAAAAAGTATGTATTAGGTGCTGTCAATATTTGTGCTTTCTTAATAATGCGAGCCGGTTGACAGTACAATATTTAGATGAATAACTAAAAGTGTGTAAAGGGAATGTGTGTAAACTATATACAGTAAATGAAAATAAGCGCAGCGCAATCAAATATAATAGTGTTACCAACATTACTACATACATTCATATTACATTGTATGCACACAACAGAATGATATGCTTACACTGTGAAGAACTACAGTACCCACAATCCCACCGATCATTAGCTCATAGCAGATCTAAACAGGTGGAGCTGGGGAAGGTGGAGGGTTTCTGATTAGTTATTGTCAGAGCATGTGAGCGAAGCGGAGCGGTGTGTCGCTCAGCTCAATATTCCGCTCTGTGTGTGTGCGCTCCGCTCAGTCGCTCACGACCAAAATCAAACGCTCCGCTAATGTTCCGCTCACGCTCACCGGTAAACCAATCCGCTCAGATCACGCTCTCACATTAAATGTCCCCAGTAACGTTAGGCCTATTTATTTTTTCCTGTTTATAGTGAAATTATTGAATAAATGTCTCAATTAAATGGTTATGTTTCAGGGTGAAATTGTTAATTTAAATTAGGGATGTTCATTAACCGTTAACCGACTGATAAGAATTTTGACCGATTAATACAATCAGTTAAACGGTTTAAATTCACTTATTTATTTATTTTTTGTAATTTATAAAATATATTTTAAAAGGTTTGCTGCATGGTTAAAATAAGCTATACGCGTATAAAAAACACGTTTTTTAGAGAGAAAAAATCAAGTCGCCTATAAGTCGCATTTTATTATTTCATTCTGAACATTTTTTGTAAAATAAGACAAAATAATAGAATGCAGCTTTCTGCCGTCTGCTTTAATTTCGCGCAGCACAATAATGAACAAACTCTGCATACTCTAAAAAACACTGGGTTAAAAACAACCCAATTTGGGCTGGGTAAATATAGGACAGAACACATTTGGGGTTAATTTTACCCAGTAAATTGGGTTGTTTATTTAACCCATCATAAATGGTTGATTTAACTCAGCTAATGGGTTTATTCGTTTCTATTATAATATTAGCTTCTTTTTTTTTACTTTATGCATTAAATAATATTTACAGATTAACTTAAATCCTCTAAACTTTTGTAAAATACTCCAGAACCACTGGTTTACGTGATAACTTCCTTTATTTCTCATTTGCTTGGTTTTATGTAAGCTATAGGCCTACACATTGCCTATTTAATCTCGTTTAACAAACATTAGAAGTAAAGATTAAACATTAAACAGATGTAATTCACGAGTAAATCGACCACTCTGTAATTGTGTTTCCACCGTAACAGCGCTGGCTCTCGCGCCCGAGCTGGAGTCATGTTCGGCGGGAACTGATCACGGATAAGACCGCCGCCCTGCGCTTCACTCAAGGTCGAAATGTACTGCGATTGCCTTCATAACCTGCTCAACAATAAACAGTAAACAGCTCTGAGGACATATTTTAACATCCAAAGTATTTGTGTTCTGTATCTTTATAAATATAATTGTTTATTTTATGCAAAGCTTCAGACTCTTCATCACGCGACGTTTGTTTAGTGATTCACACCGCGCGCCTGTATGTTGCTCTGCATAAATTTGAACGATATACTGCACAGGAACAATTTTATAAATAAAATAAAATGTACACAAACTACCCAAACACTGAACAAATAACTCCAAAAAATGACCCAAAAGGCTCAACCCAGCATTTGGGTTAAAAAAATAACCCAGGACTTTTTTTAGAGTAGGCTGCTTGTTGCACAGTATTTCTTTCGTTTTCTTAAATTATTATTTAAGTGAAAATATATTTATAGTATATGCCTATTTATTCGTTATAATATATAGCGCCTAGCTTTATTATGTGTTTCTCTGCTCGCAGAAGTGCTGCAGGTTGGTGATAATGATATGATCATGTGAATCCTCATGTTCTGTTGTTTGCTGTTTTTTGCGCATGTAAAATTAATCCCCAGAAAACAATTGTTAGTATTTTTAACGGGTCACGGACACTTATTCTTTCTAATTTAATTCAGTTCTAATTTCAAATATTCTTGTCTGTTAACGGTTAGGAAAAATAACCGAAATGAACATCCCTAATTTAAATGTATAAAATTAAAATTCTTAATTTAAAAACGTGTCTTGTTTTTGAAGCCACTTGGAAAACTTTCGTAAAAAATTAAATAACTGAATAAGTATACGTTTCCATTAAAACACTGCTTCATATTCAAAACACGCACACAAGATGAAATGCATCGAACAAATAATTATTTTGTGACGTAAATAAAATAAACACTTTCTAAAATTAAAATAGACCAAAACTGTCTGTCAATCTTCACAGGATTTTAGAATTTGGTTTTAGAAACATTAGCTTAGACAAACTATTGCTCTGCCTATTCCACAGATTCTGGAATTGGCAAATTACCAAAGGGGCATTTGGGCTGAGCGAGCGGCGCTGAGCGTATTGAGCGAGCGGAGCGGAATTTCCAGAAAGACGCTCTTGCTCTGAAGGAAATATGATCGCTCCGCTCGCGCTCCGCTCCGCTCACGTGCTCTGGTTATTGTTGAACATTTTATACTGACTCGGATTCAAACTGATATGGTAAAATCAACACCATCATCACGTCAATATGATGTTTGTAATCGCTGAGGATTGAGGAAGCCTCCGGAGCTGACATTCAGATATTGTAATGGGCGTTTCTTTTCCATCATGTGCTGTAAGCAGTAGACCAATCAGAACAGATTGCGCCATCTGGCCAATCAGAGCAGCGTAGGCTCATGTAAAGGAGGGGTTTAGAGAGACTGAATCTTCAAACCAGTCATTTCCGAGTCTTTGAGAAATTAGATAATTATAATATGAGAAAATAGAAGTGTAAACCTGTTGTAGGAGGTCTCCAAAACAAAATGAAGAACCTTTAGCATAATAGAGGTACTTTAAATGGATGGAAACAAGGATGTTGTCATAAAATAATGATGAAATCATCTTTCCAGTGTTGTTAAAAGTTGAAGTAAACCAATTTATATGCTTGTATTTCACTGGAACCTCAGCTGTGTTAACAGGCACAGAAGAGACGAGTGTTTCCCAGCGTGAGACTGTTTCTCAAAGCCGAAAGAAAAATGTGGTAAATGAAGCGCTTCCCGGAGCATGCTGGGATATTGGCTGAGGGTTTGTACACACATTTATCCATTTTCTGTTGGCCAGGCTGAGGGCACTTACCTGTGAGTGAGATGATGAGCGGAGCGCCAGCGTGAGGCCTGTGTCTGATCCACGCGCCGACTCGAGAGTGACCGAGCCGCGTGAAGCGTGAATTACTGGACCTGCCATAGCCATTAAAAACTTCTGAGCCTAGCTCAAGAAACACCTGTTTACTTTGTGGAAATTACCCTGCCTACAGTATGCCAAATTATTGTTTCCCACTATAGTACACATAATTTAGTGTGCTCCCATCTCTCTCACATATTTGCTCATTATTTTCTATATATAAATGTGCACACAGTGTTTGGTTCTAGTCAACTGATGAACTGACTTATCCTTTGCTTTCATGCAAAACATCATTTTAGAGAAGAACGGTTTATATCTGCTGTTGATTTCTTTAAGACTGAAATAAATAAACATAAACTATGACAGATTTATCAATAGCTTCAAATTGCATACTCTAATTATGTTTCAGCTGAGCAGTTGATACTCTCGCTGTCTGTGGGTCAGTCACTGTGAGCATGAAGAACAGAGACTCAAATTCACATTAATGTCATACGTTTTTCATTGAGAGACACTTAAGTTCCCAAATAAGTGATTTTAACCAGCTCTATTTAGCTTTCTGTGCTTATACTGTAATCAGTTGCATTAGAAAATGCTTATTAAACATTATGTGACTGTTACATCTTGGCTAAGACACTGTGCTATGTGTAGTGATTTTGTTGTTTGTTTCATCAATACAGCTACTATGTACTAAACCTCCAGTTTATATATTTATATACATATGATTGATTCAAGGTAAGAGAATGGTTAAACAGAAAAAGTGCAGGGTTGCTTGTGTCACTAAGAGAGGTTAGTGAAGCATTAAATGAGTTCTTGTTTGTTTTCCAGCATGCGTCCGCTGAGACTGTGTGCATTGAGATGGTGTGCAGACGGACCGAGCCCTGCTCCCGCTCTTATTCCCAGACTCTTCTGTCTGAGACACCGTGTCACTCAAGACTGATGCTGCTGTTGTGCTTTGGCCCCTCAGGGCCATGTGAGCTCCTTGGCAATCCTTATGTGGCGCATAAGAGCGGCGTGGAGTTTGGTGCAGTGCTGCAACACCAGACCTGCAGCGAGAGAAATCTGTAGAGCATTTGAGTAAATGCTATGTCGTATAGATTTCACTTCAATGCATGACTGCATTCAAGTATATTCCCTTTGCGTCGAGTTGTAAACAACAGTTTTTGTTAGTTAGCTAGCATCTTTTTAAGCCCAGTTCACAGTGCCAACGAAATGAAGCAACAAGATTCCATGCATTTTAATAGAGAGCCGACGACTTCCGGCGATCCGAGCGACACTGACTGTTGTTGACAGCATGTGGACGTGTCCGGCGACATGACAGAGTTGAGAAATGTTCAACTCCAAACAAATGAGCAGCGACTCTTCGGAGTGACTACAGAGTGAGTGGAGTTACTGAGATCCTTCAAATACTGCAGTGCGTCTGCAAGTCTGAAGTGAATCGCTCAGCGTATGTAGTTGTTTAAACTAAGCTTAATATATTAATAAAAGGGGAAATGGCTTAATGATTCCTCCTTTGGAAATGGACATCAGGGCCAGGACCACAGGTGCTAAGTCTGCGTATTTTACGGGAATTTGGGCTCCTTTTTTTCGAAGTCACATTAAAAAATCACGGGTTGTGGGTTGCGGTTTTTTGGGCTTATTTAAAAAAATATGGTTGCTTGTTAGGAAAACCTGACAAGCAACTCTGTTTCTTTACATTCATGGTCAATGTTTTTTAGTTTTATTCCCCAATATATTGTTGACACTTTCTGCTTGTAGGTAAAAGCCAATCAGTGCAATAATTAAAGTGCTGTAGGGTTATTCGCCAGTGCACATCATGCCCCCTCCTCCCTCTTATTGGAGTAAAATCACGTTTAACGTGCAGACATGTGACATTAGTAGATGTAAATAGACAAACAAGGCCACCAACAGAGATGTACAGAGATGGAGGAAACGTGGGAGGAGGTGAATGGTGCAGGGGAGTAAAGGGACCTCCTTTAATTGGTCAAATACATTTTTATATTTTTATATTTTAAGTGGCTATCAGTATGAGAATATTTGCGTTTTGGAATGCTCGGGAAGGATAACGTAACATTAGGCCGGCCTTCTGTCTGTACAGATTTACTTACTCTCTTTCATCACTTTTGCTTGAATTCTCAGGCACTGACTCGTTCCCTAAACTGAACATGAGCCCAACGAGAGCCGATGTGTGGAATATATCAACAGCATAGATGGAGAACGGTGAACGCCATTCATAAACGTTACTATCAGTAAACAGTAAAAGTTCTGTTCACCAGACATTAGTGACATGCAGATGTTAACAGACTCAGGTTCAGATCCTTTTCTGGGTACTCAAAGTGCTTTACATAGAAGGGCGGAGAGGGATCTCCTTGTCCACCACCAGTGTGCAGCATCCACCTGGATGATTGTGCACCAGAACGCCCACCACACACTAGCTTATTGGTGGAGAGGAGACAGTGATGAAGCCAATCAGAGTATGGGGATGATTAGGAGGCCAATGGGGAAATTTGGCCAGGATGCTGGGGTTACCCCCCTACTCTTTTTTTGAAGGACATCCTGGGATTTTTAATGACCACAGAGAGTCAAGACCTCGGTTTAACGTCTCATCCGAAGGACGGTGCTTTTTATAGTATAGTGTCCCCGTCACTACACTGGGGTGTTAGGACCCACACAGACCACAGGGTGAGCACCCCCTGCTGGCATCACTAACACCTCTTCCAACAGCAACCTTGTTTTCCCAGGAGGTCTCCCATCCAGGTACTGACCAGCTCAACCCTGCTTAGCTTCAGTGGGGACCAGTCTTGGGCTGCAGGGTGATATTATGCTCAATAAAGACAAGCAGCTGCGAGAAATCAATCAGCTGCAGTTAGACTAGATAGAGAACTGTAGTCCACATAAAGAATATCCAACACACCAGTTCAAGAAAACAGCTTTCACACCAAACAAACATACTGCTCTCTGACCTCAGATGGGTTAGCATTAGCAGCAAAAGCTCTAGAGTCGTGCTTATTCCCGAATCAGTCCTCAGACTCAGACCTGACATGTGTCTGATAGTGGAGACTTTCACGGTGTATTCAAGCAGCAGGTTTATAAGAACAGCACTGTTATGTTTGGGGTGTTTTTGTGGTAGTTGTTTTATAACTAAATGATCTGTAAATGATGCATTAGCCTATGGTTTTTACAGTTTTACACCGATCAAAGTCTCTGGCTTTATCTGATTAAGACTGTGATTACACTGTCGCAATGTAATTTAGATGTTTTACTCATCTGACATAGATTGAATATTGCTGCACATTTGCAAACAAGAAAACAGGCATGAGATAGGATTTTCTGTCAGATCCTATCCACTTCCAGATGTGCGTCTGGACACATCACAGACAGTTTTTAACAGTTATGTGATGCAGATGGAAAAGCTACAAGATACAACATATGATTGTGTTAGAAAATGCTAATATTAGTCTGTATAAATTCAATAAATAGATTGTTGGAATGAGCTCTTTGCAGTGCAGCATTATTCTTATACTGGGTCTGAGCTTTGCCTTTAAAATCAGACTCACAACAAATTCAACGTCTTAGACAGTTTGTGTACAAAACAGTAAAATGGTATAATATTGTCTAAAAAAGGATTGTTCTACAGAATGCATTTTTTAATATGGCGTAGATATAAATTATTGCACCTGTTGATAATACTTGTTTTTTTTCATGTTGTGTTTTTGTCTTTGTGATGATATGAAGTGATAGGAACGACTCGCACTTGGGTTTCACTGTATTACTCATTATCTATGCCACTTTACAACAATTTCAGGTAGTCATTCGAGTCTCAAATAAGAGTTTGCCTTGAAGAGAATACGTTTCATCATCGGTCATGTATTGATTTGTGTGAAGAAACACATGTCTAGTACCTGAACTAGAGAGTAAGACGAAGTTAAACGAGCTGCTGGTGCACAAGAACCAATCTGTGGATATTATCCACTTCAAGCACTTCAGGACAAGAAGCAGCGAATCCCCCGCTGACTAACACTGAATACTGAATCATTTCAGAAGAGCTGTGAGTATCTGACCGGCTCCAGTCACACCAGCAGCAGAGGATCTGTCCTCAACACATCCACTTTTATACTAATAATAACAGCAACTTCGCATGCATATTTAGTTTTGCAAGGCCTTTGTATTCATATTCTTATGCAGTATGTGGACAAAAAAGCAAAGTTGTGAAAGTGGTAAAGCAAAGTTGTTAAAATATTACTAAAACAATGTTGGTTTCTGGAATAGCATGCACAGATTAATAATGTTCAATTCAAGTTTATTTGTATATCACTTTTCGCAATTCAAATCAGCTTCACAGAAAATTTAAGTTTCTACATTATATTTAGGAGTAGCTTATCAGTGACTGCCAAGTTGATGTCCATATGACAGAAATATACAGTAAAAATCATTTAGTGAATGACATAATCAGACATACGGTGAACAATCAACAGCAATGTTGCGATTAAACCTACAGCAAAATTTG
Organism: Ptychobarbus kaznakovi; assembly: GCA_027422405.1. Classification (NCBI taxonomy): domain Eukaryota; kingdom Metazoa; phylum Chordata; class Actinopteri; order Cypriniformes; family Cyprinidae; genus Ptychobarbus; species Ptychobarbus kaznakovi. The sequence goes on from CM049811.1 coordinate 2,906,262, forward strand.
GTAGTTTTGTCTGTTGTTTCAGGGTTAGCATCATCTCTTCTCAGGTGTTCGGTCAGATCTTTGTGAGGGCTGGATCCAGACTGAATGTGAATCAGTCACAATGGCACCATGAAGATGTATTCAGGACTTAATTTAGCTGGTTACATAAAATAACCATTCACTGCTGTTCTGGCCAAGTTCAAACTGTCTACATCAGGGGTCACCAAGTTCGGTCCTGGAGGGCAGAGTTTAGCTCCAATCCTAATCAAACACACCTGAAGCAGCTAATCAAGGTCTTACTTGGTATAGTTGAAACTTCCAGGCAGGTGTGTTGAGGCAAGTTGGAGCTAAACTCTGCAGGACACCGGCCCTCCAGGATCAAGTTTGATGACCCCTGGTCTAAATGATCCAAATTACTAAAATGATTCACTTTCAAATTTCCCAATGCTAGTTGAGATTGATTGATTGATTGATGGTCATAGTGTTAGTAGTTGTTGTTTTGGTTCAGAGGAATGGTCTTTTGTACTGATTTGATTGCTGTGAGTGTTTGGATGAGGCCGGATGGACGCGAGCTCCAGTCAGTGTGTGCTGAGGCTTCACTTACAGTGCTGCGCCTCACGCTGTAAAGCCCTTCTCCCCATAATGAGTGTCATTCGTATCAGGCCAGCGAGGGACAGAAGAGGCAAGCGCAGACAGCACAGGTGCATATAATGCGAGCGGGCGCTGTGGTGTCAGAGCTGTCAGTGGAGGAGCCGGCCGGCCCGGCACGGCGCTGTAGGAGGTGTCAGGTGCTGTAGGCTCCGGGGTGAAGGATGAGCTGGACGTGTGCTGCTTATGAGGAGGTTGAAACGCTCCATCTGTTTCCTCTCGGAGCTTCTCCTGTGCTTCTATGTGTCCTTCCTCTTCTCTTGCGTTTGGATTGGTCGTCATCTGTTCACCACCGCTCTCTCTTTCTGTTCTGACTCTATGATTTCTCCATACGCTCTCTCTGTGTCTCCAGAGACCCTGAGCTACATCTCAATTTCTTGTGCCATCGAGATCGCTTTCACTCCATAATTAGTCACCGTGCACCCCACTTTAAAAAAATGCTATGAAATCAATTAATGGGATGTTTAATCATTCTAGAATCATTGTAAAGTGGGAAAATGAATTAAGTAGACTAACAGCTTGACCTTAAATCGCATGTGAATAATTGAAGTTTACATTTTTTTTTTATTATTAAAACGTTGTTTAATGAAAGTGAGTGATTCCTGCACCACTGGCAGCATCAAAGGGGATTTCAAAAGTGATGAAACAAGCTTCTTGAATGCTCTTTCAGTGTCGGGAAGCTACTGACTGAGTGACATAAAATCTACAATAGAAATGTGGTTCAAAACTGTTTTTCACAGTTGACAAATTTACTTAATTTGAAATGATATCATTCTGTTCTGTGTGATTCTGGTGCCACATTATTTCAACATGATTACACAATAAAGTTAGAACAAATGTTTTACAGTACATTAGTGACATTAAATGCTCATTTGCTATTGAATGAACCAACAGATGATATGCAGTGTTTTGGGTGATGTATGTGTTTGATGGTGGAGATAAATTCTGTAATACTCTTTATCTGAAATATATCTATGAAATGGTACAAATGTATTTATATGTGTCTACCTTGGAAATAGACAAAAATGACTGAGCTACACCTGTTTGAAGTTGATAGAGTCAGCAAATTCAATAAAAAAAGTTTTCAACCTAGCAACCATACATTCAAATCTCTGGTAATACCACCAAATTTGGCACACACCAATCTATAGAAAAAATATATTTGCAATAGCACACGAGTAGACGTGGGACATGGCTGTATATCAGCACGGCTGTGATTCGGCTGTAGGTAATCCCAGCGTGCCGATATACAGCCATATCTCATGTCTATGAACTGTTATACAACAGTTTGACGGCACTAGTGTGTAAATAAATTAGGAACAACAATGGAGTGTCTTTAAAAGCCCTATTTTGTGCCGAACTACTTCCTTCCGCCACGGATTCAAATCTAAAGTTGATAGTTTATCAGCAGAGTTCAAGCATCTATTACTAATTACAAAACATCACTTTAGACCTAGTAATGAATGAAGGTCATTAAAAGCTTATTGTGTTACTGTATTAAAAGCAGTGTATTATGTGTAGTAGAGTATTATGAGAGAGAGATGGACTGAGCGAGTATATGATACAGAATTCATTTCTCAGATCAATCTCATATTCACAATAAAACATTAGTTTGAATGTCCACTGAGGAAAGCGATATCTTTGTCGTACTATTCTTTAATCTGTTAAGGGTTATTTCCGATGACAGTGCATTTGTTGGCTGCATCTTACAAGCTGTTGTTAAAAGTAAAAATAACTTCCATTTCAGTCTTTTTCAATAGATCTTTATTAGCAAACCACATATTTGAAGTCCAAACAAGTACATTCTCGCCTAAACAAAACTCTTAAAACTACGTGACACAAAACAGTATTATTTGTAAAATTATAGTGGATTTGGGTGTCTGCCATGACACTCGCTGTGAGAAATACAGCAACTTCAGCAGACGGAGTGATACAGTGACATGGCTGTTGGACTCTAATGTCGCACTCTCATCAGCCAATCAGATTCGAGGACCAGAACGAACTGTAGTATAAATTTCAACAAATCATACAAAATTTGTAACATTTCTATGATGCGGTAACATTCAAGTAATGAGGTCACAGATGTGTTTGGAGAGTGTTTTGCAAAAGACAGAGCTGCACTACAGTCATGCTGGAGTAAGTGGATTTTATGCATAAAGAAATGCATAGAATAATTGTGTTGCCATGTGTAGAATTTGATGAGAGGTTAAATAAGTCTTTGACTCAGTACATATTATGCATGGTTTGCTGTGCTGTGAGCAAATATAGTAGATTCAAAAATGTAATTTATGACATACATTATGGCATTATGTCCATTGTCCAATAGTTTTTTTACCCCCACAATCAAAGTCCAGTGTGACCGTAGTCTTGCCCTGATCTGAACAGTCATTACACTCCTCACATCACTGCTCACTCCTCAGACATGTGCTTCAGCACTGCTCTTCACCTCCTCTTACAGCACTGGACTGCTAAACTAACTCGTATTCTGGGATCAACTGCTTGAATCACTTTCCGGAGGCATTCAGAAACTGTTGATGGAGGCGGCTGCTGTCTGACACGGCTGACGTCATCATGAAGTTTTGGAGGCAGCGCAATGTTAAATTGTCCTTGAATTGTGAGGTCTGGGTGCGTGTGAAAGGGTGTCTGGCACAGGTGCTGTATCCGGCTCGTATAAAATCACCTGTCTCCAGAGAAACACCGAACTAATGAGCATGTTGAAGGCTGGTGCCACAAATGTCCACATAATCCAGCTAACAGGAGCCAAAGCCAAAGCTCCTGCCGCATATGAATATAACCTGAAACACGGGAGACATTCACAGAACAGACCATTGCCACAGAAAAATCTGCTTATTATGAGTGCATGTATGTTGTTTTTTCAGTGTGTCCTTCACGAGTCCGGCGGGTTTGAGCGCTGCTGGCAGGTTTTAGTGACGGGTCAGGCGCAGGATCCAATCCGGAAAGCAGCAGGAATCAAGGTGACTCGACCAGAGTTCAGACTCACTCGCTCACCGCCGGCAGCTGGACATGAGGACTCGCACGCTTATAATGCTGAGAAAACACAAACGATGAGTGCCATGCAATACCGTGTGTTTAGTGCTCATTTCTTCACTAGACGGTCGTCAGTCTCATCTGTACGAGTACACTGCACTGCATTATATTGAGTGCTATCACTTATTTGACATTATAATGATTTCCTTCAGTTTGCTGTCCTCTCTCATGCTTAACTCCATTCACTTCCAGTGATTCTATCACTTTACCCAAGGCTGGAAATAAATGAACACTCTGTCATCATTATGTATTCCTTTAAAACACTGATTCTAAATGAAGTCTTCAGAAGTGTGAGGGTATGGTCTGTGATGTGAGTCTCTGTGGGCTCTGCTCACTCTGGAAGCAGCATCATTGCCTCCTCATCATGTTACCATGACAACGCAGCACAGCATCATTCGCCACACTCACCGATCTTATGAGGGAAATGTCTTATTCGGTGCTGTTGCACTTTTCAGTTTTGAGTCCATCAAAACAGAACAATTCTACTTACATTTATGCGTAACTCAAACTCTCCCATCATCAGGTTTACAGATGAGTAAGGACGTGACACGATGGGTCACATGACCGTAAATGATGAACTCTGAGCGCTCTGTGTAATGGCTTAGTAGCAGGTCACTTTCTGAAAGGGTGGACTTTGGTTTTAACCCTTCGCGTGGCGTCAGTCCTGTAGAGATTGAGCTTGGTCCCGTGTGTGTGACTCACACAGAATAACACCATCCTTTACTGTAAAGCACTGGAAATGCAGCACTGAAATCATTCGTCTAGTTTTAAATGCCGTTTTGTGACTGTACATGAGCCTGTTACGTTTATAGATGACGTCAAGAAATGGATTGGGGTTGAGAGCGTAAAAATATCCATACTAAGATACTAAAAATAACCAATGTCATTGTCACTGTACATATATCTGCCTATTATTCCAGCACAGAGACGTGCTTAGGTTTAGGTGTGGGTGAAAGTAAATGCTTTGTATTTTAGATGCTATCAGTACAGTTATTTTACATAAGGATAATGTTATTGCACATGAAGAGATTCATGAGGTGTGTTCGTGGCAGATAATGGAGTTAATATACAGCTGCATCAGTCATAAACTCTGGGGCCCGTTTGCTTTGACAGAGATGCAGTGAAATCACACCATGAACAGACAGATATTAATACACGCATGTCCTTCAACCCTTCATTTACGTCAAAATCATTTCAAATAGATGAAGAGTTCTGCGAACGAACAGCATGAATAATTATTTCATACTACTACATTTTTGAAGCGTCAACACACACACACACACACACACACACGCACACACACTACACACACACACACACACACACACACGCACACGCACACACACACACACACACACACACACACACACACACACACACACACACACACACACACACACACACACACACACACACACACACACACACACACACACACACACACACACACACACACACACAATAACAACTAAATAATTACAATTTGATGATGGATATTTACTGTAATGTATGATTTTGTTTTTATAACTACACTGCAAAAAATAAATTCTTACTTAGATTTTTGTCTTGTTTCCAGACAAAATATCAAAAAAAATTCTTAAATCAAGAAGGCTTTTCTAGACAAGTAAAATGATTGTCTCGTATTCAGATTTATTTTTTACTTAAATTAGTTTTTGCTCGAAACAAGCAAAATAACCTGCCAATGTAATTTATGTTTGAAATAAGATTATTTTGCTTGTTCTAAGCAAAAACTCACTTAATTTCGACTTGTTTTTTTCTGAATACAAGACAATAATTTTTACTTGTCCTTCTTGATGCAAGAATTTTTTTATATTTTGTCTGGAAACAAAACAAAAAATCTAAGTGAGAAAATCTTATTTTTTATTTATTTTTTGCAGTGTACTTGTGCACAGTTCTCAGAATTGTTTGAACAGATTACCAGTTTTTGTAATATTCATATAGAACAGTACTGCGGTAAAGAAACGAGCGTTTCATCTGTACCGTATGCTCTTTTAGAAATAGTTTTCTCAGTCTGTTTTCTGTTGTAAACTCTTTGACCAGCATTACAGGTACAGCCAACATGGCAAACACCTCAAAGCCTGTAAGCAACACGGTCCAGGTGGACCAAAGCCTGATCAGGTCACCTTAAAAACAGCTGCAAAAACCCAAAGCTGAGGTCAGCGCAAGAACACAACACAACACAGCTCCACGAACCGCTCGTTCACTTCAGATCAGCCCTGTCTCTTCATCATGCTCTTCATTATTTATGCACTTAAACCATGTCTTTGTATAAACGTGTAATAACTGATATATACATGTGACTGTGCTGCTCTGTGACACGTCCATTAGCTAAACTGCACGGGTTCATCATGATTGCTTTTAGATGAGTTTTTCATAACCTCATAGCACGCATAGACAGTAAATATCATTGTATATTTTGCATATATAAAACACTATCTGGTAGTCTTATACATTTCCATATGTTGGAACATATAGGGCACACATAGGGCAATAATTGAAATCCCCTATATATTATGTTTTTATGTATGGGTTTATTTTGTTGCTGTATTTTCATATAATTTTTAGATTATAAACCCAGATTCAATTACATGTGTTTTTGTTTAATATGTACATAGTGATGGAAAACACACATTATATTAAACACATTTGGCACACACCTATTGAACCATAATTCAATTCCAAATATGTACCTTTATTATTATTATAGTTAATTGTTTATGCATTTATATCTAATATTAGCTTATACTGTAAACGTTTTGTATGTATGCTCATGAAATGGGATTTAAAAAAATATTTTGTATATAAAAGATTAATAATATTTAATACCTATAGTAAAATATATACATATATTCAGTTTGTCATATATAATATATCACCTTATAGGTAACAAAACTATTCACACATGAATCAGTAAACAGACCGTCAACTTTTCCACAGACTCAATGAACTTACTCCGTTTAACCGGACTTGCTTTCGTATTAAGCAACACAACTACAGTGTTTGAATATTCATAATGTCACACAGCACACCGTTGTTTGAGAGCTTCCTTGCTACGGCTCTATATGAGTAATATCTCAGGGCTTGGCTGTGTTTGCTGTGGTGTGATTGGCTGTCAGAGGCAAATGTCACACTGATTCACTGAAGAAAGCAGCCTCGACGTGACACTGAGCTGTGAGCGCGTTCATTAAGAGCAGCTCTCTCACCTTCACCTGTGCTCGTGTGTCTCAGTCCAATACAGACACTTCACCGCTTTAAAGATCAGCAAACATTCAAAAGGACACGCTCACCACTAAACACTCCATCAGACGAGTGTTTGTCCTCACCAGTGTACTCAAAAAATAATCCACTACAAATGACTAATTACTACTTTAAAATTATAGTTTGATTACATTACTGATTACTGCATTTAAAAAGCAATCAGATTACTAATTACTTTAATTTCAAGTTACTTTCGAGTTTGCTTTACTTTTCAAGTAAATACACTACAAAGAGAAACTCATAGTTATTTTATTAATTTAATATTGGCTGAAAAATTATATAAGTATTATTTGTACACACTCCCAATATCAACACAATTTTTTTTTAAAATAAATAAAGAAAAAAAATTGCAATAAAAAAAATTTAATAAAGAAAACAGAGTCTTCCTAAGTCACTAAAATTACCGAAAACATGACATGAGAAATACAGTATATCTAAAGAAAGCTTGAAGTGTCTATTATTAAATAGTAAGTCATGTCGAAAACAAATATTGTCTGATAAAATAATGCGTATAAAACCAATGCGAGGTCTTTCCCGTCTGAGCTCAGCTATATTGTAATCACGCACATCGCGCGCTATAAGCTAATCATCCGTGCGAAACCAAGCTTGAGATGCGCGGACATGTAAATGCTCACGTCACCTCCGTAAACAAAGAAAGATTCAAGTTCATCTGTTTTTGGAAGAAGTCGCGCTGTGAGGAATAAACCTTGAATTGTGATGCGACGCGGTTTAATCCAGCGGAGGATCTTGTTCTGATGAGTCATTTATTTGGACTTTATTAGTGTTACTGTGACATAAACTTTATTAGTATTACTGTGACATAAACTGTATTAGTGTTACTGTGACATAAACTTTATTAGTGTTACTGTGACATAAACTTTATTAGTGTTACTGTGACATAAACTTTATTAGTGTTACTGTGACATAAACTTTATTAGTGTTACTGTGACATAAACTTTATTAGTGTTACTGTGACATGAATTGTATTAGTGTTACTGTGACATAAACTTTATTAGTGTTATTGTGACATAACAGTTACTGTGACATAAACTTTATTAGTGTTACTGTGACATAAACTTTATTAGTGTTACTGTGACATAAACTTTATTAGTGTTACTGTGACATAAACTTTATTAGTGTTACTGTGACATAAACTTTATTAGTGTTACTGTGACATAAACTTTATTAGTGTTACTGTGACATAAACTTTATTAGTGTTACTGTGACATAAACTTTATTAGTGTTACTGTGACATAAACTTTATTAGTGTTACTGTGACATAAACTTTATTAGTGTTACTGTGACATAAACTTGTACACATTCACGAGTTGAACTTTTCCCAAACTATAATGCCAGACTAAAATATGCAAAAGAGTGCAACATATTGAAATATGATCTAATGCATCTAAATGTTGTAGGACTCGTCTGCATTTTAGCTTGTGTTCTCCGGTGATTTATTAAAGGGCATACTGACGCACAAAACATGATTTTTACTTAATTTTTTAAACTGCATTTGTAGCTTAAGTAACGTAATTGTATTGCCATCTATAACTGTAATCTAAATTACATAAATGTAAAATGTAACGCATTACTTTACTGCGTCACCAGGAAAAGTAATTAGATTACAGTAACGCTGTTGTTACTGTGTAACACGTTATACCCAACTCCGGTCCTCTCACATCAACACACTTACAGCACACATTACCTGATTCAATTCTTTTCTCAAAACTTGACATTTAGAAAGCAAAAATACATTTTCCATGTTTTGATGAGTCAGCTGTCTGTATGTGTTTTATTGTCCCGTGGCACAGAGACGTTTGTCATGTCTTCCTCTTTGTTCCCCTCATACGCTCTTTTTCAATTTAACTGCTGGAGCTTATGATTGGTCCTCTTCTCTCTCTCTATTTCTCAGAGACGTGCCTATCTCTCTGTCTGAGTTATAGTGGCTCTGCTGTGGGTTTCACAGTTAAACAGCACAGGCAAACGGTGCTCACGTATTCTTCAGAAAACCTAAATCTCACTTCTTAATTTGCTGTCTTGGCTTTGCTTTCAAGTTGAGTCCCTGAGCACTGATGTTGTTAAACCTCAAGAAACCAGAAGTTTAATTTCAAGTCGAGTCAAATGCATTTATACAGCGCTCTTCGTTGTTTCACAGCAGCTTTACAGAAAAAATTCTGCAATGTAATATCTTAATAAATTCAAGCCTTATAGTTGCATTTAGCAGATTAGAGCTTTACATTCTGCAGTGATATGAAGAATCAAGTTGTCTAGGGTCACACTTTATATTAGGTGATTTTAAATACTGTGTACATTTATTGAGTTCACGTTAAATTGCAAAACATATTTAGGTGAGATATGGCTAAGATTAGAAACAGGTATGGTGGTATGTGGATTGTGGGTAAAAAGATTAGTTAATCCTTTGGCATCAATGATCGATCCTCATGACACAATATCACTTTCGAGTGACGAGAGACGAGGATCAAACAGAAGAGTCTGAAACACACAGCTACCATCAACGCCTAATATTTATACAACAGATTGAAATGAATGAATCTGTCATATTCTTTCCTACTCTTATTACATAGAGATGACCACTGCTTTGACGATCAGGACTATTTCAGAGCAGCGCTGTCGTTACTGTATTTATTATTTATTCATCAGTCTTGCTCTAATGAGATTTCATGCATGCTTATGTAACCACGTTTTTACTGCTTGATGCATTATTTATTCATTCAATCATAAGTGTTGGATCACATCATGGTTGTGGATACCGATTTAACCAATCGGTCCAGTGGCCAAATCATGACACTGTAACACAATATAAGTGAAAAATAATTATAAAAGCAGAAACTAATTTGTTATTTCAGATGGCGCTATAATACAAGCATATGGTTTCAATGAAAAATGCATATCTGAAAACAACATGGGGTTGTGTATTATGGAAGGCCAGATGGTCTTTAAGTTACCTTTGTGAATATGCATTACAATATGTGTATAGCATATTTAGTATGAAATGTAAATATTGGCAGGTTTAATTGGTATGTTCTCAACTGAGAAATATGACAGAAATGCACCCTGATGGTCAGTTCAGTACTGCAGCTGTTCTCTTGAACTAAAACTGAACTACATCTTTCAATCTCATATATGTAAAAAATCTGTATAATTTTATTACAATAAGTGTTACGCTCTTTGCATTGGCCAGTCTGACACCTGTGTAAGTGCATCTGACCGTGGATAGCAGCGCCTGCGCCGGTTAACACCTATTACAAAACCAATCATGTATAAATAGCTCTAAAATGAGGCTTGGTCTTTTCTGTAGCTGCGCCTCAAGCGATGACACCAATTAAGCTCACACACTTATGAGAAGAATATGATCTGCTCCCGTTAAACACAATAAAACCAAATGCAGCTGCTGAGTGGTCAAGGGCTGTAACCACTGAGCAGATATTAAAGGCTTGAGATCGAATGCCTCTTGCCAATATCAACATATTTGAGTTAGCAAATGAAATCAAAGAGCGTGGGTTGACTTCTGATAAAGTGTAGTGGATTATTCCATCAGGACAGCAGCAAGATCTGAGGTTAAATGCACCAGTTAACCATGCAATATTTGTTTAACCATACAAATGTTACACTGACCAAGAAAGCAAGTGCTTATCTTTTGAAAATATGCTATTTACCAAGATTCACAATGTAATTTGTTATTTACAACTCATGAATGTGTTGAGGCCCTCAGCCACTGATGCAGTGTCTCATTCCTACTCCAGGAGCCAAGGCTACATACTGTACTTAACCAAGACACTGATTATTACAGAAAACTATTTTCTATCTAAAGCCATCACACGAGGTGTATCTTCTTTTCTCCTCACTATTGATAGTTTTCACGTGATGTCTCACTCTTACAGGAACGCATACCTGGAGGGCAAAATTAAGCTTTGCTCCACTGACCGACCAGTTATTTTACACAGATTGCATTAAGTAGTAATGTAGTAAAACGCAGATATTAAAAGGTGAAACTGAAGAAGAAGATGAACCCAGAATATAAATGTGCAATGTGCAAAATTTCACGTTAAGTGGTTTCCCATAGAAAACCATTAGAAGGAAAACACTGATCCGTTAAGCGGATTGCGTTCATATTCCGTCCTCATCTGCATGCCTGTGTAAACTATGCATCATTAATATAGAGGTTACTGAATTTTATATTTTAATATTACTGTTTTAAATATACTAAGGCACTTTTAAGTGTTTTTATAACGTTTTGTCGCGCTGTTTAATGATTGAAATATTGCAGCGGGTGCTTAATATGGATTCAAATGGCCAAAACTTGCATTTTGTTCACATACCTTTGTGTTATTCTTTTGAGAGGTGATCTAAATATTTGCGGCTGGGAAACAGATGAAAAAAGTACAGATTTGTGCTGCAGTTCTATGGATGTTTTGCCCTCCAGGTCTTCGAGCTGGTGACGTGACTGAAAGCTATGAATTGCAGATGTACAATCACTAAGAGAAACTCTTTCAGTTCCATAGCAGTTTTCACAAAAAGTACTGTTCTACAAGGAATAATAGGCTTCAAACTACCAGTGAACAAGCTGAAGACAAGCTCTGTAGAAAGACACAACTTAAAACTGTTTGAAAGAAGCAGAGATGCCCAGCTATTTAAATATTTGATGCTGTCACAGTGTAAAACATGGTTCTGCTTTTAAAAACCTGCATGGCAAAGTCATTTGAGATGACGAGGAATGACCTTACAGTGGAAAATGGTGAAAGGCATCGACACAAAATGTGTGACCACAGATGTATATCAGTGCTTTACTCTTCAATCCTGCAGTCAGTGTTCTTTTGTTTGAACAAAATCAGGCCCATCCACTTGGTATTATCTTCTCTGACCGCTTGTTTGTGAATTTCATTGAGACTATCCTCTCTTGTTTCATGATGGGTGATACTACTGAATGAACGAACCTGTGTTACGGGGCTTATGAATGAGCGGGAAAGAAAGCAAATGAAAAGGTTAGTTTTGGTGTGCTTTCTCACAACACGTCCAGAGGCAGAGCTTCAGTGCAGTTCCAGCGATCACTAAACGATGAAAAGCTTCTGTGTTACGGTCGGTGGCTTTAACGGTGTCTTGTTTACCTTTTTTGTTACTCCTCCCTTGTTTTTTCTTGGCTTCGTGTTTACTCTATGAGCGTGTATGTACGGAACTCTTTCTCTTAGGTGGACACACCTGTTCATTGTTGAGAATGATTGACTGAGAGGAGTTAAAAGACGCCAATGAGGAGGAGAAAAGAAGAGATGACAGCTTCCTCTGGGCCAGCCAGCAAACAGCGTCTTTGGGTCTTATTCTGTGTGGGGTTTTTTCCCTTTCTTGTCAGTTGTTGTCCGTTATGTAAAATTGTTACTGCGTTGATAAGTTTGTCGCAACTGTTATACGTTGAGTGAGTGAATAAATAGCCCTGAACAGTTGCATCATACTCATTCTTGTTTATGTTACATAATCTATCTTGTTTGAGCCATTTAATGAGAGGTTGTAATATAAAGTGGGGGCTCGTCCGGGATAATTCAACTACGTTGTAGGGATGAAGTAAGTTAACGCTCCGGTTAGTAACACAGGTTCGTTAGTAGCGCCAGATCTTCCATTGGATTACTGTTTGTTGTTTTAATTTATTATTTTTGGAGATACTCTTGGGAAGATATTTATCTGGTAACCCTCTGAAGACTAGGAAGGTTGTAGTTAGTGTTGTGGGTAGAAAGTTAGGACTGGGGTGTGCTTGCTTGGTTCTTATGTAAACGCAGCGTTGAGTAATGGCAACGTTTGATTTGAACGACTTTATTAAGCAACGAAGTGTTGAAAAATTGGACAACTGTCAAAAGGATGATTTGTACGTTATTGCTCAGTATTATGATATATTTGTTTCTAGAACATTACTTAAAAAAAAACATGAAGGCTTGTTTGCTGCTGGTCTTATTGAAAAGGTGGTGCTTATAGAGCAGGGGAAACCATTAGTCGCTGCTATAGAGTTTCCAGTTGTTCCTGTTACATTCTGTCAAACACATATATGCTGCCAGCTCTGGTTTTGTTTTATATAAATGTTCACACTGTAATCTACATCTTTCAGAAGTGCAGAAGAAGTGCAAACACACTCGCTGCAGTTCTTACTGGATGACCTTGTGATCTCACTGTTTCTAAAAGAAGCCCAACACACCGGAGACAAGTGCAGATTTACTCAGATTCAGAGCTCTGAACCAGTGTAGCAACTACTTCAAAAGGCACAACACTACTACGTGTTTCCAGTAAAAAGCTACAAGCTCAGGCTAATATTCAGGTATATTTCCCTAATACCACATGTACATTACAGAGATGTCTATTTGACATATGCATTTACATATTCAAGACATATTTTTTAGAGTCCTAAATATACGTTTTTTAGATGTCTTTAAGATGTTTATGATTTAGAAACTATGTAAAACTGACATCTGAAAAACATCTATCAGACATTTGTACACAGCAGATGCTTTCCAGAACAAGAGATCTTAAATAGACATCTTGCAGACGTACGTGTGCTATCTGGGTAGTCTTTTACTCCTTGCCTTTAGAGTTAAAAGTCCTCTTTCCTTCTTGAAATATTCCTTTTCTTTGCCAGTTGACACAACACATAGTGAGTCTTTAGCCTCTGCAACAGCAAGGCTTTTTACAGTACATTTGGCTTTGGAGGACCAAAAACCATTCTCTGAAAACATTCATCATTCATGATATTCATCCCAGAAACGTACTGAAAGCTACAATGAAACTTAAGTGGATTAATATACTAAAGCAGTCAAGGCTGGAAAGCAAACAGGAACAAGAATGAGTGTACAGAAGTGTAGACTGTGAATGGAGGGAAGAGACTGCTTGAAATATTAAATAATCATCTCTTGACGCTCAGATGGGCCGGTCTGACAACACCCAGAATTACAATACGATCATGAAGTAATGAACTGTTAACATTCATGCAATAACAATAATCTTAATGAAAGCCGCTGATGCACATGATATAGTGTGTGCTCATTAGTCTGTTTCATCATTAGCTCAGTAGCATTGGAAGTATTTGAGGTTGTTTGTGGAGATTGTTTCAAATCAGGCTCGGTTTAGTTAGAAGATAGCTGGCTACATAGACAACAGCTCACTAACAGTCCTCTCTAGTCTTTACAGGCTTCAAATAAATGGCCTGCGGTGAGTCAAAGCAGTTGCGCTGCAGTCGATGCACATCAAATGGCCAGCGGCTGCATCCCGCATACAGGTGAGGGCCGTAACCCTCGCTGCATTTCCATATTGATTAGCCTTTGATAAGACGGCGGAGTGTGAGTTATTTCAGGAGACTCTTTCACCCCGGGCGTACTCGTCCAGCCAGCTCCATTTACTCCTGTCTGAAGATACATGTCCACTACAAGCTATTCATTCACACTTTAGGAGAATTATAAACAAGCTATCAGACGCAAGTCGGCAATGAAATTGCATATCAGCACAAAGCGTTTGGTGGGCTGCTGTTCTGATATTGGCTTTTTGTACCCCTTCAGCTTTCATAGCTGGAATTGCTGTACCGCTTGATAATAGAGCAAGCCAGCGCGCTGGAAGCAGGTCAGACAATTATTGTTGAAGCAGACGCAGGGCCTCGCAATGGATTTCACATTAGGAGCCCAAAATCACAGTGCCATTTCAGAGCAAAGCTGTGAACAAGCAATAAAAAACTGAGAAAGGAACAATTCAGCTAAAAATAAAAAATCCTGTCATTAATTCCTTTCTGTCCTCATGTTGTTCCAAATCCACATGCATTTTTTCTCCTCAAAATTGAGCAAAAACTTCATGCAGTTGATTTTTAATGCAAAAATGCCTTGATGCATACTTGGGATGCTCTCTCTAAATGCTAGTGTCTTGTTTGGATTGCTTATCATGTGACGTGGCCTTTCGCGACCCATCCGAGGTGTCTGTGATGCCGTGAGTAATATCTTGCTCTCGAGTTTGTGTTTTGTTGAAAAGTTCACTAATGCCCTCTTGCTGTGCACGCGTGACGTCTGCTCTTTTCTGACCGGCCCTGTTCTCAGAGCCTGTTTTGCACAATCCTCGGCCTCATCCATATGCAAACGTTTAGGATTCGCTACAAAGCCTCGCTCAGGCGCTTACCGTGATGCGGTTGCAGTGTAACACGAATTAGCATGACAAGCAAGGCGGATCCTGTCCAATTACACCATTGTGCTGCACTCAATAAACGATAAATTAATCATTCGAGACAAGCGCATTATATGCGAAATGACTCGGGGCGACATATGGCTGCCTGTTTACGTAACGTTTAACCTGTGAGCTCCACACTGTTTTAAGACACGAGAAATGAAGGCAGCAGAGCAAACTATCCACTGCACTGCTGCTTATCCAGTCTGCATCTGAGTGTGTGTGTGTGTGTGTGTGGGGGGGTGTGTGTGTGTGCATGTGTGATTTCTAGCTCTTCAGAATCAGTCCTCTCCTCCTGGCCAGTCATGTGTGATATCACTTTCTCCTGCAGCTTCCAGTGCAGTGCTGTGAAATTCATCAGGCCAAGCGTATATAACAAAAATCCATGCCGTAAATGTGCAATTGTGACAGCGCTTGACATAAATCGGCGCTGGCAGCTTTTGAATGTGAAAGATATTTATGTGATGGGAGGCGGGCGCAGTGATGAGTCAGTGTCCGCGGACAAACACCTCTGTAATTGCTCATAAATTACAGCGTTCGCTGCTGATAGCTGGCCGTGACTTTGATGGGTTTCATCTTTCTATCAGTGTGATATATTGGAGCGCGGTGAGCATGTGTGCGAGGGAAATGGCTTTGTTGCTCTTTACAGATGGCAGTGCAGGGGCTTTGCTTATGTTTCAGAGGTCATTTGCCTTTATACATTGTTTAGCTGCTGATTGTTTAAAGATTTTACATTAATTAACAGTAATTTGAACAAACACCAAACCACAATTATGATGTCTGGCACCAGTGGCGTAGCAAGTCAGCCCCAGGCCCATTTGCAAAAAAATAGTACCCCCCCCCAAATGATTTGGGCTCCAACTCATTAAATTGTTGATTTAACTACGGTATAAATGCTTGGAAATAATATTTAAAGTTTTCAAGTCCAATCATTGCACGCAACTTGACGCAAGCCACCCAATAACTGAAATAAGCATTGTGCTTATTTATTATAACACAAAGTCTTATCCTTCTGTACATTTTAATATCAAATACAAACAATAAATGTGTTTTCCACTCTTTTATTTGTAGTAAGGTAACTACGTTCACCTCAGTTCAAGCGGCATGTGAATCAATTATATTTTCATGTTTAATATTTGCATCACGGAATAAACATGAATAAATATTTGAATACATATTGGAAAAAAATCAGAAAAATTTAATACAAATTTATGTCTCATGAAATCGACTCAATTAGAGTTTCAAAAACCTCTATAAGCCTACGTTGTATAGCTGTTTTTCATGTTAGGAATGACAGCTTGGATGCCACAGACTTTTTTGTTTAACATTAACTTCATGCAATATAACATGATTTTATTATCTTGATTTTGTATTTATTCTTAAAATACAATGACTTTAATTTATTAAGTATTTAATAAATATTTTTTATAAATATTATATTATTTTAAAATAACTATTTTATTTAGTTAGTTATTTTTCAGCTTCACACTTTGTACTGCATGCAAACACAATCTTGGCACAGCGGCCCAAACAACATACATACATACAAATAAAATAGTATGAAGCTGACAATCCTGACTCCCCATATCGCCTCATTGGACGCGCCCTTTAGAGAGAAATAGATCTTTACGGATTACATAGGCTAATGAAAGAGTTTTACATTTTTGATTTGAATTATTTCCTTGTAAAGTAGTAATCTGTAGTGTTCTATAAATATATTTATCATGTCAGTGAGGCAAGTGTTTGCTGAGATCGGTTCAGTTTTTTTGAAGTGTTCCTGCTCAAGATCAAGACCACCCTATTTGCTTTCTTTATTTTACAAAACGTTTTGTTAATATTGCGAGTGCACACAAATAAAACTATTTGCAGCTTCGAATGATGTATACTCTTACCTTTATAAGGAAAAATTACAGAATATTTTATTTCCACTCTTATTAAGAAAAAAAGTAAGTGATCTCGCTAGTGCCTCCATGTCCTTCAAAGCAAGCTTCTTAAATGTTAAAATGTATATTGTGACGCATTGTTTTTTTATCTCTCAAGTCGTGTTTATTTGAGAAGGTTAAACTGATCAAACATATGCTCAACTCACTGTCTGGCGCTGGTCAGTAGGATCAGTAGGATCTTTTATGTTTTTTAAGGAAGATTCTTATGCTCACCAAGGCTGTATCTATTTAATCAAAAATACAGAAAAATACTGTGATTTAATAAATTGTTGTTGCATTTTAAAATAAAATATTTATATTTTAATATTATTATTTCTGTGACGCAGCGCTGTATTTTCAGCATCATTACTCCAGTCTTCAGTGTCACATGATCCTTCAGAAATCATTCTAATATGCTGATTTATTATCAATGTTGGAGAGTTGTTCTGCTTCATATTTTTTGGTAGCTGTGATGCTTCTTTCAGGGTTCTTTCATAAATAAAAAGAACAGTGTTTATTCAAAATATACATTTTGTGTTACAGTATACACTACTATTCAAAAGTTTGGGGTCAGTATTTTAGTTTTTTATTTTAAGAAATTAATACTTTTTTCAGCAAGGATGTGTTAATGGGTAAAAAGTAATAGTAAACTTTTTTTGTTAGAAAATATTTCTTTTTAAACTTTTTATTCATCAAAGAATCCTGAAAAAAGTATGACAGCTTCCCAAAAATATGAAGAAGCTCAACAGTTAGCTAAGCGCTGCAGCACATGATATCTGCGTCAAATGATATCTTAAAGTATATTAAAATAAGAAACCAGTTTTAGAAATTGCAATAATATTTCACAATATTAGTGTTTTTTTTCTGTATTTTTGATCGAATAAACACAGCCATGTTGAGCAGAAGAAACTCCATTGAATAAAACAGTAAAACTCCTCCTGATGATTTGAAGGGCAGTGTAATTTGTGCTGACTGATGACTGAATGATACATGAAGGACACTCGATATCATGGAGAGGTATGCTAGTACATTTCTAAATGACCGGATGTATGATTTATAATACCCCCATTCACCTAAATTCAAAGAGGGAGCAGATCTAGAGATCTGGGGGCTTGCTGACTTTCAGGTGGATTTCTGTAAAGCAGCATTGTAAAGCTGTGTACTGAGACGTGCTTTACAAAAGCCTGGTTTCCAGCATTGACTGGTTCATTGTTATCACTCTTCAGTATTGAGCGTATGTTTCAGACTCTATTGCCAGAGTAAGCCCTCCATATGACATCATTGGGTGTTAATAATGGATGTGTCTTCTCTCTCCGCAGTGGATGGCTGTATAGACTGGTCCGTGGACCTGAAGACGTACCGCGTGCTGGCCGGAGAGCCGCTGAGGGTGAAGTGCGCTCTCTTCTACAGCTACATACGCACCAACTACAGCGTGGCCCAGAATGCCAAGCTGCGGCTCATCTGGTACAGGAACAAGGGCGACTCCGAGGAGCCCATCATCTTCTCGGGTCACCGGCTGAGTAAGGAGGGAGACTCCGTTTGGTTCCGCTCCGCAGAGATGGAGGACAATGGATTTTACACTTGTGTGCTCAGGTAGGTCATTAGCAATTCAAACTCAATTCAAGTGTGCACTGAAAAACACAGCCCACTGATATCTGCAGTCTAACACAGCCCCGGATCACAGCTGACGTCTCTCACAATTCCCAGCAGCAATCGATGCTAAAGACAACAAACTCATGTCAAAATAACAGGTCAAATATGCAAATCAAAGTGACGTCAAATACTTGACATGACAGTGAAACATTGTGGCCAGTTTCAGTGTGTGATTAAAAATTCTCCCAATTGCCCCTTGTCTCCAAACTCAGTTTAAAATGATGTTACAGCATCTTGATCAAGTCTTGACTAATATTTGATGTCCAACTGATATGAAGGTGTCCGCTGGGTTCCCTTATTTACTATAGTAGGGTAAGATGAGCCACACACCCAACATCTGAACATCAGCAGATGCACTTCTGAGTTTAACGGATCTAATTGTCTCTGGAAAATCAGATTTATGACACTGCATTACATTCCTCATCAGTTTTTAGTGTCTATGTATTATTGACAGATTTGAGGATAAATGTTGATGTTTTTAGATTTAAGAATATAGTTTTTTTATTTTGAAGTGAAAATATAAAATTAGACCATTGGGGTAGGATGTGTCACTAGCGTTTGAATACTTCTAATTCTAATTAATAGGGTTATTATTTCATATTTCCATGAATTAGATGTACATTTCAGACATCTTCGCTTTAGAGGAATAGAGGAAAATCCTGTATTACATTTTTCAAATATAAAATCATACTGTTTCTATTATGACATACCTTCAATTAAACATGTAAATATTCAGTTGCCTGTAAGTCATAGAATAAATGTACCTTTCTCTTTTAGTCTTTTGCTCTGTTAGTCGTCGATTATTCAGTTATTCAACTCGTTTACTCGGAACTCAATTTTAAACAGAATAGTTGATTTAGGGGGTATTTTAGTAGTTGTTTCTATTCCTTTCAAGGTCTTTCTGAGACACAGATAGCACCAGAGACACTGCACTGTAAGTTTAGGGCAGTTGGGCAAAGACCATGCGATACAGTGTGTTTGATGCCTTATTTTATTTTGTTGTCAAGCGATATGTATGTCATAATAGCATGTCATGGTCTCTTCGTTCCACACACAGTGTTGCTGGCAGGAGTCAGATGAGTCCACCAATGTGTGTGCATTACAGTGTCCCGGACCTGATGAAGAGGGGACAAAAGCAATTTATACAGGCTTTACCAGAGTCGCTGACTAGAGGAGAGCTCAATGTACTGAACAGTGCAGTTGCATTATTTTTCAGCTGTCAAAGAAAGTCATGTTCAGTCATACGTTTACTCAGGGAATTGTGTCTGTGTACAGTAGCTCAAACTGTTAGGACTGTATTGTGAGAGTGACACCGTTGTTTGAGTCATGAATGCAGTCACATCGAGGACGCTCTTCTCGTGGCTTCTTCTTGTGCTTCTGTGAAGTCAATACAGTTTGATTCTAGCTTTAATCTGACGATTATGCAATTTAAACTGAGAGTGTGCTTCTGTTTTTAATTTACAGTTGTATTATTAGAATTTCAGATTTATTTCACAAATTCCTCAAAAAGTGAAACTTGTATAAAGCATTCATTCCACAAAGTCAAGTGTTTATTTATTTTAATTTTGATGATTATTGACAACATGAAAACCCCAAATCATCAGAAAATGTTTACTAAGACCAATTTAAAGAAAGGATTTTTAGAATTGCCAACTGAAAAGTCATAAAGTATGAGCATGTGCACTCAATACAGTTGGGGCTCCTTTTGCCTGAATTACTGCAGCAATGCGGCTCATGGAGTCGAAGTCTGTGGCACTGCTCTGTTGGGAGGTTGCTCTGTAGTGTCCTTGCTCTGAGATTGTTGGGTGACATCTTCCTCTTCCGTACCCCATGATTTTTTGAGTCAGGCAGTTTGCTGAATAAGAACAGGGATACCAGTCCTTAAACCAGGTCTGGTAGCTTTGGCACTGTGTCAGGTGAGTCCTGTTGGAAAATGAAATCTGCATCTCCATGTTATATATCAGTCTGTGTGGAATGAATGTATACATTATACAAGTTTCTTTTTGAATGGAATTTGTTAAATAAATCAACTTTTTGATGATATTCTAATTATATGACCAGCACCTGTATATGTTATTAGGTATTCCCATACTTTTTAATTGTTTGTTGATTAGGGAGCCGATGTCATGCTGTCCCGGATCTGATGGACACAAAATCATTCGAAGGGTTTATTAATACCATTAAGTCTGTCCGCTCCCTGCTCGCTCATAACAACACTTTCTTCAGGCTGGAATAATCTAAACCACGTCTGATATCTGAACCCATCTGAAACTTTGACTTTGTAAGTGGCTACAGAGAAAAACTGGTCATCAGTGCTGGGGAAGCTACTTTAAAACCAGCTTGACAAAATCACAAGCTACTCATCATGTAAAGAAGTTCAACTATAGACAAGCAAACATTGTGACACTACAAGCAACTAACAAAAAGAGTGCAGTAGCTAATTACTTTGATGCTACAGAAGAGCGATATTTATTTGTCAGTTTGTTAGTTTATCCATCAGATTACAAATGACTTTGGTATGAAACGCAGTTTAAATACATTCACTCTGATGGCCATCACATGCTGAGACATGCTGTCAAACACAATACTAATCAAGAACAGAGAAATAAAATCCCTCTCCGGGCACTTATAAACAGTTATTTTAATTTATTTGTAATTATGTTTATTTATTTAGTCAGCAGCACAAAGTCTGGTGCTGATTTTAATTATTTTCAATACCAGCTGTCATCATGAACTTTAATAATCATATCCACGTCCATAGTATAGTTGCACAATACTTCAAAGTGCTTAAATATACAGTACATGCTGTCAAACGTACATGAAAACATGCCATTCCCAAGGATTGGCAAAGTGTTTCTTTACCTGCTGTACAGAGCTGTGTACAAGCTGTTGAGCTAAAATATTGTCTTCATCGCTTGTAAACAGTAGCTAAACCTGTTTTACTGTTTTAACTGTCAGGGCTGAATTATTCAGGCTCAAATAGTTTCAGTTTGGATGGTTTTGTTTAGCGTCTGATGCATTAATTGAGAAGAACTGACTGACATGAGTTCATATTCCAAGCAAACGCTCTGATGGTGTAGAGCTTGGTGTCGCTACACTGCTATTCTTAGTCGGGACACTGCAGGATTTTTAAAGTAGTGTCAGTCGCTGCTCTCAAGCTTTCACTGTTTCTTCAAGGGGTCATCGGATGCAAAATGCACTTTTCAAGTTGTTTGAACATAAATGTGTGTTAGAAGTGTGTGTACACATCCATCCTATAATGATAATACATTTTAAAATCCCCTTTCTCAAATCAGGCTCTTCTGAGATTCCTGACAGAATGATGTAGTTCTGTACAGGCCCCTCCCATGAGAGTTGATTGACAGGACCGTCTTACCGAACTCCGCCCCCCTGAATGAGCTGGGAGCTGTCCATTATTGAGTCGACTCTGGTGCAGGGAAGACAAGATGTCTCAGATAAAGCGATTGAAGTGTTTAGTTGTTGGATGTAATAATGAATATAGCAGTCGTCATTTACTCCTGACATCTGAGCTGCTGAAGACACAGAGGATTAATGTTACATTCACTTTGAAGGGAATGCGCCGATCCCGATCTACATATGTGTCTATGTTCGCATGAATCATTCGTGATCCAGCTTCATCTACAGAAGAAGTGAGTTTAAGGATTTTTATGAATCTTTGCAAATCGCCTTAACTAATAACGTTCTAGTTAACCAGTTTTGCGGCTAAAGTAAACAGTACTGCTCGTCACCCCACAGAAGAGAGGGGCGGGGTCAGCAGAGCACATTAGCATTTAAAGCAACATGGGCTAGAACAGCGTGCTGAAAAAAGAGCTGGTTTTGACAGGATAAAAAAGGTGTTTTTATACTACCATTGAGAAATTTTAACCAAAGAATGTTATAGACTTTTCATTAAGACCCTAAATTATCATATCAACTTGTGCAAAATGAGGTTTGAATCTTTGTATTGCTAGTGTTTCTCATGTTATTGCCTCCTTAAAATCAATCACTTGTTGAATTCCTAATTGGGAATTTGGATTGAATCACTACAACAGAACAGAACGACTTAGGATCACACACTAGCAGATTTACACACACACACAAAACATGTGCCTTGCTTCTATTAGATGAAAAACAAACATCTGATCAAAATATCAGACATCCTATGATAGGAGACATGATTCATAGTCTGAGTCCATCATACACTGCGTGGTTTTCTGTGAAATCTCTCGACTCAAAATCTGCAGATGGGCTCTGCCTTTCAGCTACTAGCATGCACTCGTCCAGACTGTGAATCAGGCCAAAAGTGATGTAGGGTTATTAGTCACATGCAACTCCATTGATGGACAGTCATCCTCTGCTCCCAAGCTTGTAGATTTGTTATTCCTGGCTTCAGTCTAATCAGAAATTACAGAAATACATGCATAATGTGCGCTTTACACTGCATACTACTTTCAAAAACAGTAGATAGTGTGTCCAAACACCCAAAACCTCCTCATTTCTGAAGACGATATTTGAAATGTGAAGCCAGAGATGCAGGAATATAAAACAGCTTTAATTCACACCCGAGTACCTACGCTTTTGCAGGAGGAAAGCTGAAGGAAGACCTCGAGGAAACCCACGGCTCAGAAGAGATTTCTCTTCGCACGTTGCAGCTAAAGGGCAATTGGTGTAAAACATCTGAACAGAGGCAGCTGTGACTGAAAGCTCAAGGTCTGATTGCTGCAGGATGGTTAATTCACTGTTACTATTCCAGGCCCTGCAAACAAGACCGGCTGTGAATAAAACACACAGTGACATAGCGCAGTCTCAGACCCAAACGACTAAACGCAAGCAGCTATTATCTAACGTATAAGATCAGTGCGGTATCACAGAAATTGACTGGGTAAAACTCCTGAAACACATGCAGATCAAGGTAAGACAACAGTGCTCAGCTCTGTCAAATGAGTTAATGCTTTAGGTATCACACTAATGACAAACAGTGCTTTAAAGCATTTGGTAACACTTTAGACTGCTGTTCCTGCATTAATGAACAACCACACATGACCAAACGAGCATCGCAATATTATAATTTTAGTACTAACAAGAAACATGTTTTGATTGGTAAGTTATAGCACTCAGCAATCAATATATTCTTAGAAGTTCTCTGGGAGCTAATAATTAACTACTGTATTCAAACGAGTGCTATTATTTACTAATTCATTAATCAGAGTTCCTAGTTATTCTTTTATTAGTCTCAATTCATGGTAATTTTTACCAGCATGTTTTTTTTTTTTTTTTTGCAGCAATATATATGTTTCCTAATTTAAAGTGTTACTTTTTTTCTCACAAATTAGTTACTGCATTATGAAAAAACATGAATACAAAATATTTAAAAATATATATATGGTAACACTTTAGAATAGGGAACACTTATTCACTATTAACTACGACTTTTCCCTCAATAAACTCCTAATTTGCTGCTTATTAATAGTTAGTAAGGTAGTTGTTAAGTGTAAGATAAGGGATGAAGAATAAGGCATTAATAAGTGCTGAATTACTACTAATAAATGGCTAATATTCTAGTAATATGCATGCTAATAAGCAACTAGTTAAGAGACCCTAAAATAAAGTGTTACCAAATAAATATATTGAAAACATTGATAAATGAAATGCTACGTTTGTGCACATATTTGAAAATTGCTACTTTGTCACTATGACAGCACACATCCCCAGGTGTTGAGACATTTCTGCATCACGGTAGACAATGTTTTCACTGTGGCATGTCATGTATTTTCCAGTTTTATGGTTTCTGCCTCATATGCACATTGACATTGACTGACAAGCTGAGCGATGTTTTAAACCTACATGTTATTTTAGGTAATCTTCTAAAATCTGTTTATTTGCATAATGAACCTAGCTTTTAGATACCAACTGGCACATCTGAACAGGTCTGCTATAGGGTTAGGTTAGGTTGGGTAAGGGTTAGGGTTCGGTTAGGGTTATGTTAGGGTTTGGGTTGGGTTGGTTAGGTTAGGTAAGGGTTAAGGTTAGGGTTAGGTTAGGCTCATCCCGCTATAGTATATATGCTAAAAGCAGTAGGCCATGCCGAGTGAATATTAATGAATAAACTGTACTCATGAAACAGTAGGCAAAACAATACCTTGGCCCACTTGCAAGAAACCATTTAAATGAAAAAAAATCTTATTTTCTATTATTAAGGGTTAATTATTATGCTTTACAGGAGTCATCATATTCACAAATGATGGAGAAAACAATACAGGCGATACTGTATTGTTACTGTAGATCACAAGATAATCCCAACATGGCGTATGTAGTATATCCAGATTTTATTATGCGTGCTTATAGAATATAATTTGTTAATGGTAGGGCATTGTTTACATAAATTTTAACATGCATTAGCTTTATCTGATCACAGGTACTAAAAGTAATGCATTATGATATCGCCTTACTCCCTAAAACTTAGTTACTTTTTATGGAAAGTAATGCATTATGTTACTTGTGCATGACTTTTTCTCATCTCGGCTGGGCTCGCTTGTTTGTTTTTAATATGAAGGAGTTCTATTTTTGACAAACGTAAAAGCACTTTCCCCCCAAAAGTGAATCCTTTTCGCTGTGCTGTCATTCTGGGTTGCATGAAAAATAGGATGCAAGAGAAGAAAGTTCAACACCTTTGTTCTCAATCATTACAAAATTAAACACAAATGTAGTGTTTATCTGAAGTAATTGATTTGGATCACTGAAAGTCAACAACAAAGACATTTGTTAATAAAATGGAATTAAATACATAAAGGTTATCTATGTTATTTAACATATTTAATTATTTCAGGTGTGTGTCATATTCTGAGTTTGTATTTCACTGTTTGTATTGATTTTGTGCAATACTGAATCTGTTTTTGTGCTAGTGAGATGAGTAAGGCATGTTGATATTTAGTCTACAGAGGTAAAAAAAGGGCCAAAGATCAAACTTGATTGAGGGATGTGGGCCAAAAATAACATTGCATTATACCAAACTGTATTTTATTACAATTTGCATGATTCCAATAATTTAGGAGTTCATGTAATATTAAAAATGTATAAATTAAAAGAAAATATTCCCCATATCTGTTTGTTCTGTGTGTGTGTGTGTGTGTGTGTGTGTGTGTGTGTGTGTGTGTGTGTGTGTGTGTGTGTGTGTGTGTGTGTGTGTGTGTGTGTGTGACAAATGAGGACATGAATTTGTATAATGACACAGGTATTACAAGGTGAAGGTGACTTTTCAGGACGTTCCCCAATGTCCCCATTTTTCAAAACGCTTATAAATCATACAGAGTGAGTTTTTACAGATTATACAGATACTTGACAAAGAAGTAAATAACTTCTTTGACGAACACATGATCAATATTACCATATTATAGGCTTGCTATTGATATTGAATGTGATCAGAGATATTATCATGCTATACATTATTCATCACCTCTGGAATCAGGAGCCATGTTCTCAGAGCATGACTGATTCAGGTGTAAACACTTCTCCATCACACGCAGTACATACTCTGACGCTATATAGTGGCAGTGTTTGAATAAACAATTCCTTCTCATTCAATCAAGCCAATTAAGAGGATAATTAGAGACAGCTGGTTAAATTCAGCCAGGCCTGATTGCCAGCTTTGTTCTTTATTCATGTCCTCTCCTCGCATCCTTTCTTTGTGTATTATATTTTTTCAACTGCTTCCACACATTTTCAAAATTTTGCTTCTTTTTTTCAAAACTGTACACACAAGTCCAAGAATTGCTCAGACGAAATGCAAAATGCCTCACATCTCTTGCATTCAAAATTTCACAATGTAGAATTTTTGGGAATGTTTTTAAACACATCTCTAAAGAACATACTCAGTCCTCATTTGCTTCATTTTGCATTTCTTTCAAACACCTTTGCCTTAATATTAATCCCTGTTAGATTTGTGTGTGTTAGATAGAGAATCGTGTGTTGTGTTTTGCTAAAAGTGTTTTGTGAAATTGACAACTGATTCAAAGGTCGATAATTAGTGTTTGGTTTTGCAGGTTTGGTGTGTTCTTCTGACCACCTCTCAGAAGTTTGTCCTCTACCAGTTCCCCCACACCTCTGACAGCTTTCAGTTCCCCCACACCTCTCAAAAGCCCACGAAGAAGGGGTGCCTGTCCCCTGCCACTGACCAACACGTCTTCCTCGTCTTCCTCCCACCACTGGACATTGTGAGACCTGCTGGGTTACATATCACTAGTATATCATAATCCCAATACTTTATATGCTCACTGAAATATCACTCAGAATTGGACAAGCAGGGCCTGCCATCAGGTGCACTGTAGGTGTCTAACGTTATGATAAAATATTGCTACATTGGAATATTGCTAATTTGACAATATCTCGTTAGAACTTTCAATTCTAAACATAATTGTTTGTCTGTTTCCATACAACTATCTTAAAGTAAGTTACTTAATTTTGACAGTTGTATCTTTGAATCATTGTAAGGAAATTAATAGACACCATTTGAAATAGTGTGTGAAGTGGCTTGATGAGCACAGTGTTGCTCTGAAATATTTACAATTGTAATATGAAGTCAGAGCGGGACGTATTGAACAGCCCATCCTTTGTGCGTGTGTGTGTGTGCGTGTGAGAAATTGTGATTTTGCCTCGGTCAAACAGAATAAATAGGTGGAACTGTTTATTAAATGTGTATCTTCAGAATACAAATCTGATTAATTTTTTAGAAGTACTCTAGCATTTAGATGATCTTAAAGCCAGGGTTCTTTCTAGGCATATGTGAACTAGGCAGTTGCCTTCAGCGGACGGAGCGGCAATGACACTTCATTATAGAAATAATTCACTTTGTTAAGTTCATTAAAACAGCTGATATTAGCATAAGGAAGATATGCTAAAAAAGACTGCATTTAGAAATCCACATATTTAGTGACGCCAATTGAAATTATATATTTGTCCTAAAACATATGTCCAGAAAACAGAATATAGCGTTCTGTTCACAGGTGAAGAAAAAAAACCTAAAGATCGGTACTATTTCAACATCGGTCGCATATGAAATAGTTTAAATAATTATATAAGTATCCTAATCAAATACATCAGTCGTCATATTAGCTGTATTATATACTGTAAATGGAATTTAACACTAAAACGCTAAATTTAAGTTAAATCATACTGGGAATGTCATTAAAAGCTTTGTTTAATTCACAGATTTATAGGGCAATACTATATACTGCATATAGGCCACTAATAGTGATTTCGCCCAGGGCACCAAACTGGTCAGAAACAGACCTGCTTAAAGCTAATAGATATAGACTTACACCAGCAAAATGTCAATTTCAATTACAGGTGGTGTATTCCTGCTCCTCTGTGGTTCCTAGCCTCGCTACAGTACGTTTACAGCAGATCATGTGCTGTTCTTGCCCTATCTAGAAACATAACTCCATGATGGGTGGCCTAAAGCAGTGGTTTTCAATCGTCTTTCCTCAGGGCCCTCCCTACGTACATATATGACAATCTGAGCACATTATACTAATGGTATACTAATAATATTGCAAGTTTTAGAAATGCACATTTGACAGGAGCTTGAGTTGGGATGCAGATGTACTTTTATTTTCATGTTGGATATATTGCTGCACTGGATTAGAAGAAAAGAAAGTGACTCATTAAATCAATGTGTACATATTAATGCCGGCCTTCAAGCACCTCAGAAGCTATTGAGGGTAGCATGCAAAAAT
The DNA here is from genome assembly GCA_027422405.1 of Ptychobarbus kaznakovi. Classification (NCBI taxonomy): domain Eukaryota; kingdom Metazoa; phylum Chordata; class Actinopteri; order Cypriniformes; family Cyprinidae; genus Ptychobarbus; species Ptychobarbus kaznakovi. The sequence goes on from CM049811.1 coordinate 2,934,718, forward strand.
AACCTGTGTCTTTAATTTGACAATTATTTGCTACCTCAGGAAGGTCATGAACAAATAAAACTATAATAAAACCATTTGCGAACCACAAAATTAAAATTCAATTAAATTGATTATCTAAAATTATTTATGGTTCATCAAGTAATAGTGGATATACTATTCAGATGCATGGCATCATGGATTATATCAAATATCAACAAATAAAAAATCTAAACCTGAGCTGTTGGATTTTCCACCAGGACAACAATAAAAAAAAAAATATCAAAATAAACACAAACAAAAAACCTACAGAAAATGAATGGGGTGAACTGAAGAGGAGATCTCTGATCTCTTATCAGTTGTTTCCTAAACTATTCAGGCATTATAGGAGAAAACTAAGCGGCAACCTCCCTCTCTCTCTCTCTCTCTTGAAATCAACACGGAAGTGACTAAAACTGCAATTCATCGACTGGCCGCTAGAGGCGGGCTCCAAAAGGGAGTCAATCCCATAGACCTCCCATGTTAAAATGCCCAACTTTACAGCAGAAAAAAAATATGTTTACAGCCTGGTTAAAAAAAATATTTTGGTCTATATAGCTAATTTTGTCCTTCGTGACAACTGTGAGGGGGCTGAATTTTTTTTAAACTCATCCATTTAAATTATATTAAGCCTTAAGTTCTGCATAATTAAGGGTGTGGCCACTTGAGTGACAGGTGGATTGCCGCTCTGCTTCAGAGTGTGATTTTTATTTGTACAGAAATAAATAATTATAGGTAGGACACTGGAAATCTGGCAATTCGATGTTTTAATTAACAATGATCTCAAACTTGATTTTCACAGCTATATTGATATTGCATCTGCTTTTGCATTGTCTGCAAAAAGTGAGATGTCACACCAAGGCAAATGCCAGTAACTTCCACATTATATAGGGTGCTGATCACCATTTACAGAATCATTATAGTAACATCTGTATAACATCTAGTGATCATTGGCTAGGCTATAACATCTAGTAATGTGATTTTTTTTTCTGATCGTAACAACCAGACAAAAGGTTAAATGTGAGTGGATATCGTTTTACAACCAATTTATTTGCAATGTTTGCTAACATTAAAGGACGCAAGACATACTTAGCCTATTGTTTTTACATGGAACTGAATTAAAATAGCTTAACATTTAAAAACGACTTGTGGATTGATGTGAACGCCAGCAGGGATAATGCTCCGAATGATTGTGAATTAAACATCTCCGAGGGCGTTCCTTGCAATGGATTTTATCGAGTTACAAGAAAAGAACGGAAAAGGATTTAATTGCGAACAGTTATTGATTGTATATGTGATACAGCGTCACGGTATTTGAGTCCTCACATACAGAAGTGTGCAGCCCTAGACTGACAGCTGGCACTGAGTGAATAATCTGCATTCTAAAAATAAAAAACAGCACTTTAAAGATTATTTACGCTTATTTATTGTTGCCAAGTTATCTAGTCGTTATTGCTTACAGTGCTTTGATATATGGAGCAGTTTGTTAGATCGCGATCTATCTAATTTGTTTGTCTAATGAAGTGACAGCAGATGTATAAAAGTACACAAGTAACGGTAGACTTTAATGGACAGTAAATCAAAGGTAGAATACCGTATAACTCCAGGCTGGCACAGTATTGACGAACGAATAAAAACACATGCAGAGGACCGTAACGTTGAGCGTTCAAAAACAAAATCAAAGAGCGGTAACTGACGTTGTACTGTGTTCTGCCTTGGTTTCTCTTGGGCTTTTCTCCATGATACTTAAACACATGATAAAGCAGGTCATTATGTGGTCATTAACCCAGGTCATTAATGTCCCAAAATTATCAATAAATAATTTTCGACGAAATTATGGTGTTTTGTCTTTGCACGGCAGCACTGCTGTCCCTACAGACGAGCGTGGTTTCAGCTCAGCTTCACCCACATCCCCCCTTTTTGCCCATTTTCGATTCTCCGGGAGTGACGCGCTGTGACATACTGCCAAGATGGCGGTGGTCGGCTCCGCCCACTTTAGGCTTCAAAAATGCTCTTCAGAAACCTACGTGTGACGTCCATTTTTTTTTACAGTCTATGGAGAAAACTCAGAGCTGTTACCCTGGGAAAAGGATGTTGCAATAACTGGGTGCCAATAATTGTGGCCAACATGAACTAGAGAAAGCATTTATTTCACAATGAGACCCCCCCCCACACACACACACACACTCACACACTTTCAATTGTTTCTCTTCAATGATGGGTTCGAATTTTGTGAATGTTTTGAACGAAAGATCAAAAGGATAAACTATGCAGATGTATTTGCACAGCCACCTTTGCTCATATTTACCAAGGGTGCCAATATTAGAGGAGGGCACTGTATATATATACAAATATATTACTATATCCACTACTGCTTCATATCCAATTAATGCAACTTCGTTTGATGACATGAATAGGTAAGCAAGAATGAGATATTGAAGTCGCTCAGAACTTTGAAATATAAGGAAACATTGTACTATGAACCAATATAAGACAACCTGCCGGTTTTGCAGGGGGTGGATAGTTAAATTAATATTACAGGAAGGAATTAGGATTAAATAGGGTAGGAATATTGTATTAAATGACTGGTTATGAATTGCAACAAATAGTTGGTTAGTCAATGCAGCTGGTGGCACTTGTGCTCAAATTATGCCGTTATGTTCATCAGTCAACATTGGCTACAATCAATGCACACCGCTGACATCTAAATCTCCACGACACAACATCAGAACAAACACAAGCTTTACCCCTAGATGTGTGAAACAGATGAAACCGATGGACTATTGATCAGGATTGACATAAATGTTCTTAATATGGCCAGTATAATTGAGCTATTTAAGAAGAGAAGGGTAAGAGTGCCACAAATGTCACTCTCTCATTTATTCACTTAAATGATGCATGCGGTACTTTTAGCCCTTAGCTCTCTTGTTAATTTGCCTACAGGGACAATGGATGAAAATGACTCGCATAGCTAAAAGTGACACATTTATTAAAGTACTTTAATGAAGTGATTAGTTAATTAAGCCAGTGAACTCTTGTATATTCTTAGACCCTCACATGCAATGATAGATTGACAGAATGACAGATTGGTGTTAATACCCATTAATAGAGTACATGATCATAGAAACCTACATCTCTTTTCCAAAGGTTTATGGGTAGTTGACATGAAATGTCATGTGGTGTGAATCTTAATATCATATTAGTTTTAATCATGTTTTTTTTTCTAATTCGTTCATACAGTATTTATCATGCCTTGCAGTTATACTACCATTAAAAATGAACATGCAATTTTAACTGCGTAAAAAAATCCTCATGTCTTTGTTTTCCTACTGTACCTGTTTTACTGTCTCGTTAAATGCTGTTAACATTAATGTTGAAATGTATCTACACTGTAAGAAGCAGGTATTGGGGTATTTCTAAAATCACTTTACAAATTTTAAAACTGTATTACTATATGAGAGGAACTAAATTCTTATTAAATTACTCCTAGCCAGGAATCATACAACACCTGATGAACCCTCATTGATGGGCCACGAAATGTAAAATTAAAAACCATCTATGAATTAATTTGTCAAATCATTTTATTGTGACCAGAACTATAAGCATTGCTAGAATCTATTTAGAGATCCTTGCTTCTCATCTCAGCCCCTCTTCAAACCTGCAATTAACTGTGTGCTGTCAGCTCTCTATAAGCCTGTGATCTCTCTCCACGCCTGTCGAAAACAGTGACTGTAAGATATCTGAGGTTATTGTTCTTTGAATCATCCCCTTACCAGCAGTTCAACACATTAAGGGCCCACATCCCATCAAATTCCCATAAAAGTGCTGATGGGAGTGGAAAGTCACAAAATGGGGTTCAGACATACTCTTTTGGACATTAAGTTATAGCACAACAACCAGTAAACTGACTGCCACAGACTTTAGTAAATCGCATTGCATAATTCATTTCAATACACTCCTCCCATAAATATGGTGTATGAAATGGAAACACCTACAAATGCATATGCAATAAATAAGATCGGTCGCAAAAATAACTGTCTACATATTTTCATTGTTAATTTATCACTGCTTGTCTGTAGTAAATTCTAACAGTATTGTTTTAACACCAAACAGGTTGCACCAGTGCACGCTGTTAGTAAATCTGACTCCAAGTATTAACCTGTTCTTCTATTCTTCTTGATACACTAGGTGGTAATATTCACCCTGGAGCACTGCATACAGACAATCTCCTGTCCAAAAAAAACACACAAAAAACTAAAAGCCAATTCACAAAGCTACAATAAATTCCACCAAACACAAGTAGAGCAAACACAATTTACTCTACTTGATTTGATTTTAATTTGGCAGCTAATGTTGTGTCGCACTGAACCAGCAAATCACTGTGGCGTGATCGCATCAAATATATATAAACATTTTTTAAGCCATTTATTTGTTTTTTTACTCAAAATCCACTTGGCTAGAAAATCTGAGTGGGCACAGTTGAAATTGTGTTCTGGGAGGAGCAGTATTTCTGCTGGGCCCCTCTCTGGTCTAGTGCCCTGGGCATGTGCCCGGTCATCCCATGTGTTAATCCGTCCCTGAAGCTTCACTTCATGATATCTCCCCCCTCCAGGAGATAAAAGGATCACGAAGCATAGGTCAGGGAAATCTCTGGATGATAGTGTGTTGTGACAAACAGCTGATTATTTTATTGATGCACCGCCACCATTTGAATGAGAATGGACTAGACTGTAAACTCAGCTAATTAAAAAACTATAGTGGGTTAATTAGTTGCCTTAAAAAAATAAGTTTAGTAATAACTTGAGCGAATTTAACAAACATTCCAGGCTTTCAAACATCTACTTGTAGTTCAATAGACCAAATGCAAAGTTCAACTTAAAATGTAACTTAAAATAAAATGACCAAAGATTAATTACTTATGGAGCAGGTATTGACTGCAGAAGAATCATCACTCAAAATGACAGGTAGTCCCCGAAGACAAATATGTGTGCACATATCATACAACACAGTTTGCCAAGGAGGATACGCACATGTATTAATTACAAATTTGAATAATTCTGTACTTACTTTTTTTGGGCCTTGGAGATGCTGACATGCCTCGACATTTGTGCTTATTTCAGTTACTGAAATATGAATCCCATTACATACTTTTAGACTGTATTCAGCATAAAAAAACACTACCCCCATTTTAGTTTGAAATGTTCATTTAAAATATAAATGATATATATTTAAAATATACTATACCCTACAAATTTCAATTTCTAAAATATCTGTGTTAATGTTTCAAACCTTCTGAGCAATATATATATGATGGCTTGCTTCTGAGTTTTACTCTCGGTTTAAGCTCTGTCTGTTTTTATTTTTATTCTGCTTGGATCCAGCAGCTTTATATTTATATTTATTTAATAATAATCAATTTGTCATTCACAACCCAGAAATACAGATACTTATCCAGACAATGGAAACACCTTGCCAATAAAAATATTTATAGCTGTTTATTTAATCAGCACCAGAATAATCTTTATTTAAAGCGCTTTTAACAATACAAATTAACAAAGCACTGCACAATATCAAAATAGCAATTGTTTCAATAATGTAAAATGACAGGATTTAAATCAATTATCACTGAATGCATTTCATTATTGAATTTGTATGGCATTGTCCAGCTCAGTTCAGTTTAAATAAATCTGTGCAATCAAGTCGATGATTGTGCTGGAAATGAAGTGTCCCCAACTAAGCAAGCCAGAGGCGACAGCGGCAAGGAACGAAAACTCCATCGGTGACAGAATGGAGAAAAAATCTTGGGAGGAACCAGGCTCAGTCGGGGGCCAGTTCCCCTCCGGCAGATGTGAAGCGAATCATGTGCATGCAGCAAAACAGAGTGTAAGTGTCCACTGTTCCAGGGGTCTTTCCCCGTGTGTCTAGGTGAGAGGTCCTCACTGGAATCTGTCTCTGGGGCTCTTAGTCCTAGTCAGGGTCAGGGCTGTAGAGGTTGTCTCCAGGTGCTGATCCTCCATTTATGGCAGACTTTGGTTAAGTCAGTATAATCGCTGATGGTTGGCTTCCTCTGAGGTCCTGAATCGTCTCTTCTCAGGTGTTCGGTCATTCAATCGTTTAAGGGTTGGACCAGACTGAAGCTTGTGTAATTCCTAGCTAAGGCAGAAACATAGAAACAGTAAGCATAGAGTTGTAATCCAGGAATAACCTGGATGAAATGTCAGTATAACCCAAGCTAAAGCATAATAAATTTGTTAAAAATATTGTAGATGCATTATATGAATCTTGGATAAAGAGATGCGTCTTTAATCTAGATTTAAACAGAGAGAGTGTGTCTGAATCCCGAACGTCAGGAAGGCTATTCCAGAGTTTGGGAGCCAAATATGAAAAAGTTCTACCTCTTTAGTGGACTTTGCTATCCTAGTACTACCAAGAGACCAGTTTTGCGACCAGGGTGCGGGTTGGATTGTAGCGTGATAGAAGAACATGCTATGTTGTATAAAGAACTACAGAATTAGAAGTTTTTACAGAGCTTTTAAAAGTTATTCTCTGACAGGCTGTTCAATCCTGCAGAGTTCAGCTCCAGTCCCAATGAGACACACCTCAAGCAGCTGATCGAGGTCTTCAGGACACCCCTGATCTACGACATCAGCCAACAGAAGCCTTTCTGTTTTTCTAAGAGTAGCTTTGATAACTACAGACACAGATGAGCAGCCGCAGTCTGTTTAGATGGCCCAGTTCTCCATTAGTGTGAAAATGAAGACACGCAGTCAATATTAAAATGTATTTACCCCAGACTGACATGTACTGTACCAGCGTGTCCATGTGTTCAGCTGCTCTCATTGATGCAGCAGGACTACAGGAGTAATACAGAGGAACACAGCCAGAACAGTAGCCTGCTTTTCTCAGTCAACAATCAATACAGTTTAAGCCATTACACTACAGCAGCTAATGAACACCACAGAGCACGATAATGCAATCAGTGCTAATAAACACTGCTTAGTGGGTGCAGACACACATAGAGCTCAACTAGCTTCAATCTGTACCAGGGCTTGAAAAAAAAAAATGTAATCGGTTCAATCTGAGCAGAATCTGTATTTTAACCGTTCTGGTTAAAATTTTGGCCAGATGAAGCCTAATAAACAAAAGGAAAAAAATCTGTCAATCGCATTTTAAAGGCATTAAAATATTTTTTAAAGATTATAAAAAATGTTTGCTGCATTATTAAAAATGCTATTCATATAAAATTGCATTTTGAGATGAAAAAAATTGCGTAGGCTCTCGTTGCATTTTATTATTAGCCTACATTAAGAAATAATGTAGGAAAAAATGCAGGTAAAGCATTGTAAAGCAAAATTTTGACAAACATTATAAACACAACTATTAGTTTCCTTCTCTCCACAACAAATCCTCTAAAGTTAAGGTGATTAGGCTAGGCCAGGGGTGTCCAAACTCGGTCCTGGAGGGCCGGTGTCCTGCAGAGTTTAGCTCCAACTTGCCTCAACACACCTGCATGGAAGCTGCTAGTTTGCCTAGTAAAATCAGCTCAGGTGTGTTTATGAGGGTTGGAGCTAAACTTGCAGGACACGGCCCTCCAGGACCGATTGGACAGCCCTGGCTAGGCCTATATAAATGTCAAGCCAAAAACAAATTAATTTAAGGTGAAACTGTTGCCTACCTCGCATTCGGCACGAATCCACATGTTTCCATATTCACAACGTATCTGGATGTCAAAATATCATGTATTATGTAATAGGCTTTGTACTTCACTCACATCGATGGAAAACATATTTCTTCACATCGTCTATATCAGCACAGCAAGGCGGTGGTCATGCTGAACGCAACAGATTGAACAACAGAGCAGTGTTACTTTTTAGTGTTTCTTTGACTGTATTTAATTTTGATAATGAACAGGCTGCAATGACGGAAATATATATTGTGTCTGGGTGCACGTGAGGGGATGGCGCGATATCATATACCAACACTGGTTGTTATAGAAGCAAGACATCATTCAAAACTGTCATGCTTTTGCAAAATAAAGAAAATTGTAAAAGAAAGAAGCTTTTGCAAAAATAATAAAACTTTTTTCTGCCATATCATTTTCCTTTCCGAGAACTTTGAATCGTGTCACAATGAACTAAAACTCAGCACATTTTTTTCTTTTGTTTTGCTAATCTGTCAGTGATTTAAGTGAAATATATTTCATGTATAGGCCTATATATTTCTTTTTATGTGAGCCTATAGTTTTATTCTGTTTTCAGGTGCGTGTGATCTGTTGTCGTTTTCTCTACGATAACGTGGTAATGAAGGCTCTGAATGCACGCATAATCACTTTAACATAGCTTTTATTAACACTGTTCAGCTACACAACAAATGCTAGCTAATCCTCAGCAGCGATAAATATAACTCACTTCCGACTAATATGCATAACCTAGACTGACATGAAAACAGCCAATAGGAACAGAGACCATGTTTTGTTTCTGACAATGATTGGTTGAGGCAAACGTATAAACACATCCCCCTTTCTTTAAAATAATTGACAAAGTAGAAAATACTGCATAAATATTAAGTAAAGAAAATGAATTCAGTTTTCAAAATTATATGCACAATTAGTATGCTAATACACTTTAGACTGAATGCAAATATGCTGTGTATATTCACATAGCCGTAGATTGTCGCATACACATGAATCTACACTGCATTGAACATGTAGAATGCATTGACCATTGCATTTTCTTTTGAAAGGGCAGCGATCCGCCTACAACCTTGTACAATCACAGGTCCAGAATGACTCTGGGCTTTATCTGTTGTCCATATCTGGTTCTGTAAGTGGTGCAATTGGGCAGCTCATCAGTGTGGTTAGGTGTGTGTATAGTGTCGTTGTGTGGTCTATGTTGTTGGTGTTGCACATAGTTCTGCACTTCATGCCTGACTGGCACGTCAGAACTGTCAATTTGAGATTATTTTGGTTCCATGAGGGTGGCGTCTGTTTCGTCGATACTCATGTCCATCAGCAGTACGCAGATGATAAGATCTCTCCGGTTGGCAGCTCTGACGATAACAGCTGGCTCAGTTATCCTTGCCCTGCACTCTCCCGCCTGTTCCATCCTTGAGCTGAGACAGGGTCTTGCCGATCTGTCATAGTAGCTCTTTTGGTGTTGTTGCTTGTGCAGCCTCTTTGCTTGACATCTTTAGAGCGACAGCCTTTGGCATGAGTTGTTGATTGGTATTGGGTATGTTGACCGCAGACGGCGACTCATTAACAGCTGGGCTGGGGACTTGAATCCATCAACAGGGCTGTTGCGATACTCAGGAGACTAAGGTATGGTCACTTTTGTCAGCTTTAGCTTTTTCCAGCAAACATCTTCGCAATGTGCACGGATTTCTCTGCAGCCCATTACTTTGTGGGTATATGGGCTTGTGTAGTATGTGTAAATCCCAAGCTCCTTGCAAATGATTCAAACTCACCAGAGCTGTACTGGGGGCCGTTGTCTGAGATGACAGCTTCTGGGATGCCGTGCCGTGCAAAAGAAGCCTTAGTTTGCTTATCACAGCAGCAGAGGTTGTACTGTGGAGCTTGTCCAGCTCAAAATATCTGCTGTAATAGTCAACTGTCACAAGTAGTCCCTCGTTGCTCCAGGTGAACAAATCAGTAGCCACTACTTGCCATGGCCTATCGGGGATTTTGTGACTGATCATGGGCTCTTTGGTTTGGAGGGAGGGCGATACGTGAGGCAGATCAAGCACTTGCTGATGATGTTCTCAATTCTTTTTCCATCCCAGCCAGAACATGATATCACGGGCCCTCTGCTTGCTCTTCTCGATGCCCAGGTGACTGGCATGTATGCGTGACAGCATGTCTGGACGAAGGCTTCTGGGAACGATAATCTTCTCACCTTTGAAGATTATTCCATGCAGGTATGAAAGCTCATCACGGTGGTTCCAGAATTCATATACACTCAAGGGACACTTTCTTTCTCCTCAGCCACCTCTTGTATGACTCCCTTTCAGTATCTGAAACTGCTGGTCTTTTTCAGTTTGAGCTCTGATTTCCTCCAATTTTGAGTCACTGACAGGAAGGCTGCTGTACACTGTGTGCACCTTGAATATCCATTCCCTCACTGATGCTCGTATCTGGTCAGACAATGACTTTCTGGATAACGGTCTGCGACCAGGATGTCCTTGCCTGGTCGATGTATAATGGTGAAAGTTGTACTTCTGGAGCTGAAGGATATCCTCTGAAGCCTTGGGGGAACTGATGCCAGAGGCTTCCGTATTATTGACTCAAGGGCTTGTGGTCACTCTCGACAAACAAACACTTGGCGGCCATAGATGTACTGATGGAACGCTTACAGCCAAACAGTATAGCAAAGAGTTCTTTCTCTATTTGAGCATAATTAATTTCGCTCTCAGAAAGGGGAACTTTGATGAGTATGGCGATAGGTTCCCCATCCAGCATCAGTACTGCGCCGAGCCCGTACTTGGAGCATCGACCTGTAATCTGAGCTCTTTGTGAGGATCAAAATAGGCTAAGAACTGGCCTGGTTCACATATGAGTAGCTCTTTCATCTTCTTGAAAGCTTTGTCGTGTTGGACGTCCCAAACAAACTCACTTGACTCCTTAAGGAGCTGTCGCAGTGGTGCGTTGACATCGGAAAGGCCAGGTGCAAATTTGGAGAGGTAATTGTTCATACCTAGCACTGTCTCGAGTTCTCCTTTGTTCTTTAGGCGTTCCATGTCTCTCCCAGCAGCACGACTTTGGCCGGGTCCGGCTTTACCCCTTCAGCAGTGAGCAAATGCCCAAAATAGCTCACCTCTGTAGCACAGATCACGCTTTTTCCTGGATTGAGCTTGACTCCTCTCTCTCTTGAACGCTGAAGCATAACATGGAGGTTTTCATTGTGCTTGGCTTTGGTCTGTCCATAAATGAGAATGTCGTCGACTATGGCCATGACCCCATTCAAACCTTCATACGTTTCGTCAATCTTTCGCTGGAACTCGTCTCGTGCTGAAATCAGTCCGAAGGGGAGGCGTAAGAAAAACGTTAACGCCCAAAAACCGTATTGAAAGTAGTTAATCTTGACGATTCCTCAGTGAGCTTAATGGCCCAATAACCCGATCTAGCATCCAGGACACTAAAATATTGGGCACCAGCGAGCTGGAGGTTATATCTTCAAGAATAGGTAATGGGTAGTGAGGTCGTTTAATGGCCTTGTTAAGGTTCTCGGGTCCAAACACACCCTCAGCTGACTTGTGCGTGGTTTTTTTTCGGCCACAACCATGGAGTTAACCCATTCGGTTGCTCTGTGACTTTAACGATAACACCCTGTCTTTCCATGCTCTCCAACTCCTCTTTAAGATGGCTCTGCGTATGCAAGAGGAATACGTCTGGGTGGGTGAACTACTGGGGTTGCATGCGGTCCAAGTGTATGGCACACTCTCACCGGAAACAGTCCAATCCCCTTGAAAACATCTGCAAACTCCTCCAAGACTGGCACCTCCGTCTGTGTTTCTGTAACTGACAGTACCATCTTAATGAGGCCAAAGTCTATGCATCCTTTTAGCCCTAGGACAGGAGGCGCATTTGTATCGACTACATAAAATGTCATAACCATCTCAATGTCTTTGTGCTTGCATTTCAGGTTGCATTTGCCTTTTATCACCAGGCGTTCACCACCATAACCATACAGGGGACGAGATGTCTGCTGCAACGTGCACTGCATGTCCAATTTGGTGTACTCGTACAGGGGTATGACGTTAGCTGAGGATCCCGTGTCCAGCTTGAACTTGATTTCATGCTGTTTTGGACCTATTTTAATGTTCACAAATGCCTGTTCCATATCTGAGCTCTGTTTGCTCTGCGTCACTGAGTCAATAAACAGCTCATCACACTCCTCAAGCTGGTCTGAACCTTCTTGACTTATTGCATGAACAGTTTTCTCACAGTTTGAGCGACATACTTTTGCAAAATGGTTTAATTTACCACATACTTTGCACACCTTTCCTTTTGCAGGACAGTGAAAGCGATCAACATGACGCTTGTTTCCACAGTAGCCGCATCCTTTGGGGTACACTGAAGGAGCATTTCTAGTCTGCGGACTGTCGCTGTATCTCTTTGTGTACTTGGCGTTACGTTTGCCTTGAAACTGAGCCTTTTGATGTGTGGCTCGAGATTGCGTGCATTGCATGTTCACGTGATGTACTCATGCTGCTTGCAATGGTTTTTTAACTGTGCTTGAGCCAACTCATGAGATCTAGCGACGTCTATCGCTTTTTCTAGCGTTAATTCGGATCCCACATTCAAAAGTTTCTCTTACTTTCGGCGAATGTATCCCGAACACAATGCGATCCCGATCATCTCGTCACTATTTGCATAGTTACAGTCTTGATAAGTAGACGTAGATCCGTCACAAAACTGCTCGAAGGACTCGCGCTCGCGCTCTCCTGCACCTTTTCATGGAATTTATAAACGTGCAAATATCACATTCGCTTTGGGCTCAACATATGCTGTGAAGCGGTCGTAAATACGACTTTAAGATCTTTGCTTCGTCTTCAGACAGCGTCCATGTATTGAAAATTGTCACGGCCCTTTTCTCGACCCATAGGAGAAGATAACTACATTATTTCATCCTCACCCTTTGTCTTTAGAGGGGTCCGCTGAACAATAACTTGCGTGCTGTGAAATTTTCGCCATGCCTCAGGCAGGTTATTGCTTCCCAGTTTATCGTGGGCATTGGGACTCCGGCAGAATCATCTTTTCTGTATATCAACCGTTCACTCTGACACCATGTCGTGTTTTCTCTGCGAAACGTGTAGATGAAGGCTCTGAATGCACGCATAATCAGCTTTAACATAGCTTTTATTAACACTGTTCAGCTACACAACATGAATGCTAGCTAACTCCTCAGCAGCGATAAACAAAACAGAAACCACTTCCGACTAATATGCATAACCTAGACTGACAGTGAATACAGCCAATAGGAACAGAGAACATGTTGCTTCTGACATATGATTGGTTGAGCCAAAACGTAAGAATAATACAATCTGTTGAATCCATCTTACACTATCCTCGGATAAACTCTAATGCATCGTGACTTTCCTATGATGAGTTCACAGCTGAGCACGGGAAGGCATTTCACTCGCTGGATACAGCGTCATATTTGCATAGGGCGCACCACTTGAATTCCTGATAGGTTGACAGCAAATTTCAAATATCAAAATGGAACGATAAAATGTTTATTAACCAGATAATGGCCATTTCAAATTCTATTCTGGACTATAAAATTAGATTTTATTTCTGTTCCTGTCAAAATTTCCTTCGTTTCCGGTTTTCGTTTTCGTTCCTTGAACCGGTTCAGAGCCCTGATCTGTGCATGCACAAGCAGGGAGTTTTTGTATAAGAGTACTTGGGTAAAAGGTTTAATACATATTGCATAAATACATATTTCTTAACGTAAATGTGTATATCGAAATGAAAACAGTTTAAAATTGTTCACTTTATTACTCCAGGAAAAAGAGTGCGTACGCACATCCAAGAGCATCCGTATGGTGCGCACATATTTACACCAAGTTTATTTTTTATAAATCCAGATGTGTGCTTGGAAAACAGCAAAAGCACATTTCTATGCCCATTTTGTGCATACGCAACATTTCTACATGAGGCCCCAGGACCTCCAGCAGAAAAATAGGCCCACAACATCAAAAATACAGCAGTATATTTCATTGTACACATGGGGTACTTTTTATCCCCGTGTTCACCAAATCCATTTTGAGTGTTTGCTGCTAGAAAGCAATTTTTTTTGTTTCATCTGACCATAGAAGCCAGTCCCATTTGAAGTTCCAGTTGTGTCTGATAACTGAATATCCTGGAGTTGGTTTTTGGATGAGCTAGGATAATTTCTTTAAACCCTCCTGAACAACATGTAATGTAGTTGTGCGGTTTGACAATTGTGTTCATGGTTTTCTGACCCAGAGACTCCATTATTTTCTACAATTCTCCAGCTGTGGTCCTTGGAGAGTCTTTTGCCACTCAAACGCCCCTTCTCACTGTGCATTAGGATAATAAACATCCTCTTGCAAGCAGTTTCGTAACATTATGTTGATTGGAAATTCTTAATTATTGCCCTGATGGTGGAAATGGGAATTTTCCCTGCTCTAGTTGTTTTCTTAAAGCCACTTCACTAATTTGTGAAGCTCAATTATCTTTTGCTGCACATCAGATAAATATTACTTAGTTTTTCCTCCTAAAGATGGATGATTAAGGGAATTTGGGCTTTGGTTTCTCTCCTATTTATATGAAACAGGAAGCCATGGCTGGATAATGTCATGTTCAGTCACCCTGGAATGCTCAAAATTGTGAATATACTTCACTGAAAAGAACTTCTAGGGGTGCCAATAATTGTGCGCAACATGTATTTGTGAAAAATATTTCATAATGTATTGTGAAAATGAGACCTTGCTAAAACAAACAGAGCTCCAGTTTAGTAAAGCATCCCTGTAATCAGTGTTTGAGAGTCGGCTAACAAAATCCAGAGAAAACAAGAATCTTGAAGCTTCATGCGGTTTATTAAAACAACGGAATTCACATGAGCAGAGTAACTTCTCCCCTAGAAACCACTGTCTGTCCACTTGAGATTGTCTTGGCATGAGTATCTCGCCCTGCAGGAGAAGTTGGCAAAAGCATGAGGGGCATTTCAAAACCACTCATTTCATCAAGTCAAGTTACATCAAATACTCACTCTTCCTGGTGCAGCTTTGCTCACAGGAGCCAGAAGAGGGATGGCACACCTCTGTGCTACAGTGGATGAAAATCTGATGGGGTGGGGGAGGGTTAAAATATAGAATCCATTTAAGAAATGTGTAATATTGAGGGTTCAGGAAGAGCATACTGTTTCCTGCAGAGGAGCCAGTGAGGCTGGATCTACAAATGTGAACATCTTCACAACAAAGCGCTTGTAGTGGGTTGGGAACTGAAGACCGGACGATCCAGTCACTGAAACCGGTGTGGTCAGATAACGGTCATCCTGGTAAGGGCATCTGAAAGAGAAAGTGGCAGTTAGAAACATCCCAGACTAACTAGAGCGTAATGGCTTTTCTTACTCACCCATTGACCAGAAGGTCCCACTGGGGAAGACTAAGTGGACTGGGGGTTGATGTTGCCCAACAACGTCCCAGAATCAGGACAATGTTGGGGTCAGTCCTCTCCATAATGCGCACCTCAACATACAGAGGCTCCCGGAGGACTTTTGTGACCGGATAATCAGAATCACTGTAATAGGACGTGTAGGCCTCATCCCCTGAGGAACACCACAGGGGTTTAACCAGACTCAAGTTTGAAAATGCTTTAGGAAGACACAGGAAAAGACCTTACCTTTAGCACAGCCTTTGGTGACACATTGGCCATTGGCCAGTCTGAGCTCCACCCTGAGAGGTCCAGGAGCAGCTACTGGTGGAGGTGGAGGAATAGAGTTGACCTCCAGAACTTCAATAGAAGTTCCAGAGTACCTACACTGGAGGAGAAGCCTGGACAACAGACAGTGAGCTTGTAGCATTTATCAGAGTGGTAACACCAAGTAATAGATCACTTACTCAAAATGACTGTCCCTTGTGATGGAACCAAACGGTCCGATCCCTACTTCATAGGAGGAAGTCATTCTGTTCTCATACACCACATATCCGCTGTCCTCCTGTGAATAGAAATACAGCTTATGATGGACTGGATGCCAACAAAGCAGAATAACAGCAGATGCAGCTGCTCACCATCATGCTTGTGCCACATGCGGTCACAGGGAACTGGTATATAGCAAAGGCAGGTGTGGACTCCACAGGACCGCAAGGTGGGTCGTTCCCACCCATGAGACTAACTGAATCCAGACTCAGTCGAGGCAGAGTTACGTCTCTAGACACCACTACCACAAACTGACCATCTCTAATACACTGGACAGTCACTGGACCAAAATTACAAGAGGAGGTTAATTCTGATAATCTATGTATCAGGAAAAGAGTAAGACTGAAAATTCTTACCTGCCCTCCCATAGTAACACTGCTGTCCGTTAAAGCAGCAGTTGATAGCTTCACACTCAGCACCACTGATCCCAGGTTGTCCACACTGGATCTGCTCATAATCAGCTACAGCACATTTATCAAGGGGCTCTGCCACCACCACTGGTTTCTGAAGCTGCTGAGGAAAACGCTGGTCAGTTTGCCGTTGAACTGGCTTCTGAAACCGCTGGTCAGTTTGCCGTTGAACTGGCTTCTGAAACTGCTGGTCAGTTTGCCGTTGAACTGGCTTCTGAAACTGCTGGTCAGTTTGCCGTTGAACTGGCTTCTGAAACTGCTGGTCAGTCAGCATTGAACGTTGACTGCTGGTCGTTTGCGTTGACTGGCTTCTGAAACTGCTTGGTTGAACAGTTGAAAATGCGTTGAACTGGCTTCTGAAACTGCTGGTCAGTTACTGCTGGTCGTTTGCCGTTGAACTGGCTTCTGATGCTGGTCAGTTTGCCGTTGACCATTGGTCAGTTTGCCGTTGAACTGGCTTCTGAAACTGCTGGTCAGTTTGCCGTTGAACTGGCTTCTGAACTGGCGTTGAATGGTTCTGAAACCGCTGGTCAGTTTGCTTGTTGAGCTGGCTTCTGAAACCTGGTCAGTTGAAGTTTCCGTTGAACTGGCTTCTCTGAAACCGCTGGTCATTGTTGAACTGGTTGACTGCTGAAACGAAACTGCTGGTCAGTTTGCGGAAACATCAAAGCTTGAGGGTTCTGGGGTAGATTACTCCACTGTGGAACAGCACTGCAAACAGCACAAACCAAAACACAAAGTGTTTGGAAACAAATTGAATGCCACATTCCTGCCATTACTAAACAATGGAGCACAACTTCAGAATGCCTTGGACTTCTATTTGTACTCTGCAAATTAATCATCGTTATTAACCCCTCCTCCTCAAGAATCATTGCAGCTGCTTTGACTAATTAAGAATTTATCTTCGAGTTTGATTGGTTGTTTTCCACATGAGGCTAAATGACCACTAAACTGAACGACAACAACAATAGCAGTTGTGCTCATTGCATTTTTTTTTAGATTGATGGGTTGACAAACAATCAATTAATATAAATAAAATTATTATACAGTTATGGAAGACAGTCAGTCTCATAAATGTTGGTGAAGACGCAGATGAGTTTTTTCAAATGCTCATTTTCAAGTTTAAGGATAATTGTGCAAATTTTGAAGTTATAATATTTTCTATAATTGGAGTTACAAGTCTTTTTTTCTGGTTTTTGGCTTCAAGACGTTTTAAAAAAGATTAACCATTACATAATTTTGTTTTAGGATTGGCTCAAACTTGCTGGTGAACAAAAACAGTAATTCTTGTTGTTCACTTTAGTGTCACAATTTAAAAAAGATAAATTGAAGGACTATGAAAACTGAGTAAATTTGTAGTTCTCTACTTCATTTAGATACACCAAGCAGAAAGTACCAAACCTCCAACTTCTATCCATTTGCTCAACTCAGCCATGTTCAAGCAACCCTTTCATTTGGATAATTAGGGTGCCAGGTCTTGACGTCTCATCGGGAGTGTGAATTTCCAAGCTTGGGATACGTTCCCAAAATGTGCTAGAAACTAAAAAGTTTTCCTTTGCACTTTATGTACAGGCCATAATGTCATCCAAGCGATACTAGTTCACATGGATCTGCAAAAACTAAATATTATGCACTTCATGCCAGTAGCTGCCGATGTAAACCCGTAAATACACACATACTTATAGAGCGTACGTAATATGAAAGTTGGATGTCTTGTGGAAATTCACATTTTTTTGTAGTTTGTGCAGACACAAACTGTATCATTTTTAAAAACGTGCAAAATTTTGAAAAAAAATGTAAGTGCATTTGCTCAACCTGCTCTGTAAATGAATGGCCAAAACAGAGCTTTTGTTAAACTTGCATGTAAAAAAAAAAAAAAACTTAAATCAGTAGCATGGAGTTTGCTTTAAATAAGGGTTTCCTCTGGGTTGTAACCCCAGAACACTTGTTATGTAGCAGTGCATATGTCCAGATTTGAATGAGTTTAATGTCAGAGACAAACACCAAGAATACCAATCAAGACACAAGCAAAGGTATGAATGGGTTCTTTATGGTACCAGCAGGTGACCCTTGTGATCTTAGCGTTAATATTTATACAACGCTGAGCGAGGGAAACTTATACACCCAGACACACATGGTAACTGGACCTTTGTGTCGTCATGTCCAAAAACTCAACATGGACAGGCAAAAAGAGAAGACATAAACTTCCAGGAATGCTGAAGTCAAAGAATTGTAGATTAGAGTTACTTGGGAAAACACCACAAATTGAGCACTTCTAGAACAAACAGGTAGCCCAAACAGTTACAAAAACTCCAGACAGAGACAAGGTGTCATAGAGCTTATTAAAACAGCCATCTTAAAAAGGTTTATAAGACCAGGGTGACTTCTCCACTAGACACTATGGTTTGCTCACTAGAGACGGTCTTGACTTGAACAGCCCATCCAGCAAAGAGAAGGTGGGTGAGGAAATGGGTTACCATTTTTTAAAACAAAACAAAAAGACCATAAATGGAAGTCACTCGCTTTTCCTTGAGCAACTCTGCTCACAGGAGCCAGAGAGCGAATGGCACACTGATGTACTACAGTGGATAAAGATCTGACCAAGAGAGAAAAAAAACCATTAGGATTAAGAAACTTGAAATTTGGAAGAGAGGTAATAAATACTGTTTCTTGCAGAGGAGCCAGTGAGGCTGGATCTACAAATGTAAACAATATTCACAACAAAGCGCTTGTATTGGGTTGGGAACTGAAGATCAGATGAACCAGTGTGGTCAGATAACTGTCATCCTGATAAGGGCATCTGAAAGGGAAAGGAGATTAGAAAGTGTCTCCAAGCAGACTAACTGGATAATGATTGGCTGTACACTCACCCATCAACCAGAAGGTCCCACTGGGGGAGACTGAGAGGACTGGGGGTTGATGTTGCCCAAAAACATCCCAGCATGAGGACAATGTTTGGGTCAGTACTCTCCATAATGAAAAAAATATATTGTGTCTGGGTGCACGTGAGGGGATGGCGCGATATCATATACCAACACTGGTTGTTATAGAAGCAAGACATCATTCAAAACTGTCATGCTTTTGCAAAATAAAGAAAATTGTAAAAGAAAGAAGCTTTTGCAAAAATAATAAAACTTTTTTCTGCCATATCATTTTCCTTTCCGAGAACTTTGAATCGTGTCACAATGAACTAAAACTCAGCACATTTTTTTCTTTTGTTTTGCTAATCTGTCAGTGATTTAAGTGAAATATATTTCATGTATAGGCCTATATATTTCTTTTTATGTGAGCCTATAGTTTTATTCTGTTTTCAGGTGCGTGTGATCTGTTGAATCCATCTTACACTATCCTCGGATAAACTCTAATGCATCGTGACTTTCCTATGATGAGTTCACAGCTGAGCACGGGAAGGCATTTCACTCGCTGGATACAGCGTCCTATTTGCATAGGGCGCACCACTTGAATTCCTGATAGGTTGACAGCAAATTTCAAATATCAAAATGGAACGATAAAATGTTTATTAACCGGATAATGGCCATTTCAAATTCTATTCTGGACTATAAAATTAGATTTTTTTATGTCAAAATTTCCTTCGTTTCCGGTTTCGTTTTCGTTCCTTGAACCGGTTCAGAGCCCTGATCTGTGCATGCACAAGCAGGGAGTTTTTGTATAAGAGTACTTGGGTAAAAGGTTTAATACATATTTCTTAACGTAAATGTGTATATTGAAATGAAAACAGTTTCAATTTGTTCACTTTATTACTCCAGGAAAAAGAGTGCGTACGCACATCCAAGAGCATCCGTATACATTTACACCAAGTTTATTTTTTATAAATCCAGATTTGTGCTTGGAAAACAGCAAAAGCACATTTCTATGCCCATTTTGTGAATACGCAACATTTCTACATGAGGCCCCAAGACCTCCAGCAGAAAAATAGGCCCACAACATCAAAAATACAGCAGTATATTTCATTGTACACATGGGATACTTTTTATCCCTGTGTTCACCAAATCCATCTCGAGTGTTTGCTGCTAGAAAGCTATTTTTTTTGTTTCATCTGACCATAGAAGCCAGTCCCATTTGAAGTTCCAGTTGTGTCTGATAACTGAATATCCTGGAGTTGGTTTTTGGATGAGCTAGGATAATTTTTCTTGAAACCCTCCTAAACATGTAATGTAGGTGCGGTTTGACAATTGTTTTCATGGTTTTCTGACCCAGAGACTCCATTATTTTCTGCAATTCTCCAGCTGTGGTCCTTGGAGAGTCTTTTGCCACTCAAACTCCCCTTCTCACTGTGCATTAGGATAATAAACACATCCTCTTGCAGGCAGTTTCGTAACATTTTATGTTGATTGGAAATTCCTAATTATTGCCCTGATGGTGGAAATGGGAATTTTCACTGCTCTAGTTGTTTTCTTAAAGCCACTTCACTAATTTGTGAAGCTCAATTATCTTTTGCTGCACATCAGAGAAATATTATTTTGTTTTTCTCCTAAAGATGGATGATTAAGGGAATTTGGGCTTTGGTTTCTCTCGTATTTATATGAAACAGGAAGCCATGGCTGGATAATGTCATGTTCATAATCACCCTGGAATGCTCAAAAGTGTGAATATACTTCACTCAAAAGAACTTGTGCCAATAATTGTGCGCAACATGTATTTGAGAAAAATATTTCATAACAGTATGGTGAAAATGAGACCTTGCTAAAACAAACTGAGATCCAGTTTAGTAAAGCGTCCCTGTAATCAGTGTTTGAGAGTCTGCTAACAAAAGCCACAGAAACAAGAATCTTGAAGCTTTATGCGGTTTATTAAAACAACGGAATTCACATGAGCATAGTAACTTCTCCACTAGAAACCACTGTCTGTCCACTTGAGATTGTCTTGGCATGAGTATCTCGCCCTGCAGGAGAAGTTGGCAAAAGCGTGAGGGGCATTTCAAAACCACTCATTTCATCAAGTCACGTTACATCAAGTACTCACTCTTCCTGGTGCAGCTTTGCTCACAGGAGCCAGAAGAGGGATGGCACACCTCTGTGCTACAGTGGATGAAAATCTGATGGGGGGAGGGTTAAAATATAGAATCCATTTAAGAAATATGTGTAATATTGAGGGTTCAGGAAGAGCATACTGTTTCCTGCAGAGGAGCCAGTGAGGCTGGATCTACAAATGTGAACATCTTCACAACAAAGCGCTTGTAGTGGGTTGGGAACTGAAGACCGGACGATCCAGTCACTGAAACCGGTGTGGTCAGATAACGGTCATCCTGGTAAGGGCATCTGAAAGAGAAAGTGGCAGTTAGAAACATCCCAGACTAACTAGAGCGTAATGGCTTTACTTACTATTGACCAGAAGGTCCCACTGGGGAAGACTAAGTGGACTGGGGTTGATGTTGCCCAACAACGTCCCAGTCAGGACAAAGGCACCTCAACATACAGAGGCTCCCGGAGGACTTTTGTGACCGGATAATCAGAATCACTGTAATAGGACGTGTAGGCCTCATCCCCTGAGGAACACCACGGGGGTTTAACCAGACTCAAGTTTGAAAATGCTTAGGAAGACACAGGAAAATACCTTACCTTCAGCACAGCCTTTGGTGACACATTGGCCATTGGCCAGTCTGAGCTCCACCCTGAGAGGTCCTGGAACAGCCACTGGTGGAGGTGGAGGAACAGGGTTGACTTCCACAACCAGAGCTTCAACAGTTGTTCCAGAGTACCTACACTGGAAGAGAAGCCTGGACAATAGAAAGTGAGCTTTTAGCATTTTTCAGAGTTTAACATTCACATCAAGTCATAGATCACTTACTCAAAGTGACTGTCCCTTGTGATGAAACCAAACGGTTCAATCTCCACTTCAAACAAGGAGGTCATTCTGTTCTCATACACCACATAGCCGCTGTCCTCCTGTGAATAGAAACTCTGCTTATGATGGACTGGATGCCAACAAAGCAGACTAACACCAGAAGCAGCTGCTCACCATCATGCTCGTGGCACATGCGGTCACTGTTAACTGATATATAGCAAAAGAAGGTGTGGAATCCACAGGACCGCAAGGTGGGTCGTTTCCACCCAGTAGATGAACTGAATCCAGACTCAGTCGAGGCAGAGTAACATCTCTAGACTCCACTACCACAAACTGACCATCTCTAATACACTGGACAGTCACTGGAACAAAATGTACAAGAGCAGTTTAATGCCGAGAATCAGTTTAACGTGAACAGAATAAGACTGAAAACACTTACCTAACCTCCCTTAGTAACACTGCTGTCCGTTAAACAAGCAGTTGACAGCTTCACACTCACTGATCCCAGGTTGTCCACATTGGATCTGCTCATAATCAGTTACAGCACATTTATTAAGGGGCTCTGCCAGCACCACTGGCTTCTGAAGCTAAACTGCTGAGGAAAATGCTGGCCAGTTTGCTGTTGAACTGGCTTCTGAAACCGCTGGTCAGTTTGCTGGAACATCAGAGCTTGAGGGTTCTGAGGCAGATTACTCCACTGTGGAACAGCATGACAGAAAGTACAAACTGCTAAAATCTGGACTGAGGCTGGGGTCAATGCATCAAGAGCCACCACACAGACGTGTTAAGGAATTTGGCTACACTGTGTCGTCAGGCGTTTACCGTTGGGCTAAGGACTTTCTAAGGAGAAGAAGAAACTGGCTGTTGCCCAGTGGTCCAAAGTCCTCTTTTCAGATGAAAGTAAATTTTGTATTTCATTTGGAAATCAACGTCCCAGAGTCTGGAGAAAGAGTGGAGAGGCACATAATCCATGTCGCTTGAAGTCCAGTGTTAAGTTTCCACAGTCAGTGATGATTTGGGCTGCCATGTCATCTGCTGGTGTTGGTCCACTGTGTTTTCTAAAGTCCACAGTAACACAGCCATCAATCAGGAAATTGTAGAGCACTTCATACTTCCATCTGCTGACAAGCTTTATGGAGATGCTGATTTCATTTTCCAGCAGGGCTTTACACCTGCCCACACTGCCAAAGGTACCAAAAGCTGATTCAATGAGCATGGTGTCACTGTGCTTGATTTCCCAGCAAACTCGCCTGACCTGAACCCCATAGACAATCTGTGGGATATTCTCAAGAGGAAGATGAGAGGCACCAGACCCAACAATGCAGATGACCTGAAGGCCGCTATCAAAGCAACCTGGGCTTCCATTACACCTGAGCAGTGCCACAGGCTGATTGCCTCCATACCACTCTGCATTGATGCAGTAATTCATGCAAAAGAAGGCTCAACCAAGTATTAAGTGCATAGAAATGAACATACTTTTCAGAAGCCTGACATTTCTGTTTAAAATATCATTTTTTTATTGATCTTATGTAATATTCTAATTTTCTTAGACACTGAATTTTGGGTTTCCATATCTATGTAAGCCATAATAATCAAAATTTAAATAAATAAAGGCTTAAAATATTTAGTTTTATGTGTAATGAATCTATATAATATATGGGTTTCACTTTCTGAAATGAGTGACATTGGTTGAATAGAATTGACGCTTTAACAGTGGGGAATGAAACTGGGGGAATTAAATAAATCAAATCAAATCACTTTTATTG
The DNA here is from genome assembly GCA_027422405.1 of Ptychobarbus kaznakovi. Taxonomy (NCBI): domain Eukaryota; kingdom Metazoa; phylum Chordata; class Actinopteri; order Cypriniformes; family Cyprinidae; genus Ptychobarbus; species Ptychobarbus kaznakovi. The sequence goes on from CM049811.1 coordinate 2,958,378, forward strand.
TCACATCACCACAGCACATGTGCCTTGGTGAGTGAAATTGTTGAGAGCGTGCTCCAGACAGTGCAGGAAAAAATTTACATATAGACAGTACATACTTACAGACTTATACAGAAGACAATGTGCAGAATACACATGCATATACTCAGTACACACAGTGTACTTTTTAAGACATACTTACAATTATCAATACATGTTATGCACCGTGTGTACACATTTTACATTATGTACACATATATACACACAATAGTATGCGAGAAAAAGTGCAACAGATTATACATAGGCTGGAAATCTGGCAAATTTTCCCGGTGGGCCGACGCACTATCGGGCGGTAATGTTCTTCTTGAATATATATATATAGTTCGAAGTGCTGGTGGGCCGCCTGGACCAAAAAAATGCCAGGGCTGATTTTTTGTCCCAGTCCAGCCCTGGCCGGATACGCAATGTCATGGATGTGCATTGGATGGTATCCAGTGGTAGCAGATAGGTGGTTGCATTTGTGCAGTGTGTGTGTAGTCCAGTTGAACTGTGTTAGAGTTCAAGTTAAAGTGCAGTGCATGGCATATTGTAAAGTGGGAGTGTGCTGTAGGGTGTATTAGTTTTTGCTGTTCATTAGCCTGATAGCCTGAGGGAAAAAGCTATCCCTCAATCGACTAGTGCGGGATCGGCAGAATAACACCAGGAAGAAGTTGGCTTTGTTAAAGTCCCCCGTAACAACAAACGCCGCATCTAGGTGCGCGGTTTCCTGCTCACTTATATTCCCATACAGTTCCTTGAGTGCCTGGTCTGTGTTGGCTTGAGGGGGAATGTAAACAACTGTGATTATTATGATCGCTGTAAATTCCCTCGGTAGACAGAATGGTCGACACAGAAGCATATGAAATTCCAGATCAGGGGAGCAGAAGGATTTAATAGAGTGTAGGTTCCTTTCATCACACCACGAGTTGTTGATATAGAAACAAATGCCCCCACCTCTGCTTTTCCCTGTGAGCTCTTTCGTTCTGTCCGAGTGATGCACGGAGTCTGGAACCATTGCAGAATTCCAGGTTTCTGTGAGGCAAATAACGCAGCAGTCCCTTGTTTCTCGTTGGTATGAGATGCGCGCCTGCAGTTCACAGAGTTTGTTGTCCAGTGACTGAACGTTAGCCAGCAAAATGGTTGGAAGAGGAGGTCGGAAGGCACAGCATCTCAGTCTGACGAGGACGTCAGCTCTATTCCCTCTTTTTCGGCTACGTTTCTTTCGTCGCGGTCGTATGGGCCGTGCGGCCCAGACAAAGGGCTCTGATGCGGTGTCTGTGAACAAACCACCGGCATTCAAGAACTCAAAGTCCTTGCATTATACAATTAAAATAACTTGACTTTGCTTTCAAAAGCACTCATCAGGCAGTATTACTTTTCCAAATAATGTTGAAGTTACAGTTATTAACGGAGGACCTCTACCACATATGGTTTCAGATGTGATTGGGAAAATATCTAAATATGGCTTAACAACAATCATACCATCACAGTCAGTTAGGAAAAAACTTGAGTGAAATACATCAATTATATTTAAATGAAAATCTGTTAAAATGTAAACAAGAAAAAAAATAATTCTACAGGTAAATTCTTCAACTGAAACTCTAAACTTTCTAAAACCAGTTTGGGAATCCTTGAATTAAATGTTACTACTATATTCTAAATATTTTACACAATTATTTAAATTTTCACATAGCGTATGGCAGTGGTTCCCAATCTCAGTGAAGAGCTACGCCATTTAGGGCTTTATAAGTAATTAACAAGATTTTAAAATCTATACAATGTTTAATAGAGAGCCAGTGCAGTGTTGACAGAAACGGGCTAATGTGGTCATACTTCCTGGTTCTAGTAAGGACTCAAGCTGCTGCATTTTGAACCATCTGTAGTTTGTTTATTAAGCATGCAGGATATCCACCCAATAAAACATTAGAATAATCTAACCTTGAGGTCATAAATGCATTAATAAATATTTCTGCATTTGACATTGAGAGCATATGTCTCAGTTTAGATATATTTTTAAGATGAAAGTAATGCAGTTTTACAAATACTAGAAACGTGGCTGTCAAAGGAGAGATTGCTATCAAATAGCACACATAGGTTCTGGACTGATGACGAAGAATCGACAGAGCAGCCATCAAGTATTACAGTTATTAATGGGGGACTTCTGCCACATGGTTTCAGATGGGATTGGGAAAATATCTAAGTGTTTCTAAGTGTTACTTGGGAGGGGGGGGGGGGGGGGTTAGGTCCGATAATTAACACCTCTGTTTTTCAAAAATTAGCAGTAAGAAATTACCCGTCATCCACGTTTTTATATCGACTATGCATTCCATAAATTTCTCAATTTGGTGTTTCACCGGGCCCTGAAGAAATATAGAGCTGAGTATCATCAGTATAACACTGAAAGCTAGCCCCGTGTTTCCTGATGATATTTCCCAAGGCTAACATGTAAAGTGTGAAAAATGGCCCTTGTACTAAGCCTTGAGGTACTCCATACTGCACTTGTGATCGATATGATACCTCTTCATTCACTGCTACGAATTGATGGCGGTCAGATAAGTATGATTTGAAACATGCTAATGCACTTCCACTAATGCCAACAAAGTTTTATAGTCTATTCAAAATAATGTTGTGATCGATATTGTCGAACGCAGCACTAAGATCCAGGAGCACTAATAGAGAGATACAACCACGATCAGATGATAAGAACAGGTCATTTGTCACTCTAATGAGAGCAGTCTCAGTACTATGAGATGATCTAAATCCTGACTGGAAATCCTCACAGATATCATTTTTCTCTAAGAAGGAATATAATTGTGAGGATACTACCTTTTCTAGTATCTTTGACAGAAAAGGAAGATTCGAGATCGGTCTGTAGTTAACTAGATCTTTGGGGTCAAGTAGTTTTTTTTTCTAATGAGAGGCTAAATAACAGCCAATTTAAAGGTTTTGGGGACATATCCTAATGACAATGAAGAATTAATAATAGCCAAAAGAGGATCTATGACTTCTGGAAGCACCTCTTTTAGTAGTTTAGATGGAATAGGGTCTAACATACATGTCTTTGGTTTAGCTGATTTAACAAGTTTATACAATGCTTCCTCTCCTATAGCAGAGAATGAGTGGAATTGTTCCTCAGGGGATCTACAGTGCACTATTTGATGTCATACTGTAGCTGACGGCTGCATGGTTACAATTTGATCTCTAAAAGTATCGATTTTGGAAGTAAAATAGTTCATAAAGTCATTACTGCCGTGCTGTTGGGAAATGTCAACACCTGTTGATGCTTTTTTTTTTTGCCACTGTATTGAATAAATACCTGGGGTTACCTAGTGACGAAAAGTAAACAGATCTAGCAGTTGTCAATGCTTTTCAGTAGGATAGAGTACTTTCCTGCCAAGCAATACAAAATACCTCTAGTTTTGTTTTCCTCCAGCTGCGCTCAATTTTTCGGGCTACTCTCTATAGGGCACGAGTGTGCTCATTACACAACTGTGTTGGACTCTTAAGCGTAAAGGAGCAACCATACCTAAAGTGCTAGAAAAGAGAGAGTCCATAGTTTCTGTTACATCATCAAGTTTTTCTGCGCTGTTGGATATGCTGAGGAATTTAAATAAATCAGGAAGATTCATTACAAAGCAGTCTTTTGTGGTAGAAGTGATGGTTGTACGATACTTGTAACAAGGAGTTGAATTTACAGCTTTAGCTATATGGAGTTTACACACGACTATTTAATAATCTGATATATCATCGCTTTGCTGCAGAATTTGACAGTATTAAATCTAGAGTATGATTTCGACAATGAGTAGGTCCTGACACGTGTTGTCTAACCCCGATAGAGTTCAGAATGTCTAAGAATGCTGATCCTAATGCATCTTTTTCATTATCAACGTGGATATTAAAATCACCCACAATAAAGACTTTATCTGCAGCCAGCACTAACTCTGATAGAAAATCACCAAATTCTTTAATAAAGTCTGTATGGTGGCCTGTATACAGTAGCCAGTACAAACATCACGGAGGATTTATCATTAATACTTTTTTCTCTAGATAATGTTATATGAATTACCATTACTTCAAAGGAGTTTTACTTAAAGCATGTCTTCTGAGAAAAACTGAGAATATTGCTATAAATTGTAGAAAAAACCCTATCCCTTAGCCTTTTGGATGCGGCTCATTTTTATAACAGTATTCTTGGAGGGTAGACTCGTTTAAAATAATGTATTAATCTGGTTTTAGCCAGGTTTCTGTCAAAGAGAGCACATCTAATTTATGATCAGTGATCATATAATTTACAAAAAGCGCTTTCGTGGAAAGGGACCTGATATTAAATGAGCCAAGATTTATCATTTGTTTCTCTGTGTTATATATATTTTTAATTTGTTGAACATCAATTAAGTTGTTACTCATAAATTGGTTTGGACATTTTTTGTATTTTCTAGTTCGGAGAACAGACATGGTCTCTATAGTGTGATATATAGGTTCCTGACCTGGGCCCCAGTTAGTCAAGGACGAACTCTAAGACAATGTGCCATATTTCTAGAGAGAAGAGCAGCACCACCCCAGGAGGGATGAAGACCATCTCTTTTCAACAGGTCAGGGGTCTCATTTATAAAACTCTCTGTAGATTTCATTCTAAAAGTGTATGTACGTACAAAAACTAGATTTTGCGTACGCGTACATTTTTTCAGATTTATAAAACCCAATGCATATAACAGAACATGCGCAAAAATCTCTTTATAAATCCCAGTCAGAGGAAGATTTTGCGTAAGTACATCTCCACCCTAACTCTTCCCATAAATCACCATATATGGAGCTTATAACGCCTTGTTTTGCTATGCATAATTTCCATGCATATTCCCATTCACGTGACACGTGTTTAACACCGTCAAAGGTGTTTAATGTCAAAGACATTAAAGAAATATGAGATCCTGACTGTAATTCCATTTGAGCCATAGGCTACACATTATTTTTTATTGCAAAAAATTATCCAGTATCCTTGTTATGTTTTACAATGAAAACATCCATAAAAACTAAACGGTTTCAAATAGTTGATCTCGTTCTTTTACACAGGTATTTCAATTGTTTTAAACAAATCAAATCAAATTAAATTCATGCAGTTTTGATGATAAGATGACCATAAGCTGAACATATATTTTATAGTGAAAACAGCTGTTATAATAGGCCTATATTTTTTTGCAGTGTAAATACAATTGTTTGACTCGGCGAATTACTGAAAATATTTTAAAAAGGAAATGTCCAAATCTTACCCTTGTCCTTTAATGGTATCCTTCCAATACAGTGGTATGTTTTATAATGTTTTGGATATACCTTTACACAACATCAACACGTCCGTGCAGTACAGTGCTATGGGTTGTACAGTAAGATGTTATCATTGGTTCTATTCAAACCGGACAATGGACTGACCGTTCGACCACCGTATCCAGCTGTGTCCGCCATAATATCGAAGTAAGTGCACATCATGATCATTGTTCTCGCTAAGAAAAAATAAATTCCTTGTAACATGAGATTTGCAGCTTAGTTTAAAAAATTATTATTGTGCGCCTATAACACTCCTCGCTGTCATTAAAACATAGGATGCCACATGAAAAGTGATCAAATGCATCCACTATATGTCTACATTTAATTGTGTTTAATTTCTGCATAATGACTTTTTGTAATTTCAGTGCTTATCTCCATTAATGAGAGTGGAATATTTATTGCAAATGCATATCAAAATGAAAACACAGTTTAAAAGCGTTTACTTCATTACTTCTCACTCCAAAAACTCTCCGTAGATTTCATCCTAAAAGTATACAAACACACAAAATCTAGATTACGTATCTAGATACGTACAAAAGTTTTCAGATTTATTAAAGCATGCATACGCCAGACCATGCGCAAAAATCCCTTTATAAATCCCAGTCAGGGGAAGATTGTGAGTACGTGCATCTCCACCCCAACTCCTCCCAGAAATCACCATATATGGAGCTTACAACGCCTCGTTTTACAATGCATAACCTCATCTGCATATCATTTCCATGCATATTTCCATCCACATAACACCGTGTTTAACACCGTTAAAGGTACAAGACGTTAAGGAAATATGAGATACGGACTAAATGCTATTTGCGCCACATTAATTTTTATTGCCCAGAATGTTTTAGAATATATAAAAAATATCCATAAAAACAAAACTGTTTAGTTATGAGAAAAATAGCCTATTTTAGAATAAGCTTGACCTCATTCTTTCCACTGACCAAATAGTATTTCAATAGTTTTTTTTCTGTGTCTTTATTACATTGACATGTCCGAAAAAAAAATAGTGTGAGATGTTGTGAAAGGTGTTTGATCAGCTCCGGTCTTTGTGATATTTGTGATTGGTCAGAAGGATCTGTGGAGTGGCAGCTCTCACACGCTCCAGCACAACTGGGTGACTGAAGCCTCATTAGCGCTCAAACACTAGCCTAATGTCCTAATTAGCAGCTGAAGGGAGGGCAGATGGAGCTTCTTCAGTCGCTGCTGGATGGTGTTAGCTGTACACTGGAAGCCTCTTTTCCGCTCTTCAGGCTGAGAACGGCTCACAGACCACTAACCAATCATCTGAAGCCAGTGCAATCAGTGTAGGTCAGCAGCTTCGAGGGTCCATTGTCCACTCTCAATGTCATCAGGGACAGGAGGAGACTCAGGCCTTAAATAACGGCATTGATCCATGTCACACGAGATGCAATCACTCAACTTTATTGATCAGTCGACACACGTGTGTTTCACTATTACTAGTAATAGCAGTACTATCTGATGCTCTGCACTGGCCCAGAAATAATTCAGTTTGTGTTGATTTCTGGATTGTTTCAGAACGGTTTATATTCACGTTACCGAAATAATTAAATGTGAGGCTTGTGAATTGTTCAAGATGGCAGATCAAGGGACCTCCTGAGGAAAGGCTGTCAGCGAGGGAAGATGGTTTTATATATTTGACTGATATGGATATGTGCGTGTTTAATGAGACGTGTCCTGTGTGTGGGATACAGTTTGTTTCATCTCAGCACAGCCTTCTCAGAAACGCTCTCTCTGTTTGTATGCAGATGTATTCTAGTTTTTTCAGATCCACTGTATTTTTCATCATTAATTGATTCCCTTTGAACATTATGACACGAGTTATCAGATTATTTCATAACAGAACGGCCCAACACAGCTCTCAATAAATCCAGCCGGGTGTCATGGTGGGATAAAAGAAAAAGACAAGCATGGAGCAGTGGGGATGTTAATAATTACTAAACTGTTTATATCGAACGTACCAGTAATTGCTCTGTTTTACCACTGTGGCCATGCCTCGTGCTGCTGATATTGCACAGAATAAAATAAAAATCAATGCAGTAGGCAGATTGAGCGATTTCTAGAATCAGAGCTAAATTAACTGGGAGAATCCAGGTTCATTACATGTTCAAGTTCATGTCATTAAGTGTTTCCAAATACAGAAGCCCACAGAGAATAGTTATTTTTCACTATAGCGAAGAAGATACTGTAATAGAACCTAAATTATACTCTTCTCCCTCATACATAAAACAGAGAGAGAAACGTCTTCAAAGAGATACTCTACCAAAATCTGATAAATAGCTCAGCAAGCATTTGCTCAAAGCATTTGTTAAAAACAAAGCTGCCAAAACAATGAGATTTATTGTGACGTCACCCTGTGTTGGACATCTGCAACAACACATCAGCATCTACCACGAATGTGCAAAATGTGTGGAAATAATGAATTAAATAGCAGAGGAGTTTTGGAGTAAATATTAAATGTGTTTCTTTTTTTATTTTAATGTTCCTTGAGCTTTTGAGTTTTTGTTAGCACAATGATGTCATATTTGTAGAAATAGCCAACAATACATTGTATGGGTCAATATTATCAATTGTTCTTTAATGACAAAAATCATTAAGATATTAAGATCATGTTCCATGAAGATATTTTGTAAATTCCCTACCGTAAATATATAAAAACTTAATTTTTGATTAGTAATATGCATTGCTAAGAATTTCATTTGGACAACTTTAAAGATGATTTTCTCAATATTTCGATTTTTTTGCACCCTCAGATTCCAGATTTACAAATATTGTCCAAACCATACATCAATGGAAAGATTATTTATTCAGCTTTCAGATGGTGTATATTTCTCATGACCCTTATGACTGGTTTTGTGCTCCAGGGTCACATATACTGTATGTCAGAATAGTTGTGGTGTCTTGACCTGTCTGATGGTGTGTCTTGACAGAAACTCCACGTACTGTATGAAGGTGTCCATGTCTCTGACGGTGGAGGAGAGCGAGGAGGGACTCTGCTTCAGCAGCCGGATACGGTACCAGAAAAACGCAGAGATCACCAAGAGCAAAATGATCAGCTGCCCTGACATCGACGACTATCTCGCACCCTACAAGCAGCCTACCATGACCTGGTACAAGGTACAGACTCACCTCTCACACAGCATGATGATGATGCTTTGGTTTCTGTCTCTACTACTAGCCCTAAACCTGAAGAGTTTAGTTCAAACCAGATGAGGTTTCTAGTCCATCTGAAGAGCTCGATTAGCTGGATCAGGGGTGTTTCAATAGGTTTTGAGCTAAACCCCTGCCTTAAACCATTTGGCTTTTGAGAGGAATATTGTTCCAGGATAAACAAGCCTAATTTTTTCTTTTTTTTTAAACGTCAGTGAGTTTTAGGATAATGGGTTTGAAGTGAGTGAGTGAGTGTGAGAGCCGTATGAACTCGACAGACATGTGAAGAGTGGTGTGTTTCCTCAGGAGTGCCAGAGGAAAGAGTGGAGGAGCTCCATCATCATCAACACCACCAGCCTCTGGATCCCGGAAGTGCAAGAGGACGACGGAGGGAACTACACCTGTGAACTCAAGTACGGCAGCAGGGTTGTGAGACGGACCACAGAGCTCAAAGTCACAGGTACATGTTCAAACCCATTCAGATCTGAGAAAGCAGACAGAACCTGCTCCTAATCAATGATAGTGTCTACACTGGGTGTGTTATGTAGCGCTGACAGTAAACAGATGCCCTGCTTGCACTAAGAAACCATCAATGTGTTTGGAGCGTTTGCCTTGACTCGTCCAGTGCAGACAGACTCAAGCCGTTGAGTTCAATGCATCTTAGACAGAAAATGCAAGAGCAGGTCTGTACACATTTCTGCTAGTTTTACCGTCCTTTTAAGACAACATTCAGACTTCTTTGGCTTTATTTGAATTAATTTATGTATTCACATAGCATTTTATCTTACCACTAAGAGTTCTCCTTAATAGCAGTATGAGTTTTTAGCTAAGAGTTTTCTCTTAAAACCTATTCACAAAGCTGCAGAGACACACTTGTGCTGAGGAATAGAGACAAGTCTTAAACTCAGATTAAAGGGGCGGGGTTTACCTCGTTGCTATGGATGATGCCAGCATGCTCATTAACTATGCACACAGTGATTGGCTGATAGTCTCTGTAAGAGATTTATTCATAGAAATATTGCAGACCGCGGGCGGTATTATGTTGGCATATTCAGATAAAGGTTTACAAATAAAAATGTTCAAATAAAGATTTAAAAATGCAGGCTAAGTGTCACTAATGAAACAAGTATATGTTCAGCTAATTGTCAGCCTCTTACTATTGTGCTTCTCATATGCATATGAACAGCCTTTTAATTAACAGATTAGAATAATCATGACAGATAGTAAGACATGCAAATGTAAAAGAAAACCAAACTGGACACAAGAACAGCTATTATTTCTTGCCCAGCTGGTTAATGAAAACAATGATATAATCAAAGGAGAATTTAGAGTTGGGATAACCTGCAAAACCAAAAAAAGATGCGTGGTAAAACATATGTATGCATAAAAATGTCACGTTCCGAGGCAGATTGCCGGCAACAGCTATTTTAGGATAGTTTGTGGTTTGGTCTTAATGACTTAATGAGTCCTCTTCACTACTCCTAATGTTTTATAGATTTAGCAGCTAGTTTTACGCTAAAACGCTTTGTGAAATACTCTTAGAGCAAAAATGTAGGAGTCCTAAATTTAGGACTGACATGCCCATTATGTTTAAGATTTCTCTTAAATCGGCGAGCTATGAGCTACTTTTAGTCTTAAGATGTTCTGTGAATATGGGTCCTGATGTTGCCAAATAAACTACAGTTGAGTGTTTCTCAGCTCTGACCCTCGAGATCGACTTCCCTGCGGCGTTCAGCTCTAACCCTGATTTGATTTCCCTGGATACTGTAATCTTGATTATTAAAATGATTAGTAGAACTGACATTAAAGTACCAGTTCTGTCTTTAATGTGAGATCAGATGATCTAGCACTGCTCTGTGTCTAAAAGCAGAGCAGCAGTAGCTGTCTGTGGTCAGCAGGTTCTGGAGGGTTGCCAGAAAGTGTTTTCTCTGTCAGCCTCGAGCCTGGAGCCCATGGAGGAGTGGGTTTGTTTGAAAGCGAGCTCTTGTTCAAGCCTCCAGCCCTTCAGGCTCTTCTGTGCACATATCCAGGATAAATCCAGCTCTGTAGAGCAAACAACAGACTGCACAGTTTCACACAACACACAGCGGTGGAATCAGAAGAGAATCTGCTTTCACGATAATGTGACCTCGCCGTGTCTTTCTGGCGCTCCCTAAGGCTACACAACAAACACTCAGCTCATCTCAGGCACTCTCTCATTACTATACATGAATCGTTAGAAACAACAACACTTGCATATGCCGCCCTAATTAGTTCTTGATCATACCGTTGTGCATGACCATGAAAACCTGATGAAAATGAGCATACTGTACATGCATGTAACCAGAGCCAGTGCCTTCAATATTTCACTGTGCAATCACCATCGAACAAGGAGTTAATGATGCATTTATGATTGATTGCAGCACAGCCAGATGTTAGATTTTCACAAACCACTAAACCAGAACACTACAAGTGCTGATCTAAGAACAGCTCACTTGCATAGATGGTTATGTGACTATAGAGGAAAACTTTCCCCAGTCAAGCAGGAGGAGAAAGTTTGTAAGAGAGAAATAAGAGTGTGTAAATCCACTCAGACGCGGGATGTAAACGGTCAGGACTCTTTCCGTGTCGCATGATAATGGGAGCTGTGACAGGAGCTCGTCTACTAACGAGCCTTCGTCATAGAAGAATGATGGGCCGCTTCGAGAGCCTCGTTCCTGCTCGTCTTCTTACAGCAGCAGAACACATTTATCTCAGTGTCGTTCCGATCCCCCGCACACATCATCCTCATCCTCATCAGCAGCACGTGTGGGCTGAGACTGTCACGCACCTTTATTGTTTTGCCCAAGTGCCAAAGGCAGATGATTTGTCTCTCTCAGACGCTGAAGGGGCTCTAAAACTCAAGAATATATCAAGAAATAACAGTGTAATTCAGTTAACCCAGCAGATTTGCACTGAAGAGGAGAATTCTGTGAAAGTATAATCTTTACACACTGCTGATCTCAAATAGCACACAGCTCTCAAGCTCTTAAAACGACATTTCATCGTCATCATCATCAAGTAAAAAGTCAAGTAAAGTCGGCTAACTTAAATAGCTAGGAGAGTTTATTAAATTCACTCCATTAATTAAACTGTAACACTTTATGGTAAGGTTTCGTTTTTAATACAATAGCTAACATGAAATAATACAATAAACAGATAGAATAGAGCAAGCTAGTGTTAGAGGGCTTTTTTTCCCTTTTTTTCTTTTTGTGAATTTGTTAATTCACATACACAATTATACAGAGTATAACCAGCAGTGAAATGTTCTCTGCATTTAACCCATCCAAGTGCACACACACAGTAGTGAACACACACACACACACACGAGCAGTGTGCAGCCGACGCTGCGGCGCCCGGGGAGCAGTTGGGGGTTCGGTGCCTTGCTCAAGGGTCTCACCTCAGTCGTGGACAATTCCTGCCGGAGCCGAGATTCAAACCCACAACCTCGGGTTACAAGTCCAACGCTCTATCCATTAGAGCCACGACTGCCCTGTGTAATTGTATAATAAATGAAAAGATTACAAATAGATAGAATACAAAAAGATTAGAGAAGCTAGAGTTTAAAAAAAAAAACAAGCAGTACATGAATAGTGTGCAAGTCTAAAAGGGCAATTTTTTTGAAGATTAGAATTAGAATAGAGAGTGTTAGAGTTAGAGGGTCAAATGAAGATGGAAAAGATGTGTTTTTAGACGATTCTTGAAGATGGTGAAGGACTCAGCTGCTGGGATTGAGTTGGGCAGGAGTGAACAGTTAATGTAAAAGTCTGTGAACGTGATGTTGTGTCTCTTTGGGATGAACAATAAAGCGTTGTTCACTTGCAGAACGCAAGCTTCTAGAGGCACATAAGTCTGAAGTAGTGAATTTAGGCAAAGGGGTGCAGATTCAAATATAATATGGATAATTTAAATGTAGCACTGCACTGGATATTTCAGTGACAGGAGCAGACCAACATTTCTGGACTGTCCTACTTTCCAGGGTTTTAGTTTGATGCTAAGAGTCTTCATGAAGCGTCCTGATGAACAAACAGAGGATCCAGCACGAGCAGGTTCATCTCTCAGAGACTGAAGTGCAGATGCTAGGACATCAGTAAACTCAGCCCAGAGCTCTAGCGGATGAGCTGCATTATCATGATAAACATGGATCTTAGGGGTGAGATATACTCTGGATGAGCGTGGAATACTGCCATTATCATGCTGTATCATCCCCAGCATCACTGGAGCAACAGTGAGCAGATCTTTAAATAGAGCAGCGGTCGTGAAGTGACCGATAGCATCTCGAGAGACGCTCTCAGTGTTACAAACACTGCTTTACATGCAGAGCTACTATAAAGGAGCTTGTAGGCTGATTCCCTCAAAGTATCCACCTTTTTCTTCAACGCAGAAGCAAGCCAATGGGCAAGACTTCTGGTTCATTAGCCTCTATAGGAAAATAGAACTGGGTTTTTTGAATTTTTATCTCAAAATGTGTAATGTTTTTACTGGTTATGATGGGACTTGTATTGGTTTTAATGGAAACTGTAATGTTCCTGTGGGTTTCTACTGATAATTGGTCACCTTCTATTGGTGGCTTGTTAAAATCACTAAATCATGATGGAATATATCCCAAAACGCACTACAGAAAACCATTGTTTAATGGTTTTATTGGTTAAAAGTGGATTGTTTGTAATGGCTGCAAGGCAATTTTACCCAAACATTAAGTTTATGTAAGCATTTACTCAAATTTGTGAGTTTTTTTTTATTCCTGCTGTTGTTGACATGCTGCAAACACTCCAGAGCTGGCTTTTTTCAGACGCATCAAGCATTAATACTGTGGTCTCCTCTGAATCTGGATATTATGGTTAACCTCATTAGCCTATGCAATGCAAAGCGGCATCGGTCTGTATTCATTTGAAATTGTCTCGATTTATTAAAAATTGTCTCGAAATTACAAAGTGAGCATTTTGCATGTCAGGGCACACACAAGTTTAGTGTAAAAAAACCAGCTGTGGAATTTTACTGAAATAAATGAAATAACTTATCTGATCTCTGTAGATATTATAGATCAGTGGTTTACACCAAGGCAGTACAACAGAACACTATAACCTCAGACTTTTGTTAAATCGTTTTCATTAATATGCATTATGTTTGTAGTTGGAAGAGATTTACTTCAGTAGCTCGATCTGTTCGTCTGGATGTTTGAGTCGTTTCACCCCGTCCCTCCTCCTCTTCTGTATTCATGGAGAGACAAAGCAGAAGAAACTGATTTATTCTTTTATTTCAAAGCAGAACATTGTCAATGCATCCTAATCTATCTGAAACAATCTGTCCTGTTTAGTATGCAAGAACTTGATTATAGTCAATGCATTACAAATCAGAGTCCCATAAATATAATAGTAGTTGAAGATGGGGAAAGATACAAGTCTTAATTTAACGTAGCAGATGTTTCTCTGCATTGAAGGCTATGGGTTTGATCGTGTTAGTTCGTCTCTCAGATATATTCTGTCGGTCAGTACGATGTGTTTTGTAAGGGCTTCCACACACAGATACAGATTGCTGAACACAAGTGTGTGTCGAGCTCATGTGAAGTGTGCTAACAGACAGAGAGTCAATACACATTAGAGCTCTAATGCTCAGATCTGTCAAAACCATTTACTGCTGATTTATGATTAACCACTAAAGGAGCCAGTGTGTGTTCAGTAAATGAGCACAGATGAATGAAGCACACACACCTGGATAACACATGGTTAGGTGAATTCTGACCGATAAATGAACCGGTTTTCCATTGATAAAACAGCATTCAATAAACATCAGTAGATTCATTTTTCACTTCCACAAACTCAGCATTTAGTAGTGTTTTACTCTAATTACTGTATAATAATGTATTTACATGAAATATCCTGCTTGATGTGGTACAGTTTTTCACTGTTTATAATAACAGAACTTACCATAACCAACAGGTTTTTACCTTATGCATGTTACCGTTAAAATACTATACAAATAAATTCACTGTAGCTATGACAGGGATTTTTTAAAAGTTGACAAAGGCTGAATTTACACTGCAGGTCTTGATGACCAATTCCGATTTTTTTGGGCGACGTGCTTGCATTTCTTTTAAAAGTGACCCGTATCCGATGTGAAACAAGCCAAAAATAGCATATATGACATCACACATCAATTTGAATAGTACATAGAGTTTAATTTATTGACAGGGAATTCATACAGAAACGTTTTTAATGCAATAGTTGCATCTATACATCAAAATAATTATATAACCTATAGAACAAATTCTTCAGGACAGTGATGATCTGCAGCTCCGCTGAAAGCTTAAGTGGAATAATACTCAGCGGGTAGATATTGTCAAGCATGTCACATCGTCTGTGCTTTTAGTAATTAAATCCAAATGCATCAGTGCATTTGGGTTTATCAGTGCACAGTAAAATCGTCAGTGTCAATTTAACACTTAAAGTGTTATTTTTAACACTACTTAAGATCATATATGGTCCCAATCTGTATAGAGTTAAAGTTACACTGTTCATAGTGTTGAATTTACGGTGTTAAAATGGCACCTTATAGTGCTGAAAAATGACACTGTGTGTGTATATTTTTACACTTAGTATAAACTGTTTTACACTGGGGTATAACACCTTAAAAGTTTTACACTGGGGTCATTTAACACACTTAAAAGTTTTACACTAGGGGTCATTTAACATTAAAAGTTTTACAGGGGTCTTTAGGTGTTGTTGTTATTCCTAAGGATCTATAAGTGTTATCGAGAATGTATTCCTTTCAGTACAAAATTTATTTTTACATTGTTCTGTGGTGTCAATGTACATTATCAAATCTAAAATCAAGAGTCTTCAGACAGATATAATAATTTATAACAATTCATTTTTATTTAAAAACTGGGCAAAGTGGCTACTTTAAAACAACAGTCAACAGTTCATTAAAATTCACAAGGGGTTGCACAGAAATATAAAATGTATAAAACCAACTCATTAACTTCACAGAGACATGAACAAGTGACAGCTAAATTTGAATAAGATTACAGTAGGGTACAATAAAACAAAAGAAATGATCAGACCCATAGGACATCTGCACATCAAAAGGTTTGTAATAAGTGAGTTCATTGACAGTAAACACTTTCAGAGAAGTGCTGGGTCTGTAATCAATTCTGTAGGCAACAAGTTCATCAAAACAAAAGTTTTGATACCAAGTACCAGTAACACACATTCATTTCTGACAATAATATCCTGGATTTTATAAACACTGGCAAATCAAGGTCTACCTGACCACAAACAATTAAGGTAGAATGATATTCAGTTCCATTATACTTCACCCATTTCACTGAGAGAACATTTGTTTCTGGAGGAATGTTCAACTTACATGCAATCTCAACACTTTCGTTCAAGTCACTGACACAGACAGTCTTTCCTGGTCCAAGTACAATTCTGTCACGGTTAAAGGCTTCCCAGTTATATGCCATGAAATTCTGATGTTTTTTGGCAAGCATCTGAGTTATGTTCTTGAAACATTTTGGTTGAGTCTTGAAGAAATTGTGCTTGGACTCGTATCGCATTGACCACATGTGAACGATAGGCCCAATAATTTCGTATACACCGAGGGTAGTGACACATTAATGATGTTTAGGAAGCAGGTTCTTTCCGGAAATAAGCACTTGAACCGCTGTGATGCTCCGTAATTAGTGCTTCAAATAAACAGTAAGTCCTTCAGTTAAAATGGAAGAAAATACAATGTTCACTATTTGTAGTAAAAGTAGAAGTAATTGCCAGTATTTATCTTCTTGGGGCACAATTCACCACCATATTAGTGGAAAATTTTGGAGTAGACACCAACACTGGATTGCATTTATGCCCAAATCATTGCTTGTGGTTTCAATGGAAGTAACGTCTGACAATCGTGTTTAAATTAGATTAACCCCTTAGCTGTCATGCCCCCCACCCCGATTTTCAACATGGACACAAAAATTACATACCCAAAATAAAAGGTCTTTCTGACTAGATACGTAATCAACATATGTTCATAATCAACAACAAGAATCAGAATTACTCAGACTGTTACGATAATAGAGATATATAAGCTCAAACATAAAAACAAAAATAAAAATATTAAGAATATATATATTTAAATGTATTAAAAATCTGTCTGAAAGCATTTACCACAGCAACATAATGAAGCAAAAGCTGAATAAGCTGTTTGTTGCTCTCTCGGTTTAATGCAGAAGTGTGACGCCAGTCTGATAAACATTTCACAAGTGCTGGAAACATTTGAAACCCACGTTTTATATGAATATCATTTGTATATTGATACATTTTAGAGGAATCTATACAGAATTAGTAGCTTATGAGAATTTATATATTATATTAATACTTATTGTATACTTATTATATATGACCCTGGAGTACAAAAGCATTCATACACAGCACAGGTATATTTGTAGCAATAGCCAAAAATACATTGTATGGGTCAAAATTATACATTTTACTTTTATGCCAAAAATCATTAGATATTAAATGTTCCATAAATATATTTTGTACATTTCCCACAGTAAATATATCAAAACTTAATTTTTGATTAGTAATATGCATTGCTTTGAACTTCATTTGAACAACTTTAAAGATGATTTTCTCAATATTCAGATGTTTTTGCACCCTCAGATTCCAGATTTTCAAATATTGTCCAAACCATACATCAATGGAAAATTATTTATTCAGCTTTCATATGATGCATAAATCTCAATTTCCCAAAATTGACCTTTATGACTGGTTTTGTGCTCCAGGATCACACATATTATATATCATACATCTGATATATTATGTGATGGCCCCCTTTACTCTACATGATGTGTGCTTGTATGGTTTTGTTCAGTAAAATCTCCTCTAGAATGAGAATATGAGCATGCTAGCTCTGCTAGCAGTTCTTCTAAGCTGACAGATTCCCTGATGAAGCCCGCTGAGGCTCTTTTATCAGCTCTGATGGTCTCCAGATAAAAGCCAAAGATTTATTCTCACTCAATAATGAGCAGGATAATTAATTTTTGCCGACATCCATCACATTCTCAACAAGGCCACTGTCATGGAAATTGCTCCTCAGCCGGGTTGGCGGTAGACGGAGGAATATGAAGTGACGGGGAGCGTAATGAAGCATGGGATTATTCAGACACACTTTATTAGAAAAGCTAATAGTTTCTCTGTTTTAATTTGGCATGTAATAAATGGAACAGAAAGCATACGCAGAGGTGACTGACTTACTGAAAGTGTAAATACATCAGAGCCAGGCATTATTTAAAATGAGGAAAACCGAATGAAAGCATTGTATGATGTTTAAGTCACTTTTATAGCTGTTTTTTCAATCTAATAGACTGGTTCACATATGACAGCAAAGCATTTTTATTATGTCACGTGCTTCATGTGGTGACATCTGAAACTAATTGATCTTATTCAAGTCCAAATTATTATTTACATCATTTAATTAACCAATTAATATATATCATATATTATATCGATATCAACAAAACTAGAGATCAGGTAGAAACAGCTCCTTAAGGTCATAATTACTGAAACCATTTTTAAACAGCTTTTAATGATCCAAATATATGATCTTGTTTGTGTTTGTTTTGTTTTGATTGTGGGGTGAAATATGAGTTCAGATCTCTGTAATCACAGATGAACTCTTCAGCATGCAGGGAATAGAGTGAATTGTGAAGGCTGTGATTGTCTTTCATTGACGGCGTGTGTTGTGTCTAATGTGACACTTCTGCAGACTTAATTAGATCGTCTCTAGGGAACAACTGTGTGTGCAAATAATGGCTTTGTGAAGTTCTGATTAACATCTCAGCTCATGAGTCTCATTAACACACACACACACACACACACACACACACACACACACACACACACACACACACACACACCACACACACACACACACACTCACACACACACACACTCTCTCTCTCTCTCACTCACACACACACACACACACACACACACACACACACACACACACACACACACTCACACTCTCTCTTCTCTCTCTCTCACACACACACACACACACACCACACATCACACACTCACTCACTCACAACACCACACACACCACACACACACACACACACACACACAACACACACACACACACACACACACACACACCACACACACACACACACACACACACCACACACACACAGCTGTGTAGTGTAACCTTACGGCCTAAAAAACACAACTTCAACCAGTTCAACATGCTTGCTGTTTTCTGCAACTCCTGGCAAGAGTGTGTGTTTGTTGTGTTGTGTATTGTGAAACCTCACTTATATAATTTAATGGTGAAATTATTAGGTATAAACACAGTGCTCATAGCAAATCAATCTCCAATGAAGCCATTTTAGTTTGGGCAGGAGCTTCAGGTAAACACAGGTATTGTCTATGGAGTCAAATCAGGACATATACTTGCAAAATAATCGAAGCTTTGCAGGAAAATTAAAGTATTGAGAAAAAATAAACTGTGCTTTTTGCAAACAAAAATGAATAATTGCACAATATAAATGAAACTAACTTCGTTTTATATTTACATATAAATCCTGACAAGAAATTAATCACTGTAAGATTAAAAAAATGAAGCTTGAAACCTTTTTTAATCATGTATTACGTTGTTTAATATAAAACTAGTAGTAACTGAGAACTAATTAACTGTTAACTGATTTTAAACAAACACTTTAATACAGATTTCGCTAACAAATCAAAACAATACACATTTTAATTCTATAAAAGTGCACATTGAGAGAAATAAACAGCAGATTTTCATGTTAGTATGTTAGAAATGGTATTAACTTGAGCAAACGCTGTCAATACTCATATAATTAATCAAACGAAAGCATGCATGTTTTAATGATAGTGAATAAAAGGAAATGATGATGGTGCCTTGATCAGTTAAAATGGGGCGTGGTCAGTTCGATTGTACACGCCCCCATCTATTGACTCCGCCTCCATGTAAAAGAAATGCCAAAAAATGAGACGCACATAAGTGTGAAGCGCAAAGGAAAAAAATGGTATTGCGAGCTCACGCTTGACTGAAACGCAAAATAAAAACAGCGTTGCAAATAAATTAGGAGCTATGGCCAAAGAAAATAGGTGTTGCAAAATCATTGTGTGTGTGTGTGTGTGTGTGTGTGTGTGTGTGTGTGTGTGTGCGCGTGTGTGAGTGTGTGTGTGTGTGTGTGTGTGAGTGTGTGTGTGTGTGTGTGTGTGTGTGCGTGCGTGTGCATGTGTGTGCATGCGTGTGTGAGTGTGTGGGTGTGGGTGTGTGTGCATGTGCATGTGTGTGCATGCAAGTGTGAGTGTGTGTGTGTGCGTGTGTGTGTGTGTGTGTGTGTGCGTGCGTGTGCGTGAGTGTGCATGCGTGTGTGTGTCTCATTTATATTTGCTAGTCTTAATTTCGGTTTGCAAAAAGCACATTTGCTTTTTCTTAACACTTTAATTTTCCTTTGCAAAACTTGATTTTCTTTTGCAATACTTCAACTCTTTTGCACATATATGCACCCCTGATTTGATTCCACAGACGTAAGTCAATAAATTAATACATGAGTAAATAGAATATTGTCAGATCACTCTTTCTTTAAATCCGTCACTCGCAGTAGATCTACCGCACACAGCTTCATTAGATGTTCAGGTGCTTTTGTTCTGAAAGTCAGTTAACTAAAACATATTTTTCCAGCTGGCTACAATTCACAAACCGTCAACAAACACAATGGAGGTCGGACAGATCAACACCTCCAAAGAAATGAACTGTGAGTAAAAGTGAAAACTCTCTGCCAGTGAAAACTCAATTAGTGCACTTAATCGGAGCCAGTTGAGACGCATCCAAAGATCATTTATCTGTGACTTTGCATTTACTTTTCACCTTTCACATCAGTGGTGGCATGAACTGCACTATCATAAAGAAATACAGCAATAAGCCTCTCGGGGTCATGCTGTACTCGGATTTCACCAGGATTATGGGAAGTTTTTTGGCACAATAAGAAGCTGGCATCCGGTCAGATCTGAGAGCTGGAACTATCCTCTTCAAAAACACTTTTTGGCAGTTCCAGAGCATCTCCATCTGCTTCCCATCTAACTCAGTCAGATTACAATCAGCCAAATACTCACATTCTGCTTTGTGCTATTTACACTAATTAGGCCTGTGCATTGTTTCTGTGAGAATATCTCATGAAAGAAATCAATCTGAAAAACTAAAAGATGCATTTTGATAATTGGGGATGTCTTGTCTCTGTACAAACAGCGTAAAATACCCAGTGTTGCAGTTTACATTATATGGCAATAACACTGCACTGTGCTGTCTGTGCATCTGAGTGATTTTATCAGCATATTTTTTTTAACACAATATCACTGTAGTACCAAAACAACAGTAAGTGTTGAATTGAGTTGTTTTCAATCTGCTAAAAGCAACCCAGGCTCACTGAAAATACGTGGTTATGTTTTATTATGTTGGTACCGGCACATATTATTGTGTTTGTATTACATTGCTTCAGGTATTGCTGCGGTTCAGAATTCAGATGTCCAGTGAGTGTCACTAAAGGGTTAATGCTCTATCGTTTTGCTAAATAACAACCACCCTACACCAAACGCACCTGATAGTGTTAATGAATACAAAAGTCATATAGATGTGCATTCACTGATGTAACTGTGCTGCTTCTTCTTCGAACCATGGTTTCAGAGAATTTGTACCGGAGCGCTTCACCACACAAGTGCATGCCGTATCATGTGTGTGTGTGTGTGTGTGTGTGTGTGTGTGTGTGTGTGTGTGTGTGTGTGTGTGTGTGTGTGTGTGTGTGGTGTGTGTGTGTGTGAGTGTGTGTGTGTGTGTGTGTGTTGTGTGTGTGAGTGTGTGAGAGTGTGTGTTTGTGTTTGTGTTGTGTGTGTGTGTGTGTGTGTGTGTCTGTGTGTGAGAGAGAGAGAGAGCAGTGTGTGTGTGTGTGAGAGAGGAGAGGTGTGTGTAGTGTGAGTGTTGTGTGTGTGTGTGTGTGTGTGTGTGTGTGTGGGGGTTGTGTGTGTGTTGTGTGTGTGTGTGTGTGTATGTGTGTGTGGGTGTGTGTGTGTGTGTGTGTGTGTGAGACATCACGGCATTGGATACGCTCGTAAACAGAAGCACATGACAAGCACTTTCCACTAATGCATGGTGATTCCCTTTCATTTGACTACATTGTAATTGCTCCATGAACAGAGGAATAAACTGCTGTGATTATTACTCACTCAACAGATGTTCATCAGACATGTGTGCAATTAAGAAGAGTATGGAATCAATGCAGACGTACTGTTTAAGACAATTACAAGATGTTATGAGAGCAGTGGAATCAGCTGAGAAACGTTGGGACATAGATATTGTTGTGCTGCATTCATATTTATAAATACATCTTACACATTAGTCCAGTCATGATTTAGATGTGCTGTGATTGTGACTGTGTATTTTTTGCAGTCAATTACTGTGCTGGTTTCTAGTTTCTTACTGTTCTCTGATCTGGTAAAGTTACCGTAGTTTGAAAAATAGCTGTTAAAAACCTCAAATTTGGTCCATTAAGGTGCAATGGCTTTTATAACCTTTGCATATTGTGCAGGGGGATTTAATTATCTGTATGTACAGTTAAGTGACCTCTAT